>PVKZ01000229.1:0-600000 GCA_004027375.1 Macroglossus sobrinus | reverse complement strand
TATGTGTTATGCAATCAAATAGCTAATATAAGTAGTCTGAGAAAAAAAAGACAATATCAGGAGAAAGGAAACAATTTTGAATACATAAAATTAACTAAACCATCTCTTTATTTTATTGTCAATTCAAAAAAATTTTTTTGAACTTCTATTTTTTTTGGCTTCTATTAGTCATAAATACCTGTCACCAAAATCAAAGCATATAGGAGTTAATGGGAAAGGAACTCCAAGATCACCTGCCATTATATTCTCAATTTATAGCTGAATTAACTAATTCTCAGAATCCAATATGATACAATTAATCGCAAAACTCAAATCCAGTTTTCTGACTCCCAGGAAATATTTTCCCCTATCTTACTTAGTAAAGGACAATGTATTTGAATTTTACAACATTGTTTAAAAGTAATGTAGCCTGCATCTAATTTCATAAATTAAGGTTGAGTCAATAATAGTACACAGACCCATAATCAAAACAGGAGGGCTGAAGTCATAATCAATTACCTATCAGTGTTAAAGTATAAATATAATTTTGAGTCATTAATTATCTATGCAGTAAATTAATTAAATTCTGTAATTTAGTCCTATTTGCCCTTCAAAATTAGCTACCATATAATCAATACTAAATATACTTCTATTCAATAATGAGAGTGAGTGGGGTTTGGGTTCTAATCTAGACATTTTTTTGGTGAATCAGTTGTATGACCTTGGGTATGATTCTTAACACTCCAGTCTAGTTTCCCATAAAAATCAAACAGTATCAGCACCTCTATTAGAATGGTTAAAGTAAAATACAGCCTACATAACCAAGTGCTGATGAGGATGGCAAGCAACTGAATCTCTCATACATTCCTGGTAGGAATACAAAACAGTACAACCACTCTGGAAAACAGTTTGGCAGTTTCTTATAAAATTGAACATATAGTCATCATATGATCTAGCAATCATACTCCTGGGTATTTACCCTAGAGAAATGAAAACTCATGTTCACACAAACAACCTGTACACAGTTGTTCACTGCAGCACTATTCACAATTGCCAAAAAGAGGAAAGAATGCCAATGATCAATAAGTAAATAAATATATACATAATACATACATGAGATATGTGTCATAAAAGAAATGAAGTGTGTATAGAAATAAGCTCTAGGAAAATTTGATATTTAAGGTGTAGAGTGCTGGAAATAGGGCTAGAGTGGAAGACAAGAGACCTACGCAAGCAGCGCTTTGTAGTCATCTTAAAGATTTAGGTCTTTATCTTAAGACAATGGAAAGTTATTTCAAATTTAAGTAACTTTAAATATCAATCTAAACATAAGCTTCCACTTAATATTTTCAAAAGATCATCTGGCTGTAATAGAGATTTGAGGCTAGAGACCAGTAATAAGTTAGAAATAGTGTAGTTTGAAGAGTGTCTCATGTTACAGACAGATGCAAGATCTATACAGGTGCAAAATGATGAGATATGTGAAGAAAAGATATACCAGGTGTAATACCCAACTTTCTAATTGGGACAATTTAGTTGGTATAGTAGTGCCATTTGCTGCAATGTTTTTGTTTTCTCATCATGAGTGAGCATTAATTGTAAATAATCTATTGGGAAAATTAATATAGAACTGTTTAGGTGATTGCATTAGAAAAATATGAGGAATTCACCCAGTTATTTGAAATCCCTTTAATTATTTTTTTCCCATAATAGACCTTGCAAAATCTTGAATATAATGTGCTAACTTAACTGGTTCCACTTAATTAACATCCTTTCCATTGATTCCTCTTTTATTTAAGAAATAGATTTTATTTTTCTGCTCATAACATCAGAACCACCATTCTTATAACACCCATCATTAATTAAAAATGTAGTGGATAAAAATGAACAAGTTGATAATTTGCTTTGATTTGGGGTGGGGAGAGAATAAAAGGTAATTGTTTCATAGTCTTTAAACACCTGGAGCATAGTATTATTTATGACCATTTGAGAAAAGACAAATGACTTTTCCTGAGAACTCCTGCAGTGTCGGCAGATAATTTGTTTCACTGCTCTGTCCACTTATTACTACTGAATGTTAGTAATGCCTTTTCAATGAGCAATGCTCCCTTAGACAGAAACTGTGATTTGGGGAAGGGTTGTGTATATATATTGGAGGATTAAGAAGGGAAGGATGGATATACAAAATCATTACATTCCTAATACAAAGGTCAGAATCAAGAGGAAATTACACATTTTTCTCTTCCTTCCCTTTCATCCTTCTTTCTGTCCTTCCTCCATGTTCTTTACCTTCTTCTCTTTGCTTTCTTTCTATTTTTTCTCTTTCCACCCTGCCAGTCTTCCGTTCTACACTTCATTTTCTCTTATTTTATCCTTTCTCTTTTTTCTTCTTCTTTCAAAATATGCCTTAAGTCTGGAGTAAAACATAGTAGAATGTTTTAATGAGAAATAATAATGGCTAACTTATGGCATTGGGCATAGTACTTTTTATACATTATCTTGACAATCAAAGATTGCTGATCTTGAGCATTATTGTAATCCTCTGATGTCAAACAGCTGATGTTTCACAAATTACAGGGGTTTTTTTTTTTAGTCCTTTTAGACAAAAGTACTCCAGACAATTCTGCAAACAAACTGAATGATTCTTTCTAAATGATTATTTAGTTTTCACAGAGGCATACCCTTATTATATCGGTTTTAGAAAAGTGTGTGGTCTTGTTTTATTATTTAAAGATAACAGGGTAAAATCCACTGTTACTGGATCTCTCTCATTTCTCTGAAAAAGAGAATCTGATGTTTGAGTAATTACAGGGATTTATGGGTAACACCTGTTTTGGAGTTTGGCAGTCTTAATAGGCATCACTATGAGGAATTTGCAACTTGCCTGAATTTTATTATTAGATCATACTCAGGAAGTTAATGAAACCACTTGATGCTTTGATAAGAGGTAGTTGTAACACTCGGAAACGAACATTTTCACCATCAGTGCCTCCTCAAATTGTGGAAGAGGATATAAACTCGTGTAGGTAGTCTAGAATGAAAGGCAGTGACATCTTTGTCATTTTATTTTCAAATCGCTCTGAAAGTTAGTCTAATGGCCACAGATTGGTGGAGAGTAGTAATTAGAGAGGTCTTAACCAGTGGTCACCTTAGATTGTTTCCTCTTCCAGACACTAATATAGCTGGTATGATTTGTAGTGAACAAGATTTATTTAGTCTACATCTCTAGTTAAACTGTATCTCAGCTCTGAGCATGTAATTCTCTAAAGCTAGTATTCTAGGTAGAGTCTGACACAAAATAAGAACTTGGATTAAAGAAATGAATTTCAGATGGTTTTCATCTAAAATGATTAGAAAGCTCAAAGTATATCCCCAAATGTCTAGCTAAATGTCTTTTTTAAATAACTTTTTAAAATTATAGTTGACATATAATATCCAACTAAATATTTTAACTTTAGTTTTTTTAAATCCCATCTAGTCTAGGGATCTCTCTTTTTGAATACCACTTAAAGGACTAATCAACATTAATAGGCATGGTTAATACTATCACATATTTTGGTTTACCAGAATCTGGAACTCTATAAAATAAGATACCATCTTCAACTTTCAAATATTTAAATATTAACATTGAGATCAGTGAGAGTGGGAAAAATTAAATTCTCATGCCATATTAGTGAGAACATTAATGGCAAACAATTCTGGAGGGCAATTTAAGCAGTATGTATTAAAGGGCTTAAAAATATGCCATTGAACCAGTAGTCTAAATTTTATTATATAGAAATAAAGAATACAAATCTTTATGCACCAATATATTTATTCAAGCAATATTAAAACTCATATATACACATATACACATATTCACACACATACACACACACACACACACACACAAAACTAAATCTCTAGTAAGAGGACATTGCTAAATATAATAAGTACATCTATGAGAGTCCTGCATAGTTAAAAAATGTGTAATAACATAGACGAATCCTCACAATGTAATAATATCTAACATTTATTGAGCTATTATCATGTAAAAGCACTGCTCTAATTCCTTTATGTGCATTTTCTTATTTCATCCTTACAATAATTGCCAGATGAATAAACAAATGCAGTCAAAGAAACTTGCCCAGCACTAATCAGCTAATAAGTAGTGAAGAAACACTACAAATCCAAACAGTTGGAGTCCACAGGCCTTGTTCTTACTCACTAAAATATTGATAATGTTTTTTCTTTTCTTCTGGGTAAGAAAAATACAGGGAATTTTAAATTTGGTCTTTGTCATTTCCATATTCTCTAAAACTTCTACTTTATATACCCTATTTTATAAATCAAAAATTGTTATTTAATAATTCAAATTCAGAGATGACTTTAGAAGATCAAAAGTATCCAATAATTGTCCATCGCTACTGAAAATATCATTGAAAATATCATTGAAATCTATGCAAGATACTTTAGCCACATATCCTATAAACTGCCTCCACATACACTCTATTTTTCAGTTAATGATTCTTCTCCATTTGTCCTCAGAATGTTCCTGCCAATTCTTTCACATTCATTATTCTGTTCTCCTGAAATACCTACATAGCAATTTCTGTAAGAAACACACTTAGGGCTCAGCAATATTCATGTTCTCCTCTACTTCCTTACCATACTGCTAGAAATACATGTCCAAAACCCCTATGTGAGAGTAGTTGGGTTGCCAGGTGGAAGGAGCTTGCTCCCCCGATAAATGCAATAGCAGAATCTCTCTGTCGACCTATGATGAATGGCACCATAATTAAGAATTAACACTTCATTGTGCTAAGCCATTTAGATCATGGGATTATTATAGTACCTTCTACTGACCAACATACCTATCCACCTTCCAAATCTCGGACCAATTACCTCCTCAACTATGAATAATTCCCCAATTATTTCTTCAAACTATTTGGCATAACCTCCCCATGTAAAACATGGTACTTTTTCCCTGTAAATTTTTTTTTTAGTAATGCTACTAAAAAAAATGGTCCACAACCATTTCATTTCCACTCTACAGTAAAATAAGGAGCTGGCACTAGGATGTAAAGATGATGCTTTCACTACTGAAAGCATCTGAAAAAGTGCTTTTTCAATACATCCAAACGATACCAATCCAACATTTCATAATATCATTAGTGTTCAAAAATAAAATTAGTGTTCCTTAAAGCACTATGAATATGTTTTTAAGTAGAGATATTCAAGGAAAGATACTTATTGAAATGGAGTTATAGTCATCGACTATTTTAGTAAATGATGTCCTTTCTGTGCCTAGCACTCATATGAATTTTGTGAGACTTGTAAAGGAAGTCCAAGAGACAGACCCTGACCTTAAAGACTAATCAGTCTAGTTGGGGGGAGATAAATGGATGATGCAAAGTATAATGGAAGAACATTTCAACTGTATACCACGTGATACATAGGGTATCACGTGGTATACAGTTTAGAAAGAAGAAGTCATATATGCCTCAGTAAGAAAATCAATAACTCTGAATACATTTTCCAGTATTGATTACCCTCCATATTTTGACTGATCTACTCTGCTTCATTATCTCTGCATACTTAGAAAGTCTTTAGAGTTAAATGAGAACAGCCGAAAGGAAAAAAAATTTTCTTTGAAAAATCATTCTGCCCTTCCCACCAGGAAAGAAAGAGCCAGTAGATAAACAGGTAGACGTTTTTAACCTGAGGAATATCCTCGCAGACATTCATTCCTTTCTCAACTTGGTGTCCCTTTCCATACCTTCTAGAACCTTAATGATCAAACCTGAGCACATGGGAAAAGTGCTATCTTTTTCTTTCAGAAGCTGATATACAATTAGTCCTTTGTAATTCATCACCTCCTATTCATCTCATTGGAGAGACAGCATGGTGGAGTATAGGGCCACCTTATTTTTTTTTAAATCTTGAGTGTGAAAATAAGAGGAGCTATGAGGTTCACTGAGCATCAGGAGATGAAAAACAAAAAGCTACTCATTTGCCCAGTGCATCATAAGAGAAGAAATGAACACCTATTCAATGACTTAATTTTGCATGTGGAGAAACTGAGGCCTACAGTAAGAAAATAATTTTTCAATGCGACTCAGTGTATGAGTGGTAACAATGAAAACCAGGCTTTGAAATTCATGCTTTTTCCAATAATATTCACAGCCCAAAAGCCTAATAATTCAACTCACTGTAGTTCTTTCTGAAGGTTAGAGAGGAAATACTGAAAAGGAAGATTGAAATAGTTAAGTGGTCCCTGGCTCTCTTAGTAACCCAGAAAAGATCCTAACTTCCTTCCGTTTGCCAGCCTTTTTGTTCAGATCTGTATGGTGTTTTATTAAACACAATTATCATGTACCTCAAATAGGGAGATAAATAAAAAGCATGATTCTCTCCCCCCAATAGAAGTAAAATAATTGACTGTGGGTAGAAGGGAGTGAGGGTGGCCTGGAAGAGAGAGGAGACACCAGCCCTATTTCCATGCCTTTAGCTTTTGTTTCTGCTTAAATTATACCATGTGCCTATCTCCATGCTGACACTTATTAAAATACATTTATCATAATTGTCTAGATGCCTGTCTCCTAACAAGAATCTCGGCTTCCTGAGAATAGTTTCTCTATCTTGGAACCATGGACATTTGGGGTTGGATAATTCTTTGTCGTCAGATTGTTCTGTGCATTGCAAGATGTTTAGCAGCCTCTATGGTTTCTACACACGAGATTCCAGTAGTACCCCTACTGCAAGTTGTAATAACCAAACATGTCTCCACACATCACCAAGTGTCTCCAGGGGAAGTGGGGGAGATTTTCCCTGGTTGAGAACAGGTGTCCCTAAGCATGAAGACGATGTTTTAATCATCTTTAAATCTTCAGCACATAGATCAGTAACTGATGCTCAACAAATATTTCACCAGTCAATTCAACAATTAACCAAAGTATAGCAGCTTAAAGTTCAGCTCTTAGAAGTAATGCATTACTTAAATTTAGTAGGCTATAAATGAAGAAGCACTTGCCTCTACCCTCCAAAAAAAAAAACAAAAAAACAAAAGATTTCCTTTTGAAGTTCTATTATCTGTAAAATGAATACTTCAATTTTTTATGTCCTCACCAGGGATTTTCAAAGTTCATATGCATAACAATCAACTGGATTCTTATCTGGTAACATGCACTTGATAGGATAATATATATGTATATATTATATATGTATACATACATATATACATATGTATATATACATATATGTGTATGTATATATTTATATATGTATATATGCATATATAATGTATGTATATATAATGTATTTATACATATATATGTATATATACATATATATGTGTGTATGTGTGTGTATATATGCATATATATACACGTGTGTGTATTATATGTGTATGTATATATATATATGCATATATATACATACACACACACACACACACACACACACACATTCACACATGTATAATCTCCATCCATTGTTACTGGTAGCAGTCCTAATCTGGGTCTCAACCCAGTTTACCTGGGATGATAAATTCCAGGTGATGGGTGATGATTGTCACAACAATCAGTTTGCTCTCTGGAGAAAAAAGTAAGTGACAAAGACATTCATAGGTTGTGCATGGGTGGGGAGAAATGAATTATAGAACTTATCTGTCTCCATCCTCCCAGCTCTGATAACCCTGGTGCTCTTAATGAGAAAGAAATACCAAGGTCTAGCTGGGGATTAAAGCCAGACCTCCCAGGTCCTCTGCATGTTTTACACTAGCCACTCTCCCAGGCACAAACCTTAAAACATTCCCGAATCCAAGCCCTCCGGGCTTGGCCCTGGCAGTGGGACTGGATTAGAAGGGAATTATAAATATGACTCCACCAGGAAGAAAATACAAGGAATGGGGTGGAGGGAGCAGGGGCCTCTATTGTGTTGATTGGAACAATCGCTTCAGTTTGAGAAGTACAGATGCACAGCCCTTGTAAAGTTTGTTCTGCACCTGCCAAGTTCCAGTTTAGGGTGAAAATTCAGTTTACTGCTAGGCAACTTCAGAAGCCAACAGTGTAGCTAACAAGAGATTGAGTTTTAGTGAAAGTGAAAGTGAGAAGCTGGGAGGGAGGAGTGGCAAAAAGAAGTCACCCAGGGAGGGGTGTGGGGATGTGAAGCAGTTCTTTGCATTTTGCCTCCTGCTAACCTGTGTCTTTTAATGAGTTCCCCTAGTATTGCAGGATCTTCCTGCAGGGCGGAGAGGATGGAAATGTGACAACAGCTTCATTAGAGGCCAACTGCAAGATGAAGCCTTTGGGCATCTGTGCCTACAGCACCTGCCACGCCCCTTGTGGTGGCAGTTAGGTCCCCACCTTTTCACCTCAGAAAGGACACATTGAATAACTAGTTCTAAGTTCCCACATGTAAGTTACAGAAACCAAAAACTGGAAACGTGTGAACCTTCCTCCAGCTCTGTCTTCTGACACTAACTCCCTATGACCTTTAACCTTCTGGCTCCCATGTTCTTTTTGATTAAATAAGGATTAGACTAATGCTCGGCCCTGCTCACCTCAAAGGACCATTTGAAGATGAGGTGAGCTGATCACTAGGATTAGATAATGCTCCTCTCTTAGATTTCTAGCAAAGGGTGAAGTTGCATACAGAGGACCCCAATGAACTCAAATGCACCTGACTGTGAACTCCTAAAGAGGCCAAGACTAAATTCCCTTCACCTCTGAAGCCTTAGCCTAGAATAGTAAGAGCTGTCTTTGTTTGAATGCTATATTGTGTATTACACCCTGTTCTTAGCATTGTATGAATATTAGCTCATATAAACCTAAAACAAACAAAACAAAAACAAAAACAAACAAAACAAGAAAACATATGAGGAAGGTACTTTTACCATCCTCTTTAAGGAAAGCAGAAGTTTTCAATACAGCTGCAAGACATAGGGCCTACATCTCTTCCTTTGGACCTGAAAGGACCTATGACTGCCTCAAGCATAAAATGTGGCAGAAATCAGGGTTATGACCCCGATGAGGGGTCACAAAAAGCAATTCAGCTTTCAGCTTGGCTTCTAGAGCATTCATACATGGATCCTGAGCAGCTCTGGAAGGTGTGTAACCACCTTGAAGCTGCCACGATGAGACAAGGCCAAGCCACTTGGAGAGGCCAACATAAGTGTTCAGAGGATTCTGAAAGTCTCCAGCCATCAGTCATCCTGAGGCTTTAAGTCCTCCCCTATGAGGCCCTAGCCATCTTGGAACAGTGACAGCCAACCCTGCTGTGCCTTGTCTCAATTCCTGACCCTCAGAATCCATGAGCAGAATAATGTAGTTGTTTTAAGCGACTACATTTGGGGAGTAATTTTTTACATAGTAGTAGCAACTGAGATGAAAAGCAAAGAGAGATGTTGGCCTAAGGCCACAAGGCTCATGGATTGAGTAGCTAAGATTCCCAGGCATGTGGCTCCAACACTCACACTCTTAAATCACCAGGCTCTTCTGCTTTGTAAGAGTGGTTGTGTCAATATATGTCCACTGAATGAATGAGATAGAGTTCCAATCAATAATGATTACTAATAATAACAACTATTTACATTGATTTTTGTAAACATACAAATTTTTAAGTTGTAAATTATTTAAACATGTATTTGTTTACATGAATCCACCAAAGAGTTATTTATTCTCATATAACACCTCACAGGTAATAACTATGCTTTTAGACACTAAACAGTGATAAAATGCATGCACTCTCAACAATACGGCCACCTCTAGGTGGACAGAAGGACTCGCATATTAATGTGCCAAGGCCAGTCCAGTGTCTAAACCCAAATCCAGACTTTTCTAAGATAAGAATAAAATCCAGGAAGAATCTTTTTTGTTTTATTGATATCATGGAATCCTTAACCCATCATACATTATAGTACAGAGCACCATAGCAGAAACCACCAACCTTATTAAATGGCTATGGGGTCAGGAATATGCTTCATACTCACTTGAGTCAGTATTATTATTATCTAAGATATTGACAGTGAGTCTGATCCTCTTTGTATTCCAGCTCAACAGCAAATAAAAATGTATTACCACAGTCTAAAGAGAAAAACAAACAAGAACAAAAAACTCCCTCACTTTCCTTTATGTTCTCCAGCCTACTGCTATTCATTGTTTTTTAACTTCCCATTAATAAGTGGGAAATCCATATCACAGTATGGGTACTGGTTTCCCTGAACTTTAGAGAAAATGTTGAATATATTGTCCTCTCCAAGCTAAAGTAGCACAGGAAAATCTTATCACAATGTATCATCACTATGCTAGACTCTACAGTCCAGAGGAATCTGTCAGCTTATGATTTTTTAAAGGGCTCACAGCCAAGATGTCACAAGCTTCAGACTGCATAAACCTCATAGTTTTACAGTGTAAACATCTTTTCCAGTGAATCCAAGGAGATTACATTAATTCAGACACCCTTATTTAGCCACTTGCCATCTGAGACACAGACACAGGGACACTGATTGCTCCAATCTTGTTTTGTGAGCATCTACTCAGAAGCTTTCACTTTCACCATGTTCTCTACAGAGAACATCCTCTGTACCCAGACATCTCTGCTGGTCTAAGTTCTGCCCTTTTTGCGAGGCCAATTTCAGGTTCAACAATTTTCACCCAGCACTCCTCTCCAAAATCCCTTTATCTTCCGAATTCCAGCAATATTTATTCTCGTTATTGTCCATGTCTGCCCTTTTTCATATAACATGTGTCATGTGCCATTGCCATCATAGACATCCTTCTTCCTCAGATTTAGTAGTATCACTGAGGATTGTGAGGTTGTATATGTCCATTATTTGTTGGTGAACAGAGAATATGTGAGAAAAGCTTCTGCGGAAAAGAGATAAAATAGAATCTCTGATCCTGGCTCTGTTATAGTTGATAGACTGTGGCCAAGTCATACTCTGTGTTTAGAACTCAGTTTCCTCTTCTATCAAAATCTTGATGTGGGCAAGATGGCCTTTGAGTCTTTTGAGTTCTACTGTGAGGTCCACTGGTAAGTATGTGAGTTGCAAAGAAACAGTTTCTCTGCTTTAGGACTACGAGCTTATTAGTTAATATATCCAAAAAGAGATAAATGCTAAAATCCAGTGACTTAACACAATATGAGTAGGTTCCTTGTTTGTACACAATCTCCTGCATGGCAGCAGCTGGGCTATGCCCCACACAGCCAGTCAGGGGCGCAAACTGGTGGAGGCTCTTCCAGATTCAGCGAGGCTTCCGACATCTCCCTGGGCAAAGACATCAGGAGAGGTGAGAGAGAGTCTTGCATGGAAATAAGATTATCTGATAAAATACAGAACGCCCGATTATGTTTAATTTTCAGATAAACAATAAATAATTTTTTAGTATAAGTATGTGGCACATAATTATGTGAAAATTCAAATTTATTGAACATCCCATGTTTTTATTTTCTAAATCTGACAATTCTGCTGGGAGATGATGCTCATCGCTGATAATCATTCATCAGAACTCAGTTATATGATCTCATGTACATGTAAAGGGTGCTGGGAAGTGAAGTCAAAGCTGCTGCCCAGAAAAAACTCTATACCTGCCATTTTATGGTTCTCTAGAAGACAGCTAGCTACCTGTGTCACTGCACAGTATTACTATCAACCTGGCTAGTGCTCAAAGGGAAAATAAATAGTATTTTAGGGTATTTCTTTCTAAGGATCTCAAAGACTTGACATTCTTAAACATGAATGTACTGAAGCTGGTATTGAGGAAGATTGGCATTTTATCCTATTCTGAGATCAAGAAAATAGAGCTTTACTCTATTGGGAGGGACAGTTTATAAGCAAATGGAGAAAAAAATCAGGATCAATATTCAGGTATTCTTTTTCATTTGCTTTAATTATCTACTTACTTATCATATTCTCATTCAAAAGTTTCTAATAATGTTATTTTTCTTCAATTCAGTGGTTGTTCTCTATGTTAATTCTGGGCTCCTATATTTCCTTCCTTCTTCCCCCATATTATTTGATTACTGGGTGTTATACTAAGATATAAGATAAACTTTTATTTTGCTAATCAAAAGTCAAATAAATTACTGCTATATAAACTTCCCAGTTTTCTTCTTTGCTGTGTGACAGTTATGCCAGGACTAAGCCATTACAATGTGAAAACATCTGAGCTACTATGGCCAGGCTCCAAGAGGCAAAATAGGCTATAACTATAACGTCTGAAAGCTAATATAGAGTTAGGGATGGATGGGGCAGCCTGCAAGATGAATGAAAATCAGTATGGCTGTAGAGTGTTCAAATTTTTTTTTTTTCAAAAGGAATTTTTTACCCCAGGCCAGAAGTCTTTGTGTCAGGGGGACTGTCTCATTTCTCTGCTCAAAGGCTGTCAGAGATGACTGAGATTTGAGAGTAGTTTCTGATGTTGACGAGGTCAAGGGAGGCAGCATTGTGAACCATCAGTCACTGCGTCAGCGGTGAGCTGAGGAGACACGTGAGCCCCACGGTAAAACCTGGAAAGCTATTTTCTCCAGAGGAACAGACGAGAAGGGGGAGGTGCAGATGAGAGAAAAGAAGAAAAAACACAGGTCAAATGGTCACCACGAAGTTTACTACATTAGTATTCAGCTGGAATCAGAGAAACTTTCTCAGTCCCAGCTGGGAGTGTTCTGAAGAAAGAAGCTGACTAGAGGCAAAAATCATATTAATATTACTGTGCTTAATCAATATATAAAACTCTCCCATGTACTTTTGCAAGGCTGCCCCATAAAGTTAGGACCTGCAGTGATTCTGATTCTACCTGATTCTGTTTGCAAACAGCACAGGTCAGGGGCATCCAGACTTGGATGAGGGAATTGTGGGACTGACAGTGTATTCCTGGCCTCGGGGTTCGCCTGCCTTTACAACATAAAGCTGGTCAGGCTGCTGCTCAGTCTCTTTTTTCCTCAAAATTATGCACTAGCACAGTAAAAGCAAGCCTCAGTGTACAGTCTAACACTCTGCACTGGGGAGAACGGGCCAATGGAAGCGACTGCGTGTCGTCTCTGTGGGTTAAACCCTTAAGATTGGCTTGCAGGCTGGAAGCCTTAAGTACATCCTGAAGTCTTAAATGGAAATGTGAAAGTTTTCCAGATTTTAGTACCTGTTTGGGATCAAATGAAAAGAGCATCTCAAACCCAATGACTTGGCCAAATATCTTACATACTTTCAGAAACTTCAAAGGCTACATAAACCAATAGGCCATATAAGTCTATATAGAGATATAGAGAAAATATCTTTCTTTCAGAAATCCATAGAAATATTTCCCAATTTGGAGTATGTTTCTCCAATTCCATTTATCTACTTCAGTTGTTCTTAATCAGAAGAGAACATTTAGCAATGTCTAATGATACTTTTGGTTGTCACAACTGAGGTGGGGTTTGCTACTGGTATCTAGTGGGTGAAAGCCAGGAATGCTGCTAAACAATGCTCGGGTCTCATAGATCTCTTTCAAAGAATCACATACCATAAAATGTTAGCAGTGCAAAGGTCAAGAAATTCTGGCTAATCAAGATTAAGGTACTCTGGCTATTAGGGCACTCGGATATAAAAAAAAAAGCCTCTCAATCATCTCATTCATTATCCTAAAATCATAATCTAGGGCTTGTATACTTTCGTTCCTCTGCATTCCTTCTTTCCTTTATTTTATCATGTTTCCTGTTCCCCATTTCTTTCCATCTGTATCCAAATTAAATTATTTTTATTTTTATTCAGTCTTGAGAATGTCAACTTCCATGCACCTGTCATAATGAAGGGATCCCTTTCTACCTTCATAAAAATGTTAGTCAACTCTGAGTTGGTCAGTGGGACAATTTGATAAATGTGAGTTCGTCAAATCCTTTGGAGTTGGGCCAGCCTGATATTGAAGAGATCTAGTAAGTTTCTATCTTCTGAGATCCTAATATTTAGAATGAGGAATTGGAAAAAAAACAGATGAACTCTTCCTACTCTTACTCTTGGGAGGAATAAAAGGGGTTGGCAGGAGATTCAGAAAGTTTTCCATCGTTCTCCACTATTTTGCATTTTAAGATCTCACATTCTGTGATATAAAGAGAGCTTAGAGATCATATTAGAACTCATTTAGTCCTTTTGGATTAAATTTTACATTAAATTTAAGTACTTTTCTTTGAATACTCTTTTGGCCTTTTCAGCATTGCTGCTTCTAGTGTTTTATCTGTGTTTCTTCTTGTAGATCTTCCAAGTGGAACTTCATTTTCTTTGCCCACCCATTGGTCTCATTTCTCTGTTCTACCTTGTATTTGCAATGCTTCTAAATTTGGTAGCATCTGCACATTTCATGACTGTGTTCCTAGTTCCCTCAACTGGATTTTAAATAAAAATGTTAAATAGCACTAAACCTAACTTCCCCTGTCCCCTGTGGCACTCCAGCAGGCACCGAGCCTGACTGGGTACACTGCCATTTATCTGAACTTGCCTCTAGTTTCTTGGCTGAAGTCCTTAATTACTTAAAAGGTAATGTAGTTTCTGGTAGTAGTTGTCATCATCTTTTAAATTAACAATATTTCTAAATACTTCCATTGTCTTTTCTTGGTGGCCAAAACCTCAGCAGTGGTTCAAACCATCAATATTCTCTCTTCTGATGCTTCAAATAAGTTTCTAGTTGTATCTAGGGTGATTCTTAAAAACACTATACTTTTTAAAACTTAAGTTAGTGATGATTAAGTTGTCAATACATTAGGCTTGCTTCTTCATTGTTTGGTTCATAGGAAAAAATTAACTCTATTACTAGTCTCTTTTCTTCCACTTTGTTGTCAAACACCAACTCCAAACTTCTTCTATTCTCTTTTTTCAGAGAATCACTATAGTCATCCAGTGTTCTGTGGGCTGCCAAAGAGGACATCTGATGAAATAAATCAAGCTGCCCTTCACAGGAAGCCTCTCTATGCCACTCTTGCCCTGGATGCAAACTTGTCAGAGATTCCCTCTTTTGGTTTTGAAAACTAATTTCAGAATGGCAAGTTTTAAGATGACAATTATTGCAATGAAGTTCCAAGATCCTTGACAATGCAAGTCTTGAGATATGGACCACTAATTCATTTCCTGCCAAATAGAATGCTGCCATGGAAATCATGCCTATTTTTTTAGATTTCAGATTAAGTCATTCGTTGAACAAGTATTAATTCCAGGCCTACTGTGGCCCAGACAATGTTCTATGTGTTGAAGATTGAGTGCTAAACAAGAGGAAAATTTTTTACTTCCATGGAGCCTAAAATTAAAGTGGGGCAAGATAAAATAATAGACAAAGGTAAGTTGGTATATCTTCAGGTAGTGTTAAATGCTACATTAGAAAAAAATAAAGCAGAATGATGAGAGAAGACCTCCTGAGGAGAAGTATATAATAAAAACTGGAATGAAAAGGAACAGCCAGTCAGGTGAAGATCTGAGGGAGATGTCTTCCTGGGGTAAAGTTTAGACGTTTGAAATAGCAATGAATTTATCACAAGGGAGAGCAAGAAGGTCAGTGCAACTGGAGCAGAGCAAGTAAGAAAGAAACAAGGTCTGAGACATGGATGGAGGCCGGATCGCATAGATTCTGTGGCAGGAATGGTGGAGGACTGAATATCAGTTTCCTGTGACTATCAAAATAAATTACCACAAACTGGCTGGTTTAAAATAACAGAAAAAATTTTTCTCACAATTCTGGAGGCTAGAAATCTAAAATAAGGTGTCATCAGGATCAGTTGCTGCTGCAAGATCCAAGGGACTATCTGTTCCATGCTCCTCTCCTAGCTTCTGGTAGCTTCTAGCAATTCTTGGTATTCCTTAGCTCATAGGCACATCATTCTAAACTCTGCCTTTGTCTTCACACTGCCTTCCTCTTTACACCCATAGAAGTCTCAAATTTTTCTCTGCCTTTCTCTCATAAGGACACCTGTCATTCGATTTGGGGCTTACTCAAAATCCAAAGTGATCTCATCTCACAATCCTTAACTTAATTACACCCACAAAAATACCATTTTGTCCATATAAAATCATAGTCACAGGTTCCATGAGTCAGGACAAAGACATATCTTGGCTGAGGTGGGGCAAGATACCATTCAACCCACTACAAGGAACCATTGGAAGATTCAAACCTGGCATGAATCCCTATTTAACCTGCCCAGGTATACTTTAAAGGATCATTCTGTATACCATGGAAAATGGCAGGGATAAGGTGAAAGCGTGGAGATGGCACACACTTTCCTGTGGGTTCCACTGCTTGCCTTTTGCTCTTTTGTTTTGAAGTAGCAAGGGATCAGGAAAGTTAAATTGCAAGATTGAGGTAAGAAGAAAGAACAAAATGTCCCTTTTCCACATACAAGAGAATCACTACCAGTGCTCTAAAATGACAGACTAAATAGTAAATCTGCCAAAGTTTCAGTTAGAAAAGCTCAAGGTTGACCACCTACATAGCAAAATCTTTACGCAATCATGTCGTAAAACACTATCATTATGACTACCAATAATAACAACTATTTATAAAGTGCTTAGTAAGTACCAGAGACTGATGTAATTGCTTTATACATATTAGTTCTCACTGAATTTCTGCAATATTAGATATCACTAATCTACATCATCATTATCAATAATTCCTTTTAAAAGTTTAAATTTATTATCATTATCGAATTGAATATTTCAAGTACTGTATTTCACTTGACACTGGATTCAGCTCAAAATCCAAACTGCTCACCTAAACAATAACCATGTAGATGCCACTGTTTATTTTACCACTACTACAGTAAGGGACCTGAGGGAAAAAGGGTCTCTACTATGTTTCCCAATGATCTATCTTATTTCAGATATGAGTGACCAGGTCTCTAACATGGGAGGCTGTGTGGTGTGCCACACATACTACTTGCTTTAAGAAAAGCAGTCCTAAAATGTTAGGTTCTCAGAGGTACCTTAGATAGAAACCCTCTTATTTTACAAATGAGGAATCCAAAGCCCAAAACCATCCTTAGAACTCATTCTTCCTAAATCCTACCCAGTTCTGCTTTCTTTTAATATTGTTTATCCTTTGATGGAAAATGGCTCATGAGAAGTCTCTGCTATATTTTTATTTTAAAAATATCTACAATATCACACAGCAATATTTAATGAATTGATGATCATTAGTCACTGATAATATTCCTCAAAATGATGCAAATAGACTATGTATCGCCGGAAAGAAATACACACTACTTGAGAAGTAGCATTTTTCCTCCTACTCCTCCCAAAATCAAGTCTATAATGATCAAGGTTTTAGATCAAACTTTCTTTTTTTATTATTATTATTTTATGATATAATTTTATTAATTTAACTACTCACATAAAAGTTTAGAGAAAAATATTGTGATTATTTCTTTTTTTTAATTTTTAATTAAGTTCATTGGGGTAACATTGGTTAATACAATTATATAAATTTCAGGTGTACATTATCATTTGACATCTGTATATTCTATTGTGTGTTTACCATCCAAAGTCCAGTTTCCTTCAGCTATCATATATTTGATCCCCTTTACCTACTTCACCCTCTCCCTAAACCCTATATTTGACCCCCCTTTACCCCATTTACCTCCCTCTTCCTTCCCTACCCCACTAGTAGTCTATAGTCCTCTGATAACCACTAGTCTATAGTCCATGTCCATGAGTCTTATTTTTTGCCCTGCTCATTTGTTGCTTTTAGGTTTATACCCCACATGTAAGTGATATCATGTGATTTTCAACTTTTTCTCTCTGGCCTGTTTCGCTTAGACGATTATCTCAAGGTCTATCCATGTTGTTGCAAATGGCAATATTGCATCTCTTCTTATGGCTGAGTAATACTCCATTGTATATATGTACCACAGCTTCTTTATCCAATCATCTATTGTAGGACATTTTGATTGCTTCCATGTCCTGGCCACTGTGAATAATGCTGCTATGAATACTGGTGTGCAAATATCTTTTTGGATATGGGTTTTCAAGTCTTTGGGGGTGAATACCCAGTAGAGGGATTGGATATTCCCTCAATATTTATCATATGGTAGATCAATTCTTAGCTTTTAAGGAACCTCCATACTGTTTTCCATAGTGGCTGTATCAATTTGCAGTCCCACCAACAGTATATGAGTGTTCCTTTTTCTCTGCATCCTCTTCAACATTTGTGATTATTTGTCCTATTGATTATAGCTATTCTAACAGGTGTAAGCTGATACCTAAGTGTGGTTTTGATTTGTGTTTCCCTAATAGCTAGCAATGTTGAGCATCTTTTCATATATTTGTTGGACATTTGTATGTTGCCTAGGGAAAAGTGTGTGTTCAGGTCCTCTGCCCATCCAAACTTTTAATTCTCAGGAAATATGTCCAATGACAACAAGAGGATACAATCAGCAAATTCCAAATGGTGGGAAACTCCAAGGACAATTGATTGAATTTTACTTAAAATATATAAAAAAGAAGGAAATTATAGATAAAAAGAGACTGAAGAGCAGTGTCAACCAACCTCAATATACAGCAAGTAAACAAACTACTAATAAAATGTACTATATAATTATAAATTCACATAAAATACAAAAGACAGAAGACATGGCCAACAACATTATGACTAGATATTGATGAAAATAAGAAATCATTGTTAAATATTTTAGGTTTGACAATAGCACTGTGATCATATTTTCAATCCTTACCTTTTATATATATTTATATATACATATTTATACATATTTATATAATTGATATATATTACTGCCATTTATATATTTATATACAATAACTGAATTTCATATATTTAAGGTCTATATATACATACATAAGATACATACATACATGAAACAATAGGATGGTTTTGTTTTAAAATAATCTAAGGTGGAGGAAAGAAGTAATCCTGAAATAAGACCAGGCATGAATGCATAACTGTGGAAGTGAGGGGTAGGTACATCAGGATCATGATATTGTTCTATTTCTATGCATGCTAAAAATTTCCAACGCTAAAGTTAAAAAAATCTTAAGAAGTCCAAATATATATATATATATATATATATATATATAATATATAAATATATAATATATATATTTATGTTATATATATATTATGTATATATATATATTTGATGTTATATATATTTATGTTCTATATATTTTTATATATAAATGCTATCCATGCTCATTGTGCAATTCTGGAAGTGATAGAAAAATAATAAAATAATTTTACAGAACTACTTATAATGCTGCCCCATTAGGATTCCCTATTGAATTAAATATCAAATGTTACAAAGGCTGGCTCCATGCTTTTCAGGACTGTGTTTTAATCTGAGTGCACCAAATAAAATAAAAAGTTTCTGTGAAGTTTGAAGACGTTGATCCTTAGGCCACTGCATGGTCCCATATCTCCAGGTCAAAATGGAAGCATTACTCAAGAAATGCATTCTCCTCATAGATAGATGAACTTCAGTAGGTAGCTGCAGAGGAGCAAATATGGGTCCAGGTTTGCAAACCAACTGTTTCAGTGTAACATGAACTTCCACATAAACACCTGGATTGAAGATTTAAGGCTTTCATTATAGGACCCTTGCTTCATTTGGATCTTGTTCCCTTCCCTATATTCTTCTATCACATGCAATAGTACCATGATAAAGTGTCTATTCTAGTGACTTGGAGTTTACTCTCTTCTGAAGAATATACAAACCAAATAACAAACTGACACAGGTACACAGAATTTTATGATAGTACCATTTAGGACTGTTATCCCAAATGGGCTGGGAAAGTCAGCTGCAGTGATGGGCACACTCTGCTGTATTTCCACATTGAGATTACCCTATCTTGCCACAGTTAAATCCTATCATAATGAGCTCACAAATGCATGCTGGTTTTCTTCCTGTGGCAAGCATCTTCCTGGCTCCCGCTTCTGCATCAAACAGCTGTGGCACTTGTCACTGGGACTGTTAAGACAATTTCCCCATTCTAACAAGATTTTACTCTTGAGTAAAATAATTTTCCTCTATAGCTTTAGATTTTTTTTTACATCCACAATCAGTTTTCAATGAACGGTGAATTTTTTTTCCCACATTCAGAAGTGATTTATATTAAAAATTTAAGGACAAACATGAACATTTTTATTATTATTATTTTCTATTTCTTCAAGTGAGCAAGCAAGAGAAATCCAACAACTTGGAGTAGATTTACAGTTAGTTCTTCCACCTTTTTTCTTGCCCTGGAGCCTGATGGGACTTGAGTGTCCTTGGAGGAATGGCAGAGGGAAATGCTAGGGGCCAATTGCTGATTTTATCATTCAAACACAAAATTTGTTACACCACTTTATCGGTCACAGGGAAAGCAATTATATTGTGGTTCAATTTTCCACTCAATGGCTGTACTGGGGATCAAAGTCAGTTTTTATGATGGGGAAAAAAAGTGTTTTGCTATTTTATTTGTTACTTAAAATAAAGAAGTACCATTATTATAATGCTTTTAAGGTTTTGCTACCCCCAACTCCTACTCTTTCATGAAATACAGTGGATTATTTTGGCTTTCTCCCTCCCTTTGATTAAATAATCAGTTTTCTTCCTATCCTCTAAAGCATATTTTACTGTAGAAATGAAATTGGCACGGTTTAAGGCAACACAGCATTAGGACTCTAATCATAGCCACAGAGGGCAAAACCTGCCCCACGCTATTTATTCTTTTCTAGACTAGTACTTTTTCAAAAGAAGCAAGCAAGCAATGTAATGGCTTCTGTGTGCCTGTATCTATTAATGTGTGTGTTGTGACACATGTTTACTCCTACTCATCTTCCATGTGAAATAATTAGCATATGTTTTAGCTGCATTTATAACTCTGTTTTTGCTATAGAAAAAAAATAGTTGTTGGATTAGATATAATAAAGAATTTGAATGAAATTATAAATAAAAATATACATTTTAATTTAAAAAATAGAATATTTTCTCTTTAATTATAACCTTTCTCTCTTACTTGCTATGCTTTAATTGAGAAAATTTAAGTAATACTGAAACTATCAAAATTAAGAAAAAATTATTATTTTTCTAAAGATCCAAATGCAGGAGTAGTTGATTAATCCTTTGTGTAAAAAAAAAAAAAAAAAGTTGCAATTTTAAACCCAGAAATCCAGAGTAAGGGGAACATTAAACAACGTGTCCTATGGGACATTGCAGTTTTATGTAATATGACTGAATAGCTAGTAAAAAATAATACTTTTTATTGTATATTTTCATATTGGTTAAAAAAAAAAGAAGATAAATAACACATATTTCCCTCTTTCAATCTATGTCAAGTGTACCCTTACATTTTTAGTTAGTTTCAGCTTTTACAGCTTGATTACTATCATCTTCATTTTTTCTGGTCTCCTGCTAATTGCCTCCAGGATCAGTTTTACAACATATTCCCTGAATCTAGGAACAGAGAATTCTGAAATCTGCTGTAGGTGAATAATTATGGAGGTAACTAAGTGATGGTCTAGCTACCACAGGCCACTTTTGTCCTCACCATTAAGCTTCAGGCGATGGCAGGAGAGAGGAGTGTGAGGCCCCATGAAGGTTTGCATGGGGGAGGCTGACAAGTACACCCTGAGGGGAGCAGCGCCACAGGCTGGCTGGTGTCTGACTCCATCACTCCCTTTCTGCCCATCCTTGGTGCTTGTGTCTAAGATTTTACGAGGATTAGGTAAGGTGACTGCTAACTTTGAGAGTAGGAGAGTTTCCCTCTAAGCAATTTCCCTACATACTTTGTCTTCTCATAGGATTTTAGAGTGGTTTTTAAATAATATTGAGTTTTATAATTTGAGATAAGACACTGGGCCTCAGAAAAAGGCAAACACGTGTACCTGAGAAAGATATTTCCAATAACTCCAGCTCCTGTTTCCTGAGAACTTATTATGTGCTAGGTTCTATGTATATATTATACATTATACATTAAATCCTTGGAGTAATCTTACAAGGCAAAACTTATTCTCATTTTTTAAGATGAGAAAGCTTAGATCTTAAAACCTATGTAAACTACTCTAAACTATTCCCTGAACTGCCATTAGAACACTTACGTACTATATGGTAAAGACTATGTAGGTAATGATACCAACTAGTCTAAATATAACAGTACTCCTCATCTAATCTTAAATGCCATCTTCCAAAGTTTTAATTTCATTTTTTTTTACCTATAAATACGCCTTACAAATAACTCTAATTAAATAATTTGACTGGAAATTTAGCTTATTTTGACAAAGCAGACTAAAGCAGATTTAACTTTTCCACAGAAGTCTACTATTTAGATAGCATTCTGAACCTATGAAAATTATCGCCTATGCTATCTATATACCTATAGCTATATACACAGTTTTATTCTATCAAACAAAATGCAACTTTTTCAGTTTAGTGACTGGCATAATGACTGAACACTGTTCATTAAAATACTGTTTTGATTTACATGCTTAGATGTCAAACAACTAGACCAACAGTTTTTCCTTTCTATTATTTTTAATGAACTTATTGCTGAGTCCTATTCATCTTGTGATAATCCAGTCAATCAATTAATAATTTACCTACAAATGGTCAGCTCAAGCCAGAGGCAAAACAACCTGATTTTTGTCAGAACATTGAAAAAGTAATTGGAGTTTAAATGGGTGTCTTAAATATTTAGCTCTTAAAAACAGGATTATCTAAATGAAATATAGTGAGCACTGCTTCATGTTCCCTATGGGTTGTCTCTACATATATATTAGTTGGTTGTCATGACACCAAACTCTTAATTTAATGCAATGTGAGACTATAAATGAGGTTAGTTCTTTGTACTATGACACTATGATGCATTTTAAATAATGTTTTCAACTTTCTCTAAATTGTGAACCATATTTTTAAGTGGCCAATTTAAGATGTTCCTTTTTATTTTATAGAATTTTACATTAACTTTGGTGTATAAAAGTTCCGTTCCAATAAGAACACTAAACTGAATACCACGTAAGTCATTTAATTACCCTCCCCTTTAAGAAAATCCAATATGTAAATATCCAAATTTAGGAAGTAAATGAGGGGCCTGGCAATGATTCTATTTCTTTGGAATTTTATACTTTACCTACAGGAAAAGGGATTCTTTAAATTCCAAACTGTCCCTGTTCATTTATTTTAGCACTTATTACATTTGCATTTTTATTATCTGTTTACTTGATTTCATTTCTTACTATGCAATGCCCTTCTGAAGGGCAGAACCCCTGACTTTTTAATTTTGTTCTTACTCTAGTATTTAACACATATAAATAACTCAAATATTATTGTATTAGTGAAGAATTAATAAAGTAAATATGATCTAAAACTTAACTTTAAAGAAATATATATATTTTTTCTCTTAATCCTTACGCCTCTCAGACACATTGAATTCTGTTTATAAGTGAGTTCTAACCTTTTCTAAAGAGACTTTTCAGTTGCTAGAGAAAACATATAGACTTATTTTTCATAAACAAATACTATGGAACTAGATTATTCCTCTTTGAGAAAATTTCCATAGAATTAGAGAAAGAATGAACTGAGCCAAACACTTTCTCCAGCAGCTTTCAGAGCAAATACTTTTTTCTGCACCCACTCCCTTTTTTTTTCTCCTTTGGTAGCATAAAAAAAGAAAATCAAAATAAATAAGTAAATAAAATATTTTACCCTCAATGCTTTAAGTCCTACAATCACAAACCTCTATTTACAAACACCGGATTTCAATAGCATCATCGGTAAATAAGGCTGCCATTTCAAGCTTAAAAGCATAGCTGATGAGAGACATGATGATTGCTTGAAATATCCTAAGGGTATGAAAACTAAAGTGGAGAAAGAATTATTTAGGCATAACTAAAGCATAACTAAAGAGAGATATAACTGGATGGAGAAATACTGGTTTTTTTTAAATAATTTCAGAGAAAGAATCACTATATTTAAAAAAAAAACCTCAAACTTTCTTAACAGTCTGTTGGGTTGTGGAATTAGTTCTAATGGAAAGTAGTAGGATAAAGCGATGAGTGTTTAAAACTAGATCAAAAACAACCAAGGACAAAACAAAGATTAAAACAGCCTCATATAGGCAAGAGGTGTGTAAAAATGATGAAATAAAGTCTTCTTTTTAAAGTATCTTAATTTCATGAAATGACATCTTAATGTTTCTCCTATTTTGATTTTCCAGGGAAATATGCTAAGCAGAGCATCTATGAATAATTTGTAGTAGCCCTTCAAGTAAAATTCTATCTTTTATCCATAAAGTTAATGATTATTTACACACACGCACACATGCATGCACGCACACACGCATGCACACACACACACACACACACACACACACACACACACACCTTCTAAAGTTGATATTCTATTTTCTCTTCTAAATAAGTAAAAGTGATGTTCTTTGGATTTTTCCCCCAAAATCTATTGGTCTCCATATATAATCCTACTTAGAGTAGCAGAAAATTTAAGATCCTTGGCTTTTCCTCCTTGACTATAACAGTACCAAGATCCTTCAGCCTGACAAACTTAAATGAGTTGAAAGCATCTCCCACATTGGAATCTATAGTGCTGGCTCATGGTCAGATATAAATTTTTCAGTAAACCTGCTGTGCCTAGGGTAAAGAAGGGAAACCTCCCTGATTTTTTGTCCTCCCTTTATCTCCTATTTCAATTGCAGAATGGATAGGCAAGATATGTTCTCCCTTTTTCCTCTGAATTTCCAAAAGACAGTAATTTCTGATAAAACCAAGGAGATTATATATGGTCCAGAAATTTCTGCATAGGAGCAAACAACAATTCTTCTCCCATATGCCAGCTGGATTGGTTACCCGATTGTAATGACATTGTGATTGAAGGGCCTAGTAAAGGCACTCCATGAAATTGCTACGTTAATGCTGAGGCTACTTTCCTCCCAGGGTTGAAATGATGATGGGCAAGGGCTATGTTTGCCACTCTCTGTTCCTATGCTATTTGGGTTTTTACTGAGCTTAAATAAATTACTTCCTAGTTGCATTATGTATTTGCCCTTGCTCCCTTCCTTACTGAACAACAATGGATTTCAAATGTAGTAAATTAAAATAAAAGTCCTGGTGTGTCTTGGGGCAAAATCAGCTTATTTGTTTGGACTGATCTGACAAATCCATGAATTCAGTAGAGTGTTTGACTAAATCAATTAGTATTCAATTGAAGCTGTGATATGAAGGCTGTATTGTGGATCTAAAGCTCAGGGTTGTTAGGAGGCATTCAAACACCCTGTCAAAAGAATCCCAGGCTTTAAATTAAGTCTAAATTGGAAATTGTGAGAATCAATGTTGTCTATTCAACTTATTATCTGTGTGACTTTGGACAAGTTATTTAACCTTAATAGTCCTTAGTTTCTTTATCCATACGGTATGGCGAGAGTGTACATTCAAATGGGTAAGGAAATCTAAAAACAAGTATTTTTCTAAGAACTTTGTGAGCACTGCATGTGTGGCCAGACCCAATATTTGCTTAAGGAATGATATTATGCTGTATGTATACTGTGGACTTTGTTGATTTATTGTATTAAATACATATTTGTAACATTTACTATCTGCTGAACTATGATTCTTCAAGTATGATCCAGGGTTCCTTAGGTATTCCAAAGACCCTTTTAAAGAATTGGTGAAGTCAACTTTATTTTCATAATAATATTAGTTGTTTCTCTTTTATACTCCCAGTCTCTCCCAAGTATATATTGGGGTTTTTCAGACTCCACATGTATGATATCCAACAGTTGAATCCAACAGTAGACATGAAAAGAGATTTGCAAAATTGTAAAAGAGTCTCGAGAGCAAAAAGACTTGAGAACTGCTGTGCTAAACTATGTTAGTTCACTTTAAGTAGATGTGTCCTGAGATGAACTTGTAGCTGGTGGCTGAGATTACTCAGCTAAGTACCTCAGCTCTGTATTTCACAGAGGTGAAGCCATAGGCTTTCTTTCATGCTCCTCAGTCATTGTGAGCTAGACTTAGGAAATTTTAGAATCCCATTATCAGATGCTATTATCAGTCTAAAAAATGAAATCTGGGGGGAAAATATCCATCACTGTTATATCTATTATGGATCTACAGAATTTTGAGTTTTGTATCTTTCTTTAAATTCATCAGTAATTTACTTAGCACCTGCAGTGTGCCAAATCCTGGAGTAAACAAATAGTCCTTACTTAATCTTCAGAATTCTGTGAGATTATAATCATTTTTATTATTTGCCCTGGGAGTATATGGTCTACTAGAAAGGCAGTAGAACATAGTAGGGAAGGCATGGACTCTGGAGCCCAACCACTTGCATTCAAATCCCAGCTATGCCACTCACTAGCTGTGTGACTTTAAGCAGAACACTCACTTTTCTGTGCCTCATTTTCCTCATCTGTAAAATGGGTATAACAATAGTCCCTACATCATGGGATTATTACAAGGATAAATGACTCAAAATATGAAAACTGCTAAGAAAAATGCCTGGCATTTAGTAATCGACATATTACTGACATTATTATTTCCACTATCAATCCAAATAACATTCTTGATTATAGAGTTAAATTGACCATTTAACATACTCATGGTTATTGTAGTACCCATGAACCAACCACAAGATGTTATTATTGAATGTGTAATGAGACCAGAGTCACCATGGGCTCAAACCTTTGCATGGCCCAACTATCTTTCTTGTTCCAGAACTACATATTCCATTTCTTGATCTGGCAAATCTATTTAAAATGCCTATCTTCGATATGGAGGAGGACCAGATAACAGAAGTTGAATTTATTCCAAGAATGTTTTGTATGTTATATTGTAGGTGGTCCTATAAGGAACCCCTCAGGGATGTTCAGAATTAGAGACTGGAGCGAGAAGAAAAGTAACATGATAGTCTTGTTCACCAAGCTAAAGGCTTGGGGCGGCTCTAAAGACAAAGAAGAATCACTGGAGTTTGGGGCTGCAAAGTTACATTGTCAGATCTAGACTTTAAAACTATTTTGGCTATAAGCTTGAAAGATGAATTATAGGGGACCAAGGCAAAGGAACTAGTTAGAAGATTATTATTGTATTTAAAGTGAGAGATTACAAGGTTTTGAATTCAGGAATAATAGTACAAATAAAGAGCATGGTGCCTTTATGAAATATGTGTTTATGACTGTGTATGTATTGTTTATGTTGAATTCTAGAGCTGGAAATTGTATTATAAATCATCTAATCCTTTTCTCCTCTCATCATCAACTTTACAGTTTGAAAAACTTAAGTTAAATATCTTCCAAAAGGCTCAGAGACAGAAAGGGTTAGTAGAAAAAAAAAAAAAAAGAAGCTTAATCATTTGACCTGATTTCTTATTCTTCTCTATTCCTTATCACTTTAAGATTTAGCTGCTTATTTTCTGAAATGTAAACAAAACTAGTTGTTCTACCTGCCTCACAGAATTGTTGAAGCAATCTACATAATAAAATAATAGTTGCAAGTACTAGGTAACCTTTAATACATACTATGCATATAAATTACAATTTGTAGGCACTCTGATGCATTTCTCATTCTTTGTATTGTGAGAAGATGGAAAGTCCCAGGAGAGAGTGGACTTTCCATATTCTGTTGGACAGATCTATCACCCTTCCAGAGGGATGGAGCAGGGCTGGTTTCCAGAACCTAACAAAAGTCAGGTGACAGTGGGCTGTCATGTTCAGAGATGTTTGTGTTTCTCACACTTTCATGGAAATTGAGAACTAATGTCTTACTTTGTCTGCTCATGGGCCAAGGGTGAAGAGAAGTAGATAGAGAAAGATAGGTAAAAATGAATGATAAAAATTAGATAGAAATGAGTAAAACATCAGAGTATTGAGTATCCTCCAGTATATGAACAGAGCTAGCTAATGAACACCTACAAGTATTCATATATATCACACAGAGAAGCAATTTCATCAAAAGTGGTACATTTGTCTCAGTTTACTAGAAAGATCAGTACTGAGAAACTTTTTATGTTACATTATTTTTTAAACACCTTTGCTTCTCTCTCTTTCTCTGCCTCACTGTGTGAAATATTATATGGCAAAGCATTACCATGTTAGTTAATAAGTTGAGCCCTGGGTTAATTAATGAATATACATGGAAAGAACCTTTTGTGAAGAAGAGTTAAAACCAAACTCTCTGAATGCTACCAATCTTGGAAAAAAGAATTCCTTAGCAAGACACAAACAAAACAAGTGCTCTCCTATTTATTTAAGATTTGAGAGATAAGACTAACTATACCTCTACAGTCCATAAAATTTCCCTGAATCAACTATATGCTCCTATAGAAGAATATCGCACTCTGCAAAATCAGGCATTAAAAATACAGAAGGCTATGGGGGAAAAAAGACATTGGGGCAGAATCCTCAAATCTACGGAATTTTGTAAGAGGGCCCAAACAACAATAACAACAACAACAATAAATAACAATTTGAATTAAAATACTAGCACAAAAAAAAATTATATGATAACATGATGTTATCCATACATGCTGAAAAGCTTTTTGACACGATTCATAAAAATCATAAAGGAAAGAAATATGTATGTATACTCCACACACCTCAGTCTTAAAACCAGCACCTTACTTCATGGGAAACATTAGAGGTATTTCCATCAGATTAGAAACAAAGCAAGGATTCCCCCCATATACTACTTTTTAATGTACAGGGGGTATTTGTCAACACTTTAGACAAGAAAACTTAACTAGAGACATATAAATTGGGGTGGGGAGAGAGTGTTACTTTTTGAGGATGGTTTGATAGTTAACTGGAAAAGCCTAGAGTATCAAATGATAAATACTATTCACTCCATTGAAATAATTTCAGTAAGTTAGCAGGATGCAATTAACAGCCTGCAAACACAATAAAACAGAGGATGCATTGGTAAAGAAAAATACATTTTTGATTACTTAGGAATACACTTAACAAATAATGTGTAAAACCTCTACCATGAAAACTTTAAAATGTTTCTGAAAGTCATAAAAGTAGACAACAATTGGAAAGACATTTCTTCATCTCTAGTAAGATGATTTCACAGCATAAAGATTGATTGAAAACAATCAAAATACATTCACACAATGGAGCACTAGGCAGATGTATTAAAAAATAAAAATAAGAAGATTTCTATTAATTGATATAATGTGATTTCCAAGATATATAAGAAGTGAAAAAAAAACATATCTCTATTATACTATTTTTTGTTTAAAATACTTTAACTTAAAGAGTTCTAGTCAAGATGGTGGAGTAGGTAAAAGCTGTACTTGCCTCCTCTCATGACCATATCGAAATTACAACTAAACTACAGTATGACCATTACTGAGAATCACCTGAAGGCTAACTGAACAAAAGTCCTATAACTAAGGACATACAGAATAAGTCACCTCCAGACTGGTAAGGGGGATGGAGACATGAACTGGGCTGATCCCACACACACATGTGGTGGTTAAAAATCAGGTAGGCCCACCTGAGGAGTGAGGGGTCCCAGGCACACACCAGGCTGCCCAGTCCAGGAATCCAGTGCAAGGAAGAGAAGTCCCTACAACTTCTTACTGTAAAAACCAGTGTAGATTGTGGCTGAGTGATACAGTGGCTGCTAGAGTCCCATTTGTTCCTTTTAAAGGGCCTGCACATGGACTTACTTACTGATAGACTCACTCACTCTGACTCAGCCTGGGGCAGCAGTTCAAGAGGCACCAGAGACATCCAAAGAGGAGCTAAATTATCTGGCTTTGAGGAAAGGGCTGGAGGAGCAGCTATATCCAGAGAGAAGCGCTGGCAGAAGCCATTCTTCTTTTGGTGAGCCCTCTCCCAACCCAGTGTGGAGACACAGACAGGTGCCATATTTGAGTCTCCATCAATCTGGTTAACACCATTTGCCCCACCCAGTGATTCCTTGAGACCCCATTTCACGCAATTTGCAGGCTTACCCAAGCTGCTTCCAGTAGCTTTTCTGGATAAACAGCCCATCTTGGCTCATTCTATAAACTTTCCTAAAATCTCTTAAAGGTTTACAACCCCCAAACAAGCAGCATCTGGCCTCAGCTTATCCTGTACTCCTTGCTAAGCAACCCCAACTCTGGCATTAGCAGGAGCAGGACTCAGTTCACACATTAGCCTCTCTCAGGCACCTCCAAGCCCAGCACTAGTGGTAACCATATACAAATTACTTTGTAGCTCATAACAAGTGGCCCCAGGCAGGGTACAGACAGTGGCTGACCTTGGCCTTCACTAGAGTACCTTTTGGGAGGTGCAGAAACAATACAAACATTGGCCAGCTTCAGACCACACAAGAATATCACCCTACAACCTCCACAAATGACAAACACAAAGGACTGGTTTAGGAGGCACCACAGTCTTGGTAAGCCAGCTCCCCCACTATAGTCATGGCCAGTCCTCACAATCAATCAACCTGAGAGTCAATCCCTTTCATAAAGGTGCAAACAGCAATCAAAGCTGAACTACAACAGGAAGGCACACATAACCCACACATGGGACAAACACCTGGAGCATCCAAATCAAGTGACCAGGGAGACTGCACCACTGGGCTCCATAGGACACTTGCTATTTAAGGCCATTCCACTAAGACCAGGAGACATTGCTGCCATACATAATACATAAAAACAAACACAGGGAGGGAGCCAAAATGAGAAGACAAAAAAAAAAAAATCAGGTCTCTAAGAAAAAAAAAAAAGAAAAAAACACCAGGAAAAGACTTAAACAGAATGGAGAAAAGCACTCTACTAGATGTAGAGTTCAAAATACTGGTTATAAGAATGCTCAATTATTTCAGTGAAAATTTCAAAAAGGAGATAGAAAACATAAAAATGGAGACAGAAACCATAAAAAGGAACGAGTCAGAAATGAAGAATACAATCACTAAAATAAAGACTACATCAGAGAGAATCAACAGTCAATTAAATGAAGCAGATTATAGAATTAGCGATTTAGAAGATAAAGTAGCAGAAAACACCCAATCAGAACAGCAACAAGAAAAAGAAATACAAAAAACAAGAATAGCTTAAAGGGACTCTGGGACAACATCTAACACACTAATATTTACACCATAGGGGTACCAGAGGGAGGAGAGAGAGAGCAAGGAATAGAAAACCTATTTGAAGAAATAATGATAGAAAACTTCCCTAACCTGGAGAAGATAATAAACATACAAGTCCTGGAAGCACAGAGACCCAAACAAAATGAACCCAAAGATACCCACACCAAGATACATCATAATTAAAATGCCAAAGGTTAAAAACAAAGAGAGAATCTTAAAAGCAGTAAGAGAAAAACAGTCAGTCACCTACAATGGAGCTCTCATAAAATTGCCAGCTACTTTTTCAACAGAAACTTTGCAGCCCAGAAGGGTTTGGCACAAAATTTTCAAAATGATGAAAAGCAAGGACCTATAAATACGATTACTTCTCCAAGCAAAGCTATCACTTAGAATTGAAGGACAGATGAAGAGCTTTCCCAGACAGGAAAAAGCTAAAGGAGTCCATCACCACCAAGCTTATTTATAAGAAATGTTAGCAGGACATTTTTAAGATCAAAAATATAAATAATAAAATTGCATAACTGCATATCTGTGAACAATTACTTTGACTATAAATGAATTAAATGTTCCAATAAAAAGACATAAGGTGGCTGAATGAATAAGAAAATAAGACCCATAAATATGCTGCCTACAAGAGACTCAATTTAGATTGAAAGAAACATACAGACTGAAAGCAAAGGGATGGAAAAAGATATTTCATGAAATTAAAAAAAAAAAGCTATAGTAGCAGTACTTATACTTGATAAAATAGACTTTAAAACAAAGGCTGTAACAAGAAACAAAGAAGAATCCAGGAATCCCACTTCTGGGTATTTATCTGAGAAAACCCAAAACACTATTTAAAAGGAATATGTGCATTCATATGTTTATCGCAGCAAAATTTACAGTAGCCAAAACATGGATGTAACCTGGGTGTCCATCAATTAATGAACAGATAAAGAAGGGGTAGTACAGATATACAATGGAATGTAATTTAGCCATAAAAAGGAATGAAATCTTGCCATCTAAAACATGGATTGCCCTAGAGGGTATTGTGATGAGTGGAGTAAGTTAGACAGAGAAAGACAAATGCCATGATTTCACATACATGTGAAATCCAAAGAACAAAGTAAACAAAATATAAAACAGAAACAAACTCGTAGATACAGGGAACACTTTTCTGGGTGCCAGATGGAAGGGGGTTTTGGGAGATGGGTGTAAATGAGGAAGGGATTAAGAAATACATATTGGTAGTTACAAAATAGTCATGGGGATATAAAGTAAAACATAGAGAATATAGTAAATAATATTGTAATAACTATGTATGGTGTCAGATGGGTACTAGATTTATCAAGGGTGTCCCTTCATAAGTTATATAAATATGTAATTGGTATGTGGTACTCTGGAAACTCATATATTATTGTATGTCCATTGTAATTAAAAAATTAAAAAATATTTAAAAATAAATAAAATAGTTTAACTTAGTGAAAGAAAAGCTATTCTTGAAGTCACTAAGCCAGACACCTCTTGCACTTAAGGAAGGTACCTCTGCAAAATTTTTAATTTTTTTTCTCAAGTCATATACAGCTAATGCATGCGACTTAATTATGAGAACGCTTGCCCCTAATTGCTACAAACTGTAAATATATTTGGAAACATCATGTAAGAACCAACACAATATACTTAGCATGTTGATATTATTCACTTTTCCCAACAGCGTATAAACCAAACAGGAAAAATATAGTGCAGCAGAACACACTGCCTTGCTAATAATTTGCACTGTTTTGAGGAAATGAGTTCCCCCAGAGACTAATAAAGTGAATTAGAAACCCAGCTTTGTCACTCATTAGTTGTGTGGTCATAGGCTCATAACTAAATTCTTCTAAGCCTCAGTTTTTAAATATGCATAACCAAGATATTAACAATTCTTACTTTATGTTTGCTATTGAGGATTAAATGAGATAATGCATGGAAATCCCTAGCACACACTCAATAAAATTATCTATTATTTCTGCCTTCGTTAGCACTGTGCTCTTTCTTTGGTTATGACACAGCACTGAGCTCTGTGTATAGGTCACACAGACACACAAGCACCCACACATGAACAAAGGCACAACTAAATATGCCTAAACACTGTCTAGTCATATTTCACGGCTCCCTTTCCTTTTTTAAAGCTTGATAACCTAAATATACTTTGTACATCAAATTCTTATTTTGATCTTGTGACTTTGATCATTAAGTTCCTTTCACCTAGAATGCCCTTCTACCCATTTTTCAAATCCTATTTCAGGTCCCTAAACACCTTTTCAGCCCTTACCATACCAAACAGAAAACACTGAGCTTTCATAGTTCATTGTCTGTAGCAGACTTGAGTATATTGACTTATAATGTTCTTCAGTTATTTTTGTATTTACATCATTACAGCAACAAGCTTTTAAGGTCTTTGAGAATAGGAGCCATCTTTTATTCTTCTAATGTAGCCACTGCAGCACCTAGCAGTATGTGTCATGTGTTGTTGATTACCTACACAACCTTACCAAATTGAATTAATTTGAAATGTGTCTTACTATATTTTGTAAATATGTTTTAAGTGTAATGGATCAAGTATTACACAGTAGTGCAGAAAAGCTGACTACATTATTTATAAAATGCCACCCTTGAGACTTTATGACAAGAAATTTATGAGTTATATTATGCAAATTATGCCACCATATAATTTTGTCTATTAACCTCAAGGGGATGTTATCAGTTGTGAAAATTTTTTGACAAGTTGTCATATTTTGATCCAAGTTATAATAGATTCTGACACTCTAAAATGTTGATTTAATATGCCAGCTATAGACAGTGACTGTCACTGATGGTCTTGTCTGTTCTGAACTAAATCATTCCTCAGGGTCATAGCTTCACATCTCAGAAATGAGATTTCAACACTGGTTCTGATCCAGGTCAATGAATAAGATATATACCCAGGCTTTCCATATAAATAATAATGGGATTGGGGTGTTTCACCTCTGGTTATCAGGTTCTTTTTCACTTCCATTTCCAAATAGTTAAAAACAACAACAACAACATCAACTGCAAAATGCTAGATAAAATTAAGATGGAATTATTTCTTTAAAAATTTTTTTCAGTTATAGTTGATATACAATATTATATTAGTTTCAGATGTACAACAAAATGATTAGACATTTGGGAATAATTTCTTAATCAAAATCTAACTCTCCTTGAAATTCAGGTATAAGACTGGGGTGCAAAAAAACCCCAGCAATAATAAAATTATAAGCCATGTTGTGCAATTTTGGTTATATTAATATAAACAAAAGAGCAAATAGTCATTTACAGTATTTCCATGCAACTAGTGTACATTATGTGATAAGCAGAATAACAGCTTCAAAAATGTCTACATACTAATTCCCAGAAACTGTGAATTTGCATTTATAATTAATTTAAGAATCTTGAGATAGGAAAATTATCCTGGATTATGGAGGTGGGCTCAATGTACTTAGGAAAGCAGAAGAAGGAAGCAGAAGAGAAGAGTCAGAGAGAGATGTGATTGTGAAAGAATGGTTACAGAGATGCTACAATGCTACCTTTGAAGATGGATAAAGGAGGCCATGAACCAAAGAATGTAGGCAGTCTCTTCAAAGCTAGAAGAAGCAAGGAAAATGATTCTCCCATAGAGTCTCCAGAAAGAAAAGCAGGTAGGCTTCCACCTTGAGTTTAGTCAAGTGAGACTGGTGTTGAACTTCTAACACACAGAACTATAAGTTAATACATTTATTTTGTTTTAAGCAACAAAATCTGTGGTGATTAGTTATAGTGGCAACAATATATAAAAAAATTAATATATTTTACCTGCAGAATCATGTAATCTCTAGGAAAGCACGATTTTTAGTCTGTACATTGCTCATTTCCAAAGCCTAGAGTAATAGAAGAATACACATCTAGTACATACCTTTTGAATGAAATATTGATGTAACCTTTTACATTTTACCATAACAGTCCCAGTATATTATCTACAACCACCTTCACAACAATCTTGTTTCTTGTATTTAGGTATCATCTGCATCTCTTGAATTTTATAGATCGGGAACTATTTAGCAACTTCTTCAAGATTATCTAGTTATTTAGAGGTAAAGTAAAGGCTTGGGACAAGGTCATCTGACTTTCAATCCAGTGACATTTTAACTGCATGACTGCATGACTAACCAATTGCAGTTTCTAAAATAAAGAAAATAGATCCACCCATATAACCCTCATTCAATCTGTTATAGGGAATGTATCTAAAACAGGCTAACACTCTTTTTTTTTTATTCCATTTGACTTTGAAGATAATAAAAATTAGGAATAAAATGAGAACACCACACCTTAAAAAATGTCTTGCCAATGTACTTAGAAATCTCCTCAAGGGGAGAAGGTACTCAGGTTCTTTCTCCAGTCATAGAGAGTATGAGCCTGGTCTATTGTGGTCACTCCTAGAGCCAGGCAATATAAGTAGTGGGGAAAGCAGCCACAGTTCTGCTGAAGAGCCTCTGTTCCAGGAAGCCAGAAGTCCACACCAAGGCGGGAAGGCCTACTATCCCGGAATCAGGCCTTCACATTCACTTTGTGCACAGAATCGTTCTTGGGTCTTTCTTGATTCTATCGTGGGCTTCTTCGGTGGCTGTATTAGTCCACTGCAGCATAATTCAATGTCCTAAACCTTACTGATTTTAAACAACAATATAAATGTATCTCTCATGTTTTCTGTAGGTCATGAATTCAGAAAGAGCACAGTAGGGATGGCTTGTTCATGCTTCACACATCTGAGACCTCAGCTGGACAAGTCTAGAGGTCGGGGGCTACAGTGATCTGAAGGCTTTACTGGGGCTGGAGGACCCACTTCAAACATAACTCAGACACATGGGTAGCAAGCTCATGCTGGATATTGGCAGAAAGACTCAGTTCCTTTCTACATGGGCCTCTCCATTGGAGTGCTTAGATGGTGTCTGGCTTCTTCCAGAGTGAATAATCTAAGAGGTCAAAGTAGAAGCTTCAATACTTTTTATTACCTGAAATCGCATACCATTATTTCTTCAATATTCCACTGGTCACATAAATCATCCCTTATTCAAAGTGAAAGAAGACTATACAGAGGCATGAATACCAAGGAAGCAAAAATTAGTGGAGGTCATTATTGAGGCTGGGTATCACAATGAGGAAATCAAAGCACTTTGCTCTTAGGAAACACCTTAACAAATCTAGAGCCAACATTACTGCCTACTCTGTAAAAATAGAGCAACCAAGATTTTGTACCTTGTCAACCTTAGGTTTCCAAGGGAAGTAGTCCTTTCTCATTCTCTAACTCTATTGCTCATACACTCCATAGAAAGTACTGTCTCTTCTATGAGGAGAATATGGAATATTAATTAATCAAGATAGGCTAGAAAGGAGAAGGATTGAACATACCAAATAAACTCCAGATTTCAGTGACTAAATATGATAAAAGTTTTTCCTCTTTTAATTAATATTGTATAGAGCAATAAATGTCAGTGGTTCTGCTCGGAGTCTCTTAAGGATAAATCAAGGATTCACCTTCTGCAAATGATCACCAATGTCATTGAGGAAAGGGATTGTCCAGAGTGATTTGTAGTCAGACCTGAAAGAAGTATACATCATTTTTACTGGAGCTCAGTCACATGGACCCAATATAACTGAAAGGAAAGTTGGGAAATATAGTCCTTCTTAGTACTCAGGAAGAGGATATAGGATAAATAGAAAAAAAGACAGCCTCCACTTATGTTTCTATGCTGTGCTACTTAAGCCAATCCACTACCTTGATATCAAAGAGATCTTTTAAGACTATATCTTAGTTGATCACTTTAATTCTCTGTTTTCAAACTATTACTCAGGATTAAGCTATTTAACAAGATACTAAGGTCCTGATTCTAACTACTTCTGCCACATATTTAGCCATCTCCCTCCCCTCTTCACATCTGAACTCTTTCATTCCCTCTTGCTTCACAGGACCATTAGATTCCAATCCTGGCTCTTAGTTGTATAATGACTTCAAGCAAGTACTTTAATCCCACTAAGCCTCAATTTCATGGTTTATAAAATGAAAAGTAATATTCATCTCACAGTTGTTGTGAGAAAATATATATAAGAATTTTGTGAGAAAATATATATAAAGTACAGCATCTGGAGTATAGATGTGACTCAATAAATTCTGATCTAAACGTTAATTATTTTCCTTCCATTATTTTCCATTTTGCTATGTTGGATAACCAATGCACTTAAAGAATAGTGATATACCACACTAATATTAGTAGTAATAAAATTTTCTATTTGGAGAAGTTTAACAGAGTGGTTGAAAGACTGAACTCAAGTTTAGTTACAGTTCTTAGATTTATTCCCAGGTTTTACCCTTTCTTGCTTTGTGAACTTGGGAAAGTTATTTCACATTTTGAGAATATCAGTTTCCAGACCTGTTAAATCTCTTAGGAAAGATAATAATTATACTCATTTCACAGTATTTTTGTGAGAATCAATTGAGATAATAAATGTAAACTACTTTTTGGTAGTTTAACAGTAGAAATAATAATGCACATTTCTCCAAAAGTATGTGTCCTCGGTACGGGTATTTAAACATAATAAAGGCATGTATCCCTGCTATGGCTTTAGCAGAACTGGAACCTTGATCCCTATAGTTAGAGAGTGTAAAATCTAGAATACAAACATACTTAATTGTAGCATGACTTCCCAGGGACTCATCCTGACACATCTCTGCAGACACTTTCTATGGATGCCAGGCTACCTGTCTAGCCCTCCCCTAAAAAAGCCAAGGGGCGTCATGAGCTCTTTCCAGTTTAGTTGATATTAAACTGCTTTAAAAAGTAATTCAAGTTCCCTCTAAACTTGTTATTCAAAGAAACAACACTTGTCCTGACACAGGTTTTGTTTTGCCAGGACCTGTCTCTCAAAACATTTCAAGTAAGGCCTACTGTGCTGCCAGCATTCTCATGTGCAATTTTAACCATTAGTGGCCCCAGCCAGTGAATAATTTATATATTTAAGACATCATATGTTCTTGAGTATTCATTTAATTTTGCTTTTTTTAGCTGGGTGTTTGTGCCTGAATCGGTCAAATTGGTGCTAAGATGGAAAACACTTCAAAAGGGGAATCTACAACATACCTAAGGATTTGTCATCCCAATAATGACCCACAGCTTCAGGGTACTGATCTGTCATTAGAGATAAATTGATAAGTAAAAGGTCACCTACCCATACTTCCATACAACTTCAAGTATAACTCCTTCTTTGAGGTCTTCTCTGGCAATTCCAAGTGCACAGTGACTGCCTGTGGGCTAGCACTGCTCACTCCAAACTTTATTACATAGTGGCTCTTGATATCATTCCTTCAATCAATAATTATTGAACACTTACTCTATACCAGACAATATTTTAGATGCTGAGGATTCATCAACAAGTAAGACAGAATTCCTACCTTTCTGGAACTTACATTCTAATAAAAGAGACAGATATCAAATGCATAGGCATTTGTAAATGTCAAGAGAAAAAGAAAACTGGGTAAAGGCAAAAAGATTTATGGAGAAAGAGCACCATTTTAGTATATTAACCAGGAAAGTCCTCTATAATAAAGTATCATTTGAGACAAGACCTAAATAAGTTTAAGTTGTGTGAATATATGGGTAAAGAGTGTTCACAGCAAAGAGAAGAGCCCCCAGATGTTTACATGCACAGTGTACTCAAGAAGCGTAAAGGAAATCAGTGTGGCTGAAAGCCCAGGGAAGGCTAGGAAGATGAGTAGAAAGTAAGTTAGAGAAAGAGGCAGAGGTAAAAGCAGGTACAACTATTGGATTTTATTCTAGAACTAAAGGCAACCTGTTGGAGGGTTGAAAGCAGGGAAGGGAGATGATATAATATACATTTTAGAAGACTCCCTTGGCTGTTGTATAAAACAAAAACTGGGGTCAAGGGACATTGGCAATACTGAAGACAGGTTAGGCTGGTATTACAGTGGTCCAATGAGTGGAAATGTGACCTATATCTGATACTGTCCTTTTTTTCAGTTTTATTGAGATATAATTGACACTCAGCACTGATAAGTTTAAGGAGTACAGCATAACGAACTGACTTACATATATTGTAAAATTACTATCACAATAAGTTTAGTTAATATCTATAATCTCACATAGATACAAAATAATGCTTCTTTGCTTATGATTCGAATTCTTAGAGTCTACTCTCTTAACAGCTTAACTATAGTCATCAAGTACTTCTTTATCTTATAACTGGAAGTTAGTACTGCTGACCAAGTTAGTACTGATGACCACCTTCATCCAATTACCCTGCCTTCCATCCCCTGCATCTGGTAACCACAAATTGATTTCTTTTTCTGAGTCTGACTTTTTTTAGATTCCATATATAAGTGAGATCATACAGTATTTGTCTTTCTCTGTCTGATTTATTTCACTTAGCATAATTCTTCCAAGGTCCATCCATTTTGTTGCAAATGACAGAATTTCCTTGTTTTAATGGCTGAATAATATTCGTGTGTGTGTGTGTGTGTGTGTGTGTGTGTGTAGGTGTGTGTGTGCGACAACTTCTTTTATCTATTCATCCTTCAATGGACACTTAGGTTGTTTCCATGTCTTATCCTTTGTAAATAATACTGCAATGAACACAGGGATGTAGGTATCTCTTTGACATGGTAATTTGTTTCCTTCAGATACCTTCCCAGAAATAGAATTGCTAGATCATATGGCAGTTATGTTTTTACTTTTTAAAGACTCTAACACTGCTCTTTGACTCCAATGTGTTTTTACTTTATTTCCAAAATTGTAAGTAATCGCCAGCTGAGATGAGGAGCAGAGCAGAGAAGGAGATGGATGTAGGTGGAGATAAAAAACAGGGACTGAAGCAGTTGCTCCAAGTTATGTTTCTTAGTAGTCCCCAGAGCATTTGTAACAAAGTTGTGCTGTGCTGAAGACAGAACTCAGTAAGTGCTAGTTGAAAAAAAAAATGATATACCAGTTTTAACTAGCACAATGGAACATGGGTTAGCATAACTTTGGGTAGAGTGTTGTCACTGCAAGTAAAATTCTCAGCATATAAAACATCCTTTTGAGGCATTATGGGAGGGTTCCAAGACTAAGACAAATATATAGTCCATGGTATGGCTGGATCTGCATGTGCTGAAGAATGCTGGTAGAGAGAGGAGTTGGGACTCCAGAAAATTATAGGTCTGTCTAATCTAGTGAAATGAATATGATTAGAAGTTGAAGTTAGAAAACTGTACTTTCTAAATAAAAAAAAAATGTTTTTTAGCCCAGTGTGTGTGTGTGTGTGTGTGTGTGTGTGTCTGTGTCTGTGTCTGTGTGTCTGTGTGTGTGTGTGTGTGTGTAATATTCTGAAATGACATCGTATGACACATGCTGGTTGCTTTTTTTTTTTTTTGCTGGCTTTTTTCATTCTTATGCTTTGATCTTTCCTCTGCTCCTTCTCTTTCTTTCCTCCATCCATATTACTTACATCTCTGCACTAAAGTCCCAGCCAGATATCTGTACCTATGCTGAAATCGCAATTCTTTTTTGCATTTTTTTAATCAAGGACTTAAGATCACTAATAAGCACACATAGATATGTGATTATCTGTGTATCTGTGTGTTTGTGTTGCCTATGTGGTATAATATTACTATCTCCAGCTTGCTTTGTTATTTGCCACCGACTCATAAAAATCCCTCTGAGTCAACAAGTGAAACTCTAGTTTATTCTTTGTAATGACTGTATAAAATTGCATGGTATAGATGTATCAAAATTTAGTCTGCCATTCTATTTAAAATCAATCTGGTCTTGGTTAAAAAGTCTTCCCCTTCTAGGCTAGACACTTATACAATTTTCTTCTACAATGTTTATTATTCCATTTAAAAAAACATTTAAGGCTATTAATTAACATGAATGTTTGTTTTGGATATCCAGATTGGTGACCATTTGTGTCACTACTGTTAAGTAACATTTTCTCTCTGAATTAATTATAGGTTGTTTTAATAAATTGAATATTCATATAATAGTAATATTCTTCCTGTATTTTTAATTCTCTTCTATGGCTTATTCATCTAGTGTTATGCTGTGACCATATTTACCTGATTACTGTTACTATAGAGTATATTGTGATGGTGGCTAAGATAAGTCTTCCTTCACTATTCTGCTTTTCATACTAGTCTTGACTATTGTCATGTATTCATTCTTCCTTTAGATCACCTATACAATTCTCTCTCAAAACTTGGATTCTAACTATAATTACATTAAATGCACATACATTAGAAATTATCTATGACACTTCTTATTCAAGACCATAGTTATATTTTCCCATTTGTTTCCTTTTTGTCGGATAGAATTTTATACTTTCATTTGTACATTTTCTGAGCATTCCTACTGAGGTTATCCTTAAGTGTTTCATGGTTTGATCTCTCAGATCTTGTCTTAAAGCTACTTTTGCACAAGGAGCCTACTTGTTCACATATACTTATTTGGGGTAACTTAGGGGAAGTGCTGATGGAGATCATATAGGTGGGATAAAGTCTTCCAAGACACCATTTGACACTTTACTTGGCTGAGTCTCTCCCAAGCTACTGGATTTCTGAGCACCAAAGGGAAAATTAAGCAGCATTTTCTGTCTTGCGTATCTGCTCTGTTTGGTTTTGATCACAGTCATTTTAAGTTTCTAATTATTGTCATTTCAAGTGCATGTTCTATATGAGGTCTTTATATTTCATACAGGTGATTCTCAGGGAATTAGGCCAAATAAGGCTTTTGAGCATTTTTCTTTAAATGAGGCAGAGAAGGAGTGGGAATACACATACAAATATTAATGATATTTGCATGATAAAGAATTAAGATATTCACTCTAAGAATTTCCTACATATATAGGCTAACTTTGATGGCAAACATAAAAATGAACTCATTAGCTATGACTTTAAATGCCTATACATAAATGTTTCGGTTTTTTATTTGTTAGGCACCTGTGTTAATAAAATCCTTGGATTCTGAGTTTGATAGCAGCCTTAATAAAAGTAAGATTATAGAAACAGCAATAAAACCCATCATGCATGATTAAGTATGAAGGGGCAAATTAATCTGGCACTGCTTTGACAGAAATTTTCCCTTTGTTGTGCTTCTATGCCTGGATTTTGTACAAATGGCATTTTTGATTCCCTAGTTTAATCATGCCTTTAAGGTGATGAGCTACATGCTGATGATAGAATATCAAACTCTAGATGTTTACTCAGGATAGACATAGAGGTTGTAGCAGGCACAGAGTCCCATGCTGCCTATGGCATTTATACAGAAAGAAAGGCCAAATGTTTAGCAAAACAGTGGATTACTCTATGTCTGAAATAGCTTTAAAAGGAAAATTCTAATTTTAGTACTTTATGACAGAAGATAATATAATATATTTTTACATCTTGAAATTAAGATTAAAAAAGTAAAATCTATTAAGGGTTAAGAAAAATTAATAGCAAAAACTATATAACCCACATTCTCCCCCAAAGGTCCCCCTTTTATTCCACAACTAGATTTTGAGGAAGTTCGGAGACCAAGTAATGGCAATCTCCTATGAGAGACAGTAGGAAATTCACAAAAGAGTAGAATGTAACTTTCCTCTTTTTGAGATGATTTAGAGTCTGTGCTTCTAAATCATTTTTGGAATATAATAATTTTTAAAGTTTATATGCATCATGAAGAATTGTGATAGAATGTAATTATTGAGAGGATAGAAACTTGTGTTTATATGAAAGATGAACTGATAGAACTACTAGTTATCTGCCTCAGTGCTTTGACAGTTATGCTGTAATCTATGTAATAGAAACAATGTCTATATAAAATTTTGTCTTATCCTAATGTGGTTTTTCAAGTTCCTTTCCTATATGCTCTGATCAAAGAAATCTTAGTCAATGTCAGCTCTCTGGAAATGTAAGATACTATCAAGGTTACTGTATGGCCAGTTTCAGTTGGTGGGAAGATGATAAATCACTTTCTTTGCATTTACATCTGCAATAATACTTTAAATTTACTTTTATTTACTTTCATTTGAATTGCATCAATGACATAGGATTTTCTCGGATTTCATGAAAGACTTCACTCTCATGCATGCTTGTACCCCATATAAACTGTTTCATAATTGAGAAATGATGATAAATATCTTAGAATAAGAAACCATTCTTAATTCAATAAGTCTAACTGACTTGAAGTTTCCATCCAATTCAATTTTAATTCTTTTGAATTGCTTCTTCTGGGAAAGGAGTATCTGCATTTTAATTTTGGAGGAAAAAAAGCCAAAGATTGAATGTATAAATATGGGGTTACAAGTATTAACGAAGATTTTAGCAGGCAACAATAGCATTTTCTGCATGGCCATAATATTCCATGTTAAAAGAATAATGAAACTAAACACTAAATTCTACATAGCAATCCAAAACTCCTGTCTAGACCATGGAATTCACATTGAAGCAGTCCAGAATCAGAAATGTCTTTTAAAAATAGAAATATTCCTAGCAAAGTTCTTCTGACTCAAAGCCTTATCAAGAACAAAAGTTAGGGTTACCACACAGTTCATTATCCTAACTAAGACAATTTTGAGAGTGAAAGGTAATATTATAATTATACTGGAACATCAGGCAAAGCCAGGAATATCCTAGGCAAACCAAGTCTATCAATAATATTAGTATTTTCAATAGTGAAATTTTGCCCTGAGTAGAACTATTTACCAATTGCCCTGAATTTTTTTTTGGTGCAGGAAATCTTTCTTTAAATCATCAACATGGCAGTCATTATGCCTCTATTAAATAAGAAAGAATAACATTTATTAAGTATTTATTCTGTGCTCTTAGCACATATACATTTTTAACATTAGGATAATAATATGTATATGCATTATTTCATCTAATCCTCACTTGCTACTTTTGTCTTTATTTTACAGTTGAGAAAAGCAAAACACAGAGAAATTAAGTAAAATGTCAACGACCACAACTTTATTGAGTGGCAAAGCCCAGATCTAAACATAGTTTGACTCTGTAATCTACACTCTTAAATAATAAATTTTATTATTTTATCACAGTTGCCTTTAAACATTAGAATCACCATTGTACATAATTTCTCCTTCCTGTATCCACAACAAACACCGCTAATCTGTCACTGTAGTTTTCACTACTAAGCTCAAGCATGGACACAGAATGCTTCTCAACACAATACTGTAGGAAGCAACTATCAGTGTTCATATCTTTCTACACACCTGGAACTTATCCAGGTCTACTTTTAGAAATGGGAAAACTGAAGTTCTATTGTTCTTATTGAGTCTGACATTATTTTCTACCAACATCATTAGCTGTGCTTTTCTTCTTGCCACCAAACTCCCAGTTTTGCTCAACATGTAATAGAAGTGGCTAGGCTTTCTCTAGGCCCAGGAAATAAATCTGGACTAGCCAAAGCCAACCATATTATCAGGATTCCTCTTACCAGTGGCCAATTGAGGATGAGTATGAGATGTAGTTCTAGCCAATGAGATGGGAGACTATTAGCTACTACCACTGGGGAAAGGGAATTCTGGAAAACTCTGTTCTAGAAGAACAGCCATATGAGAAAATATAGTCCATCCACTCCTTCCTGCCTTGGGATACTATAATACTTTGGGAAGAGTATCATTTCGAACATTGTCAGCCATATAAAACAGAAGTCTGAAGATACCAATTCCTATATCACATAGATGGCCAAAAAGTGCTACTTGGTTTTCCATTGCTATTTAACAAATTTCCCCAAGCCTACCAGCTTAAAACATCATACATTTATTATCTGTTTCCATGGGTCAAGGTTCCAGGCATGGCTTGGCTGAGTCTTTTGCTTTGGGTGTCACAGGGCTGTAATCAAGGTGTCAATCAGGATGCATTTTCATCTGGAAGATCAACTGGGGAAGAACCCAGTTCCAAACTCACTTAGGATGTTGGCAGAATTCATTTCCTTGCTGTTGTTTGACTGGTGGTCCCAGTGTTTTTCTGGCTGTTGGCTGGAGGCCACCCTCAGGTTTCATAGGCCACCCACAGTTCCTAGAGGCCATTGACAATTCCTTAGCCACATTGGCTTCTCCAACACGGCCACTTACTTTATGAAGGTCTCAAGGAGAGTTTATTTCTATGTTTTCTGGAACTATTTGTGGGAAAGAGAAGGAGCACACTGATTTTCCGCGAGTAAAAAAAAAAAATTAGAACTATGGCTTTAAAAGTGGTTAGATGGTTTGCCAGTGGTGTACAAGCCACCTTAGACAAACTGGGTAATAAGTATAAATAGAATTTTCTCTCCTCTTCTGTGGTCAAATTTAAAGAGTAGAGAGGGAGAACTGGATCCAGGGTAGGTATAGGATAAACATTCATACACTTATTTATTTGTGCATTTATTCATTCCTAAATTCATCCAACAGACATTAAGCAAACAGGAATAGAGGATAGGAGCTTTGGCACATGATAAGATGAATCATACATAAATAATCTAATAGGAGAAGGGAGAAGCAAAAAAATACAATTACGTATAAAATAACACAGAAACTACTAAGCATCTTAAAAGATGAATGTGCCTTGGCAAGGACATGCCTGTTTTCACTACTTCTAAATACTAAACTTGCCTAGAGGAGAAAGAGCTTTTGTCCAGCAAGAACCCAAAGGTAAATCAGAAGAAGAAAAGTGTTAAATATATGAATATATAAGCAGGGGAGAACTTTTAGCACAATGTGACAGGAGAATAGTACAAAAAGTTTACAGGATCAAAATGAGAAGGATTGCAAAGGTAGTGAATAGAAAGAGGATGTGCCAGAATCCATTACATTCATTCTAGACTTTTTTCATGAGACCTCAACTCACATGTGCCAACTTAAGCTGTTTTATCTGAGTTAAGGCAACTATTAAATGGAGAAGTTTCTGGATCCAGAAAGATTTTAAATAAAAAGAATAAATTATTGGAGTTTGCATTATCAAAATCACAAAAAAATATATTAAAGTTATTTGCAAGAAAACCTTCTTAAATGTAGTGAGGTGATATAATTGCTCTTGGGAAAGCAAAACTACCCCTATAAATTGAATCCTTTTCCTTTTTCTTCCACTTTCTTCCCTTCTGTGTACCTCTCTCCTAAACTTCACTCATCTGATAGACTCATGAACACCTTTCAGTCAGTCCTTCAATATCTTCTTTACAAGAATCTCATTCTAAAAATTCTCATGGTAATTTTTTCTTTTTAAGGAATAAAATCGTAAGACATAGTAAAATTGTAATTGAGGGGATTCTGGACATGAACCAGGAGCCAAAACTTCACTCCATTTGGGCACTAAGTTTGGCTGATAGTGAGTACTCTAAGAACAGGATCTTAAAATCACTCTCACAGTGTCCAGCAGGGTCTCAGTGCCTTGTATGTGTAACTTGTTTGGCAGTTAAAATGCATTAACATGCTCTCTACCCTGCCTTCTCGAAGTTTATTCGACATTCATAAACTCAGATCTTGTGACCTTTTGGGGATTTTAAAATAAAAGAACTTTGTGTATAGGAATGGTGGGCTGTACATAAGTGCACATATGTGTGACAAACAAATTATGCTGTAATGCTGTGGTCAAACAAACCATGTGGGAGGCACACACCTCATGCTGTGTGCCCCAGTTCCTAGCAGGCTATGGACAAGTACCAGTCCCTGGCTCGGGGGTTGGGGACCCCTGTCCTAATCCAATACGACTGGTGTCCTTATAAAAGGGAAAAATTGAATACAGACATACGAGGAGGCACAGGAAGAAGACCATCATCTACAACAGGGGTCCCCAACCCCTGAGTCGTGGTCTGGTACTGAGACATGGCCATTAGAAACTGGGCTGCTCAGCAGGTGAGCAGCAGATCAGTGAGCAAAACTTCATCTGTGTTTACAACCACATCCCAGCTCTAGCATCACCACCTCAGCTCCACCTCAGATCATCAGGCATTAGATTCTCTCATAGGAGCACTGGTCTCTGGTGCCAAAAAGTTTTGAAACCACTGATCTTCAAGACAAGAAATTCCTGAGGCTACCAGAAGTTAAGAGAGAGGCATAGAACAAATCCTTCCCTAGCACCTCAATGAAACATGACTGCAGAGTGAACAACACCTTAATTTTGGAGTTCTAGTCTCCAGAACTGTGAGACAATAAATTGCTTTTTCTAAGCCACCCAGTTTATGGTACTTTGTTATGGCAGCCCTAGCAAATAAATACAACCATAAACAAGATGTTTTTGGTGAGGGAGAGCAATGTCTGAATGGACATCTTCGCCTGTTTTTCTTACTATGAGAAAGACTTCTGATCTTATTCTTTTTATAAAATCTAATGACAGTAATCTTAGAAGCTTTTGACAAACTCACAAAGTGTAGAACTCACAAGCTTTGAGGTGAGGAATTTGAGACATCAAGTAGATAACACTTTCAAGGGGAGAAAGAGATGGTAGATGCAAGTGAAAATGGAGTTCTGAGAGGACAGTTTTTTCGATGGAAAACTTAGAATATGCTTGTAGGCTAATAAGAATATACAACAGAAATGGAAAAGAAGAGAACTAAATGAGTGACATCTCTGAGTAGGTGAGATGGAATAGGATCCAGTGCATGGGTGGCTTCCCAGACCACATACATGTAGTCACAGCTTTCTTTTTCTCTCCCTACACTTCTGAAACACGTTTAAAAATGACAAAAATTCTATATTAAAACTTGCCAAAGAGAGAAATTAGGGATGATTAATCTTATTATAAAAGAGCTTTTTAAATAGTAAACTCCCCTAGTGCATTTAAAGAATTTTTAATATTGAATTTGTACTCTACTTTTTAAGAAGCAAGTCTATTGCATAACACTAGGTACATCTGTATACAATTATATAGTACAGAGGTAAAGAGACATGTGGTACACAGCTATGCTTATAGTTTGGTAATTTAAGGTATAATGTAGGGCATTCTCCTAAAGACAGACTAATAATTTGTGGAGATTGTTTTGGTTAATTTTATCCAGGCAGGATTATGGGGTGCAGGTTGCTGACATGTTAGAATATTTACGCTTGAGTTGATGTTGCAGCTGTTTGAGAATATTTTGGTTTTTTTCATAAATTAATAAGCTCAAATGTAATTTGGTCTCCTTCACTGCCTCTGTGCTTTTATGTATTCTGCATAAGTGCCTCAATGTTCCATTCTATTTTAACTATAAAATATAATAATGCATTAAACGGGGGTGGTAACGTTTACCATAAAGTTATAGTTTTTCCACTTTGCTTTCCAAATCCATTTAAGTTAGCAGCACAAAGCATAGTTCCTTTATAATGCTTATGTTCATAGCAAAAACACATAAATATTCCATCCACAAAACTGGTTCATAAAGAGAATGTTATAGGAAAGGATATTTTAGGTAACATCAGTACATATGTGTAAATCTCATATAACTTAGGCCATAAATTATAAGATTTCAACCTCCTTATTTTGAGAAGTTCATACCAACTTCTTAATAAGAAGAGAAGAAAAGAAGCACCTGCTGGTAACTCCACTCCTGTAATTAATATATTGGTGGAATTCCTACTTTACCTACAAGAAAATGTTGTTTAATTAAATTATAGTTCTATATAATGCCAGAAAAAAATTAGCCAATCATCTAAATCTTTACTATTCAGTGATAACCATAATCAAAATGGAACACTTGAAGAAATGCAGCTACTCTTAATTTACATGTATTTTAAGAGTAAATAGACAATTCCCAAGGCATAGAATGCAAAATGTCTCATTAACACTTTTTTACATTAATTGTGTGTTGTAATAATATTTTGTATATATTAGATTAAATAATACTTGTTACTAAAATTAATTTCATCTATTTCTTTTTATTCTTTTAAATGAGGCTAAGAGAAAATTTAAAATTACACAAGTGGCTTGCAACTATATCCATAGGATAATGCTCTTCTCCATGTTTTCAAATGTTATATGATTTGTCACCCATGGGGGAAAATGGCTGAGTGCTTATCTGCCACATATACTTTGCATGCTATCATGACTAAGATCACAGAATATAAAAATCAAACTGCCTGTCTACATATTCTGACTCTATTTCTTCATAAAACCTTACTTCTTTGCTGAGCCTTAGTTCTCTCAGCAGGAAAATGAGGGTGAGCACTTACCTCATATAATTTATTATGAGGAGTTTTAATCATTTTAATGAGATAAAAATCACATAACAATTTTAGCAGAATGCCAGCCTTGTACAGCATTCAAAAGCTGACAGACACCTTTTGTTTAGTAACATTTTTTAAAATTTGAATTTGATTGCCTGTAGGTAAGCTGTACACTCTTCAGTTTAGCCACAGACCCTGCCATTCTCTAGTGTTCATACACAAATATAATTGTGTTCTTATCACCAAATCAGAGAACTATCAGGCTAATTAGAGATTCTAACCAATCAAATATGAACTTGTTTCAATTTTTATTTATTTATTATATTTAAAATGTGCCTTTTTTTGTTGAAGTCCCCAGGCACATAAAAGTAAAATAAATTTCTAGCATTACGTTATATAATGATATCCCAAAGATCTCTGAAGTATTTCCCACCAAACATACCAACAGTGGGTCTTGCAGCATGTCTAAGAGATAAACAAACTAAAGGTATCCCAGGTCAAAAGAAGGAGGAAGAAAGCTAGCATCATAAAATACTCTATAACATTAATTTAGATGAGTAGTATTTATTAATGCACAGTTGATAACAGAGGCAATTATGCAGTTAGTTAAAAGTATCCAGAATATTTTTAGAAATAGTTTCTAGAATACTGTTGTGAAGTTAGAGATCTGACAATGTTATTAACTCATTTTTGCTTTATTTTCCTTTATCTTTATAATGAATGCTTGAGAGAGCAACCCTCACACAGATTGTAATTTATAGAGGCAATCTTTAATCTCCTTGAACACTGAATTCCATTAAAAATGACCTATAAGGTATTAAATGGCTTGTCTTACCTCTTGTCTCTTACCACTTCCCTAGTTCAGTTTTGCTGTGTTGCAGCCACTCTGGTTTCCCAATTGCTCCTCCAAGAGTTCCAGTCTGTTCCCTCCTCCAGGCCTTTGTACACAGGGTTCCCTCTGCCTCAAATGCCCTTTCCTTAGATAGCCAGCTGAGTACTTGGCTTGCTCTTGGCCTCTGGCCATCTTGTCTAAAAGTACAACCATCACCACAACCCTAACACAGTAATTCCTCTCAACTCTAGTTTTAATATAGTATTTATTACTATTTTTTTACACATTTTACATATTTTTCTTTTTTCTAATTATCTGTATTTTCTGCTAGAAGGTAAGCTCCTTGAAAGCAAGGATTTTGTGCATTTTGTTCATTATTTTATTCTCAGGTCTTAGGGAAATAAAAAATAGAATAAATAATGATATTTGTTAAGTAAAATAATGTAGAGAAGGGAGAAAAAAGGTGCATGTGAAGATGGAGTGTGTGGCCAAGGAGAGCCTCACTGAGAAGGTATATTTGAGGAAAGATCTGAAGAGTTCAGGGAATATTCAGGGCCAACCACTCAGGAGAAAGGATGCATAGAAGCAGACCTGACATGGTATAGCCAACAGACATGGCATTCTATAGTTGCTCAGTAAATATTTGTTGAAGAAATAATTTTTTTAAAAAAGTACACTGCTTAAAACACCCCATGTTCATGAATCTGAAGACTTATTGTTAAAATTGTAGTATTCCCCAAACTGATCTGTAGATTCAACACAATTACTATCAGAATCTCAACTGATTTCTTTGTAAAAATTAACAAGCTGATTTTAAATTCATCTGAAATTGCAAGGGACCAAGGATAGCCAAAACAATCTTGAAAAAGAAAAACTAAGTAGAAAGATTCACACTTTCTGGTTTTACAAGAAAGCAACAATAATAAAGACAGTACTGACACAGAATAAACATAAATCAATGGCACAAAATTAAAAGTCCAGAAATAAATTTAAACATCTATGGTTAATTGTTTTCTAACAAAGATTTTGTAGCCTCCTCAATAAATAGTGCTGGAACAACTGGATAGCCATAGGCAGAATTCATTTGGACCCTTACCTCATACTATATATAAAAATTAACTCAAAATGTATCAAAGACTTTAAAAAATGAGAGTTAAAACTAAAAAATCTTAGAAGTAAATATAGGGATAACCTTCAGGACCTTGGATTTGACAAAAGATTCTTAGACATGACATCAAAAGCATAAGCAGCAAAAGAAAAATAAAAGGCAAATTGGACTTTTTATCAAAATTAAAAACTTATGTGTTTCAAAAGTACCATCAAGAAAGTAAAGAGAAAATCCACAGAATGAGGGAAAATATTTGCGAATTGTGTATCCGATAAGAGACTTAAATAAAATCAGAATAAAAACTTTTACAACTTATTTATAAAAAGACAACCCAGTTACAAAATGGACAAAGAATATGAATAGCCATTTCTCCAAGTAAGATACACAAATGGCCATTAAGCACATAAAATGATACTCAAAGTCATTAGCCATCAGGGAAAAGCAAATCAAAACTATGACTTACCACTTTATAGCCACTAGGTTTGCTAGCATTCAAAAGCCAGATAATAACAACTGTTGGGAAAGATATAGAGAAGCCGGAATCCTCATACACTCCTGGTGGGAATGAAATTGGTGAAGCCATTTTTGAAAACATTTTGGCAGTTCCACAAAAGGCTAAACATAGAGTTACCATATAGCCCAACAATTCTACTCTTGGATATATATCTAAATACAAATTAAGATATATGTTCACATAGAAATTTATATGCAAATGTTTATAGCAGTATTATTCATAATAGCCCAAATGTGGAAAAACCTCAAACATGCATCAACTGATGAAAGGACAAATAAAAATGGTATATCCATATAGTGGAACATTATTCAGCCATAAAAGAAGTGACATTTCGTGCATGGCAAAAACTTCCACAAGGAAAGCCAAAAGAAGAAGATAGTAATTGAGGAAAATATTTGTTACACATACTTCTCTAAAACGTAAGGGGCTTTTATTTCCACCTATCAAGGAGGTGGTGAGTTTATGTGAAACAACACTTTCCTACACTGCTAGTGAGAGCATAACTTAGTACAATTCTTATTTGGCATAGTCAAAATTTAAACTCAAGCACTCTGTTGCCAATATTTGCTTTTAAAAGAAATATTTTATACTATCCTTCTAACCCAAAAAAGCAAGATGCAGAATAATATAATCTACTACTGATATATTTTAAATACATAGAAATGACAATTACATGCACACATATACACATATGTCATACATGTAAACTGTATGCATTTTCTTTCTGATGTATGAACTATTTCCAGAAAGATATCTGAACAACTGATATCACTGATTGCAGGGAGAGAAACCAGTATTTAGAAGATAGGAGGTGGAGGGAGACTTTTCATGGTATACCTTATTATACTGTTTGAATTTTGAATCATTTTGAGAAAATAATAAAGATTTATAAAACAGCTTTTCTTTTACTTAATTCAGTCATATGGTATATCCCACATTTCAGGGTTATCACCTCTTTTGGACTATTTTTAACCTTAATTCACCTTAATAGACAGCTTTGGACTTTGCCTTTACTTGACTCTTTAGCAGATGGCCTGTATTGTATACAAAGTAAAAAATGCCCTTAATGTGCAAGGGATGAGGGCATTGTTTTCCTATGATATAAAGAAGAAGCAGTGTATAGAATTGAAGAAACAATGCTGTTTGAATGTGTACTTAACTGAGACAAAGCTTCTCCAACCAACTTCTCCTAATCCGGAAATCCACAAAGGGAACATGAGACAGGTTTGTATTTAGAAAGGCACTGAGTTCAGAGAACTTAAGGAGTGTGTCCTTCTACTCCAACATTTCTTCTAAGCCATAATGTGTAGACACAGACACACACACAAACAGACAACCCGTATACAAGTCATAAACAACCACTTTCCTGACTCCTTCCTAGAATTTACCACCCAGAAATACATGACCACATCAAGTACATAAGCTCAATTCATTATATCCAAGGACAACAGTAGCATCTCAGATAAAAAATAGGTAGAATAGGACCATTCCAGGCTTAAGATTTCATTATCAATATCTAATTATTGGTTAAAATCATTAAAACAGAAATCAATTAGCCTAAGATTTTCAAATAACAGATACCTTACTGAGCATCCATTATTTTGCCTCACGCTACAGAAATTACAATTGTATTTTCCAAAGTAAATAAGATTGTATGGTTTTATTTTTTGTTTGTTTAAGTGTCTGTTTTAGCTGAATCAAAACATTTATTTAAAAAGGCATCAAACAAAGGCACATAATTCAAGAACATTCATTCATTTATTTAAATATATTTACTGATTGCCTAACACTGTTATGTCAGGTGTTATTTTGGTTCTGAATAGGTCAAAGTCTCCACCGTTATGGAATTCACATTTTAATAGAGAAGATAAACAAACAGAGTAATAAAAAAGTAATAAATGTCAGTAAGTATAATGCTATGAAGAAAAATAAAGCAGTGAAGGGGATCAGGAGTGGAGAAGACACTGTTTGGGGTCAAATGGTTAGAAACAGAATTTCCAAGGAGAAGACATTGGCACAAACACCCAAATGAAGTGAAGGAGGGAGGCATTCCAGGCAGAGAGAACAGCAAGTACTAAGGCCCTGAGTGAGAATCAGTTTGATGGATTCAAGTACCAGGACTAAGGCATGTAAGTGGAGTGCAGAGGCCATTACAGAGGTAAATTCGGGGAGGAAGGCAGGGAGCAGATTCTGAAGGCTTTGAGATGCCAAATATTTCAAATATGATAAGTCACTGAAGGTTTTGAGCAGGATATTTATATTTCTGGAGACCACTGTGATAATAGGATGCAAGCAGGCAAAAGTGAAAGCAGGAGGTCCTCTGAAAGGCCATTCCAGAAGTTAAGACAAATGATAATGGCCTGGACTAAGGTGAGAGCAGACGTTGAAATGAACACTGCAATATCTGAAATATATTTCAAAAGTAACCTTTCTCAGGAATGTGTGATGAAAGGGGAGGCAAGATTGGGAATCAGGAATGACTGTTGGCTTTTTGACCTGAGCACCTGAATGAATAGCTAGCTGTACCCTTTACTGAGATTGGGCTTTTACTGAGGTGGAGAGGTTGAGAGAGAGGGTTATAATAGTGTTCTGGATTTGGATATGTTAAGTTTGAGAGGTAGGTACAGTGATTAATTAGGCAGCTAAAAAGAAAACTCTGGAGCTTAGTGGGCAGACAGGGCTACGGAGGTAAATTTTGGATTATATGCTGATCACATTGCCTCTATAAAATCAGCATGTCTCTTGGGAACTCTAAGAAGGTACGCTGCAGCATAACTGATCAGACTATAGGCACCTGGAAGGCTGGAAGTGGTGGTGTGCACACCTTTTGGTTACAGAAAAATTTGTTCATGAATAACTAAAACACCTTGACTAAAATTTCACCTTTAAAAAAAGGTTGGTCAGGATCAAATCCCAGCTCTACCACTTATGAGCTATGGGGCTTTGTTATTTAAAATCACTGCTTTGACTTTTCATTTATAAATATAATATATCACAAATATATATGACTTCTTATCTAGGCCAGTTCCTGTGCCACATTCAGAAGCAAATAGTGGTGAGCAAAATAAATACAACCCTTGCCTCAAAGAGCTTGCAGTCTAATGGGCTGAAATGAAAACAAGAGTGCTTTTTCCCTGAATTTGGTGAGGATTAAAAAAAATTATGTGTTTAAGAGCTTTGCACTGTGCCAGCACCTTACAAGTGATTCATAAATGTTAGTTTTGTGGTCATAGTTAGTTATTATGTAAAAAAACCTAAGTAATATCTAGCCTTTGTATTGAGAATCAGTAACAAATGGAAGTACTTTTTTATTTAGTAAGACAATGAAAATATAAAATGTAAAAATATTCAACTAAATTAATAATTACAGAAATACAAATTGAAAAAAAAATAAAATACATGTTTTTCTTCTTACCAACGCTTTTTTTGGGGGGAATCCTCTGCGGAAGAGAGGAAATATAGGTTTCTCTCACTATCTAAAAGCAAAGCGTTCCTATGAAAACTTTTGTAAGCCAAAATGGCATAAAGCAAAGAAGCAATTACTGTTAATTTATATGGGAAAATTTTTTTAACGTTTCCAGACTCCAAAAATAACCTACTAAATCATACCAAATAACACATAAAACCTAAAATAACACTAACATATAGTAAAAGAAGAAATGATATGATAAAGGCACAGCCTATATAAAGTAAAAATAATGTATGTACAGTGTGGTTTCAATTACCAGTGCATACTGACTCTATAATGGCTCCCTGCAAAACAAATCCTGAATGTTATTTTTGCTTTTCTCCTTTTTTCATATAAGTAAAAATCCTCTTTGGATTTTTTTTTTTTTTGGTTAGCAAAAACAGGTACTACTGTAGGTCTTTCGTAAAAGCAAAGTGGCGTAAAGTAAACTTTTGAAAAGTCGGAGATGCCTGTAATCACTTAAGTCCACTGGTATTCAGTATACACGTTGGTACAACTCTTCTGGAGAGCAGTATAGATATTTATTTTTAAATATTTAATTCATGTGTATGATTTGAAACATGCATTCTTTCTGATGGAGTAATTCTATTTCTAAAATTATTTCCTTGATAATTAAAATATATCCTGAGGATAAATATGGGAAATCGCATATTCCATATACTGTAAACTCTGTGTGGGCAAAAGACTATGTCTGATCTCTCCACAATCGAATCTCCAGTGTCTAGTATAACAGCTGGCACAATGCAGGCTCTCAATAATATTTATTTAATGAATGAATGAACAAATAAACCAGCATGCAAAGTTTTGTATGCAAGGATGTTCACTTTGATATTTTTATAAATTGTGAACAATGAAAATCCTCAATGTTCATCTATAGAAGATTGTTTAAAGTTGTCCATTCTACTTAGAATAGGATCCACGCTCCCTGACATCATCTATAAAACTTATGTAACCCAACTTTTTCCCTGGGTCAAGTCCATGCTCATTTCTCATCACTTTCCCTTTTCTTCCTGTGTAATGCATTCTAAACATATTTTTCTTGTTATTTCTCAAAAAAGCCATGCATGATCTCACCTCAAAATCTTTGGACTACCATTTCTTTAGCATGGGCACTCTTTCCCTTGACATGCACATGTCTTTCTATGTCTCAGCTCAAGAAGCCTGGCCACCCCATTTGAAACAGCAATCTCAACCCCTTCATCCTGCCACTTTTACCTTGCTAGATTTTTTTGTTTACTCCTAGAGCAATTCCTGGTAAGAATCATTGAAACTGTTGAACGAGTGATATAATGTCTGAAAAAAAAAAAATCAGGCTTTGCTACTCATAATATGAGCATGCACCAAAATGCCAAGGAAGCAATTTGTCTCTGCAGTGAGGCAACTAACTTATTTCTCAATGTAAACTCACCTGGGAATAGAGACAGGCCTTTCAGTTAAAAAAAAAAAAAAAAAAAAAAAAAAAAGTCTAGGACTTACTTATGCATGGGTAATTAGCCTGCAGAAGCACTTAGTTTTGCATCTTTTTTTAGCTACAGACATGGGAAGATAAAAAAGTCTTCTCTTTTTTCATTCTGAAAGACAGCTCTGTAAATAAACACACAGAACCTCACATATAAATAACATTTGTACATTTTTAAATAAAACAATTGCATATTAATGAAATAATCAGAAACAATAAAAAATATGAGGAAATTAACATTTGATAGAAACAGGATATAATCAAGCCACTTTTAAATTCATATTTTCTAGATAAGAACCAGCAAAATCTCAAAGCCAAGTGAACTTCATTTTCACTATTTACCCTTTCTTCAATTAAGATGAGAAAAGTGATTTAAAATATGAATTCCAGGCAATCCTTTTCTTCATAGATATTAAAATGCTAGCAATGCTGAAATAATTAAGGCTGAACTAAGACACAAATGGTTTTCAAATTGTAGTTCTTCCAGTTGCAAAACCTTGATGTTCCTTTAGCAGGTCAGAAGAACATTCTTGTGGAAATTGAGTCCAAAATACTACAGAAATGTCCCTAGTATCAATAGAATAAAAAATCAAGTTTATACCAGGACTTCAGTGGTCACTCTCTTAAAGAAAAATAAGTATGTTTTGAAAAGTCCTAAACTCACAAGAAATCCTCATATAACTAATACTAAATAAACTAATCTTCAAGGAGAATAATCATATGGTTAAAGATTGCTCTCCCCGTCCCCCCACCCCCCGCCCCGATTGATCTTACATTAGAATTAAATGAAAATCCTACTTGGGAGTTCCAGCCAAAGTCTCCACCTTGAAGGCTTTTAAAAGAACTCAAAAGAGACTATGAGTTCTTTCACTACCCTGAGCCAGCTCCAACTGGAGTCAGAGGAGGTGACCTGCCGGTTTCTCACCTGCAAAGTCTTCAGTTCTCAGAGTATGGGCCCTGAGTAGTAACTCATGGTAAGTACAGCTCTCTTCTCTCTGTCTCTGTCTCTGACTCTGACTCTCTTTCTCTCTCACACATACACATAACACACACACACACACTCACACATGCAATTTTTGAGAGCCACCAGATGAACCTTTCTCTCCTTTTATCAAGTACAGACTATTTTAGGGTTCTGCAGGCAGGACCACATCTTTCTCCTGATTATGGGAAAGCACTGGAACCCTTGGAAGACCAGAACCTTCCAGATCCAAGCATTAGCTAAGGGACGGGAAAAGGATTGAAATTAATTGGAAACGGGGTGGTTCCCTTAATAATATATATATTGCTTCCAATATGATAATAAAACATTCCAGGAAGTAAGTTGCCAGGGAGAGAAAAGAAACTCTCTCCCCCGCCCCTCTCTTCTGAAGGAAGAAGCAGCGTCTCCTTGCAGAACGACAACCCTGAGGATACAGCAGTTGTCTTCAAATCTGTGACCATAAAAAATCATTATCTCTGTGAAATACAGCAATTTGGGAGATAATCAAACGGTGACCAGGGGGCAGAGCTGCCAATCTGAAGGATTATGCTCCCCCGCGCCCGCCTGCGCCTGACCTTCCTGGGAGCCAGCTGTCGGCGCAGCGAAGACACCCCATCCACTCTGGGCACATTCATTAGGCTGCCTTCGGTGCATGAGCCATTTGCATAACACCCCGGCTTTCTTAATTAGTACTTCATTTCTCCCTTGACTTATTTTGTGGCTAAGTTCACTGTCCCCCCTCCTCAATTCTCTCTTCCCTTGCCGAAATCTATGAAGAGGTAGAGGAGGTGGGCCAGAAGGGTGAGAAGGAGAAACAAATAGGACTTGCAAATTAAGGCACTGGTAATTAGTCTATTAATATTTTCAGATTTGTGTGAGGTTTCTTCGTGGAAAAACTAGGAAGAGAGACTGCTAGGGCAGATATTTATCCTCCAACTTCTAATTCTGTCAATGGACTGTGGGAGGGATAGGCCGTGCACATACATTTCACTTCTTCTCTGCCCTCCGCGCGCCCCCCCACAACCCCCTACTAAGAATACACCCTACAAGGGGCTGACAAAATCTTTGGTTTTATATTTTCAGAATTAACATTAGTTCCATCAGAAGGAGTTATCACGTCTATTCACTAATCAGTTGAAGAGGTCTCAAATTCTAATGGGGAGGTGGATCTGGGCGACTCTTTTCCTGGCAGTTCTATACATTTCCAGTTTCTTACTCCAACCTCTCCTTCTGGATTATTCCATACAAGTGAAATGAAAATAAGAGCAAATATATTCAACATGTGATTATTATAGTTTACCTGATCAGAGATGTAGAAATGCCTTAACTTTCCCACATGAGAGTTATAGATGCCCAGGAGACATCTGGTGGCTTCCCAGAAGAAAATAGAAAGTAACCATTATTAAAAGCCACAAGTAATACTTAAGTTAGTCCTGAGGTATAATAATCACACCAATAAAAATCAGTAATTATTTCTAAAAAGCCTCACTTATTTCAGCATCTACTGCATTTCTTTTATTTTTTAAATGTTTTTACTCTATAAAGTAAATCATTCTATTTGCACTAAAAAAAAAAATTTAACCTAATATCTAGTAAACTTTGATCCTTATCAAAAGTGTAACATTAGAGTAGACTGGGGAGGTAATAAGAAAGTATAAATCCTCATGAAGTTGCAGTCTAATTGAGGAGAAAAGACTCACACATGAACAGGATGATAACTATTCGTGGCAATAAATAGGTTAACATCATAATAAGAAGTTTTGGCCAGGGGCTTTGTAGAGGTCATCTATTGGTAAATATTGTAATGTGACTCCCAGGGTCATTAAATAGAATATATTTATGACCACATACTGTCTGTGCACATAGAGGTAACAAAATATTTCCTTTCTGTGTCTTAGTTTCCTCATCAATATATAGATGAACCCAATCTACCACCAGTAGTTTTAGGAGGATTTACCTGATGCTTCTTAATACCAATAAAAAGATTAATTGGTGAATATCACATGATATAAATTACCCAAAATTTTATTCTTTATTTCCATGGTTAAGAAAGTTCCAAACAAAAAGCCAAAACTTAAACACAAGAACATTTAAGTAAAGCTGCTGAAGGGAAAATAAGTATTTAAGGCAGACTTTTTCATTATTTTAGCTATTCAAATGAATGAATGAGTGAATAAATGAATGAATGAATAAATGAATGAAATAACCAATATATCTACTATATTTGTGTTAAACACATTAAGTCATAATCACTTTGAAAATTCATTACCTATTTTCCTCATTCGTTGGGTTCTGTAACTAAGCCTAACATACAGTTTATAGCCTCGGTGCAAACAGGATCTTGACAATACTGAGGGAGGGAGGGCTTTTTAAAAAAAATCTCGAAACCCAAACCAGCTGAATCTATTTTGCTATCACTATTAAACACATACACACATACATACAAATAAAAATAAATAAAATAAAGAGATTTTGAACATTAATTCAAGAAAGGAAACACTTTGACTCTAAACCATTATTTTTAAGAACACTGCAAGCTGCCTAAGAAAGAAAAAAGTTTTTTAAAAGGAAGTTATACCTTTAAAAAATACTAACACACATTCATAATTTATCTTTCTAGACTATTTTTCTTAAAATGTAAAATTTATTAATTATATATTTATTTTGTGAACAATATACTTTTTTATATATGCATATATACTTGTACTTAGAATAAACACATTTTGTGAAAAATATACATTTTTCTTTATATATGTATATATACTCGTACTTAGAATAAACACATTTATATATGGAATATTATGCAAATAATAATTTTTATGACTAATAGATTATCTTTAATATGTAATCATGCACACATGCATAATTTATAAGTAACATCTATTCACATTTTCAAATGCATTTCCTTTTTATTATTTTTTAATTCGTTCATTATTTCAACTAAGATCAAATCATTCTTTCACCAGGAAGTCTTCCTCTCTCTTAAAAAATGGGAATGCAATATTGAAATTCTACAATTAAAACTCAGTCAGAATTTCATCTGGAAAGTTAAAAACACACAGGGCAAAGGAGAGGCCAAGAAGTTATGTTGGCAGTGATATATACTACTTATAAGCAATAAGAGGGGGTAAAATAGTAGTTGAAGCAATCGTTTGAAATGTTAAGCTTTGAAATATTTGCCCATAATGTTATTTTAACATAGTTGGTTGCACTGAATGGATGTGGCTCTCTGTCCCAAGTGATACTTTCCGTGAACGTAAAGTGTCTGCAGGTGTTTGCCTCCAGGTAGGTCACTGAAAGACAATGCAAATGAGGACGATTTCCCAAGTAGCAGCAACCATAGAAATTAACAAGCAGAAATACGGTAGACACTGGCATCTTTCTCTATAGCAAGATAAGTTTCGGGGCATTTTAGAATTTGCCCTCCATTAACTCCTGGATTACCCCCATTCCTCTTGTGTATCACCAGGTCATAAGCACAAAAACTGAATATAAGAAATTCTCAATTATTCACTTACAGAAATACACTTTTTATTTTATTCAGCACACATTTGATATACCACACTACTTAGTGGCCACCATAAACCACATGTTTGCTTCTGCAGCATACTCCTCCCTGTCAACAGGCAAACACTTTGGAAAATAATTTTAATGCACCATAAAAGTCATGTAATACATTTTTAGTTTTAAAAAATAATCTTTTTGTAGCAAATCTTGTTTTAGATTACTACATATATTAGTTCCCTCTGACCACTTTGTTAGTACAGATAATTGAGAAAAGATAGAGGGGGAAAAAAAAGCAATTTACGTAATAAGTCAGGCTTTTTATTTGTGTTACTCATTTATTTTCTCTTCAAGATTCCATGAGACAGGTATTAATGTCCCCATTTCACAGATGAGGAAACTAAAGCATACATGAATTAAATAATTCCCTGAATACCACATACTAGAAAACAATAATGTCAGTACTTGATTCCCAGTCTCTCTGACTCTAATGCACTTGATTTTTTCCACAATAAAATGTTGCCTTGGCCTTGTATGCATATGCAAACTTTGCAAATGTTTTAGTTAATTGCAAAATGAAAGGCATCTACAAAATGAAGCATTCATAGTGCCATGGAACTCATTTAATGAAACAGCCCACAGATGAACAGATGTTCATCAATTTATAATGGGGTTATGTCCTGATGAACCCATGTAAGTTGAAAATATCATTGGTTAAAAATGCATTTAATATACCTAACTAAGGAACAGCATAGCTTCGTTTAGTTTACTTTAAATGTGTTCAAATAACCACGTTCAAAAAATGCTAGTACAGTATGCTGTAGAATACTGTTTTTGTTTTTGTTTTTGTTTTTTAAATTAAGATCACATGCCTGACTGGGAGCTGCAGCTCACTGCTGCTGCCCAGCATCACAAAAGAGTATCAGTGCTGCAAATCACTAGCTGCCCCCAAATCTAAATTCGAAATTTGAAGTACTATCTCTACTGAATGTGTATTGCTTTTGCATCATCATCCAGTCTAAAAATCTTAAATTGGAGATCACCTGTATTCAATACAATATATATTTAAAAATCACACAAATTTAACAACTACCTAGAAAGACATGACATGCTCACCTATAGCATGCCTGCTCATCAAGCCCCAGCAATGCAGAGAGAATAGAGGAGATGCTCCCTGAACATGTTTCTAGCATTCTGACCAGGCTTTTTTCATACATTTCCTCATAATACATGCCATAGCTGGTAATAAAATAGGAACTAGAATTCTACAACACTGAGGCAATGAAATGTCCTGCTACAGGATTGCATAGCAACCAGATGTCCACAGTGGAAGGTCTGGGAAAGACAATTAAATACAGTACTTTCCCTCCAGGGCAGTATTGATCAAAGGAGTAACACATATACATGTTTCATCATTCAAATGCTAATGAATCTATAAACCTCATTATTTCTTATCTATCTTTGAGTTTCCACAGCAGTTTTTGATGACATACAATATTTATGCCAGTAATGTTTACACTTTTTATTCCCATTTTCTGAGCCCAATAACAGACAGGAAACCATTAGTCAAGAAAAAAAAATTATATGAATATAATCCCAGAGCATGCATTATTTGCAGATTAAGAATAGATACAAACTCTCTGTTTGAGGTTTAACTTCTGTCAATCACAGATTATTACTAGGCAGAACAACAAAATAACATTTATTAAATAAGACACCAGAAAACATTTCCTATGTGCATTTTGAAATTCTCAAAAGAAACTATGAAAACGTTATTATGTGCTTTTACACACATTGCTCAGATCTACTCACAACTATCAGAGGGCTCAGAAAGAATAGCCAACTAGATGGAGTATCGATGCAGAGACAAAATGCACTTTTTCTTTTCTATTGGACACCTTTCTCTTTCTACATCTTTAATGTCCTTTTTGCTGTCATTGTCATTGTTCATTTGTTTTAGAAAGGCAGTGTGATGTTGGAAACACCAGGACATTTGAAGTCAAAAAGATCTGGGTTCATATCTGTCCCGTTACTTATTTGTAAATTGACCTTGAGCAGGTTAATTAATCTCTCTGAGCCTCGGTGTTTGCACATGTGAAATGAAGATAATTATTATTGCCAGCTGTGTGACCTAAAAAATTTACTCAGAATTCCTGAGATGTGGGTTTCTTCTATGTGAAATGAAATTAATATCTACTTTATAGGGTGTGCCAAGAATTAAATGTGATAATAGCTACACAAACTTAGCACAGTACCAAGTGCACAGAAGGTTCTGAGTAAATTGGTTGTCAGTAATTTATGCTAAAAGTACACGCTCATGGCAGAAATAATCCCAAGAGTCAGAGATACTCTTTGTATATTTTGGGATATCTCCCAGTCTTTTTTCTATGTATATACTTTTTATATAGTTGAGATAGTTTTCTGTTTACTATAACTTATTATATAATAAGCATTCCCCATTATTATAAATTCTTTATAATCATTATTTCAATAGTAGCATAATATCATATTTCAGGGTGTATACTATACTATATCATTAGCTACATTTCTAAATATTTTTGTTTAGTTCTATTTCTTAAAGTGCTTATCTGTAGCCCTGTGCCAAGAGACATACTGAATTAGGGAGTTTGGGGAAAGAAATATAAAGAAAGTTCAAATTCCCAAGCAGCAATGAAAGAGAGTCAAAGAAAAACACAATAGTGTTATAGTGAAGTGTAAAGAAGGAGAGAAAAACTAGAAAAATGCAGTTTCAAAGGCTCTATAGTTTGACAAATTTATAATTAAAAAAAAGACAATAGAGAATTTCTGATTTTCCAGGGACTATCTACAGATTAAGAAAAAAGTCCTTATGACAGATTTGCAAGCTATCACATCAATAGCTCAAATGTTGGAATTCTATACACATTTAAGGAGGGTCTAGAGAACAGTAGATGTCTATAAATCTGAAAATTAAGCATGGCCCTAAAGTCTTTCTGAAGGACTTGAGAGACCTTTCATCAATGTCTTTTCTACTTACTTTTTAAAAAATTCTACCCTAAAACTACAAACAAACTTTTCTTGCAGAATTAGTAGTTTAAAAATTCTAATTATATAATTTTTTCTGATAATGATATTAATTAGCTAGATTTCCTTATACAAATACCTATATTTGTTAAAATGCAAAGCAAAGAGTCATTGAAATTACATTTTGATTGAAAATGTGAATAAGAATAACTAACCACAATACCTCTGTTCTCTGTTTTGATAAAAGAGGCCTCTTATTTCCAAACACAAATCAAACAAAACAATTGAAAATGAAAATAAAGAAAAAGAAAATGAGAAGTAGAGGCCAAGGAGCTTAAATCACAAGTTGTGAACCTTTTATCTGAATTATCTTCTAAATGAAAATGCATTTCTACTGACTCAGACTTGACCAGAATCAGTATAATGGACCACGTCAGGGTTAGGCAATATACCATATCTCTTTTCTTGGCTACTGTGGGAGGAAGAAATGTGACAAACCTGTGTATTTGAAGAGAAAAGCAATCTATCTCTTTGTCATTTCTTTCAACTCAGTCCACAAAAGATGCTTACCAAGCTTTTCCATGTTCAACAGGTTTGTTTGTTTTGTTGTTATAAGAAACCAGGTAAATTTTCCTTCGCCAGTCTTTCCCTCATGTACATCCTTCCTTACTGGCCCTGGGGTTTCATCAAAAAAATTTTCATGGATCCTAGGGTAGGACTCAATTTTTTATCCTATTGATCTTTATATCTGATGGCTGCAGTTGTAGCAGTGAAATTCTATTTATTGGAAGTACCCTGGGCTTGTGGCTTGATACCAGACACCTGGGAAGAGAGTGAAGAGTGACTTTCTATTTGGAACACATGCTTTCATAACTTCCAATCTGACACAGACCAAAGTGCAACAGAATGCCCAAAGGAAGGAACAAAATAAAAGAAATGAGAATGTTTCATTTCTATCCATATCTGCAGAGATATCTATAGCTATAAATACATGGTTATAATATAAATAGCATATGTGTTATATCAGTAGTAAAAGAGAATGATCCAAGTCAAATAAATCCATGTGAAAATTTATGTTATAAAACTATTTTCTATTTATAAACAGTTTACTCTTAGCTATTCGAAACCCTAATCTTACAGGACATGAGTGGCATGCAATCAGAAGCGATTAAAAATGCTAGTTCAAGTTGGCAATTATGTCAAAAAGTACTGTACTTGAGACATATTTTTAAAAGCCCTAAATTTACCAATTAGATACTTTGACAATTATGCCTTCACTTGTCAATTGCCTGACAGTCATGTCTTTCAATTCAGAAAGTTATAGTCCTGCTCTATGGCCAAACTTGAGAGATTCATTGATGTAGAAAAATTAACTTACATTTGAGAATATATTTGACATTAGTCTAAAACTGAGACTACTTGCTTCGTGTATTAAATTCCTGTAGAATAAAACATCTATTCTATCTTTAGCAGAACATCCCTCCTCTTTTGCCTTCTGCCACTGTGTCATTTCAGTGTTTTCCAAAGTCACCCCCACTCATTACATCCTATCTGTCCTTGTTTACTAATGTGGCAATCATAAACTATTTTTGTTATAAATTATCTTCTGAAATTAAACTAGGGCAGCCAATATCATTTTCAACAAATGACCTCAGGCTGGGCAAAGAGTACCATCTCAGAAGTGAAATAACAGGATTTTATTTACTATTGTCTTTAGACTATTCATCACTTTTTATTGGCATTGAAATGACATTTGGACAAGATTATATTGCATATTTCTAATATAACTGTTTAAAGGCCCACAATTAAATAGCTACTATTAATACCATCGAAACTAACGAATATTGGACACATTAATACCACTGATTGAAACAACTGAGAGAAAAGTTAAGGTAAAAAATATTTTTGTAAGTGAATAAAGAAAATTTTCTCAGAACATGTAGAATTCTAACAGCAAAACAATCATTTATATAAATGTTCTATTCAACTTTACACATAGAAATGAATGAAAAAGTTGGATCAGGGAGGTGAAAGGAGAGAAGAGAGAAAGAAAAAGATAAGAGAGACTGAAAATATGAAAAAGGTTTTGTTCTTTTCAATACAGGGGACTTTTTTCTGGGAGACTTTTTATTATGTGATATTTCTCTGTGATAACTATCAAACTTGGTGGTCGATTTTCAAAACTAACACACTAAGAATATCTATAAATTAATACATTTACATAAATTATTTTTTACAATTTTTTTATATCGCCCCTCTCCTAGCTGTGCTACTTCCTTTATGCATTTAGCATTTTGTTCTGCTATGGCCTATCAGAAGACACTCTAATCCTAAGTTTCATTAGGAGAACAAGATGACTAGATGACATTCATTTCGACAAGTCACTCATTTACCATGTACACATATTCTGTTATAAATTTACTTTGAGTACATTCTGAAATCATTTTAAATTTACTAGCTTCTATAAAATGTTATTTCTCTCCAAGAATTTGAAATCCTTTATTTAAAAAGACATATTGATTATCAAACTAAATCAGAATTGAAGTTACAAAGCAAAGATGAAACTGTGGGCATTCACCAATGATTTCCAGAATACAAATGATCATGTAAGATACAGTTTATTGTATTCAGTCACTTTTATCCAAATTTATCAAGTATTCATTTTACTAACTTTCATTTCCTTACTTCAATCATTTACATTTAAATGCAAATCTTATTTTTGTGATTCTACTAAAGATCTTATATAGAGTCATGGAAAATTACTACACAAATGCCATTGCCTAGAAATTTAAAATCCTTAGACTACAAAAGGGTTAATTAATTACATTATCTGTAGCATTACCCTGGCTACATTCTGCCTGGAAGGCATATGGATCCACTCAGCTGCTGAATTTGAAAGAGCTGTGTCCTTTTGATGCAGAAGAAAAATCATCCACATAACCCTCTCCTACCCTTAACATAAGCACTAGATGTTTCTTTTTTTTATTGTGTTTCTGGTGAAATAATTAATAGAACCAACATTAAATAAATAACAAAATATTCCATAGTATACTAAAAATCTGAGTACTGCATAATGTATTTCAATCAGTGCCTACTTACTAAGCTTCAGTTACATTCTAGACAACGTGTTAGACATTGGGATGGGTAGAGTGATTCACAGATGAATGAGACTCAGTGCTTGCCCATGGTAAACTCTTATTAGAGTAAGTTCCTAGAAGTTAAGCAAAAAAAGAACACTGAAAAAAGCATTCCAAGATTTGATTTGCTAATAAATGTGGTGGTATGTAAACCACTTCCTTAACTATTTATGCAGTCCAAATTAATTGTATGACTGACTGTTCAGCTCATTGGGATTTTTTCTTTGATTCTATTCTTTCTTCTTTTACTCCTTCCATAGTTCCTTTAGTTCTTTCACTTCTTTTCCCTCCAATTTGCATCGTTTTTCCGCAAAAAAACAGAAATCTCTTTAAAAATGCACATAGTATCATAGGAAAAAGATGTCAAAAGGCAAATGAAAATTTAGGGTACACAAGTAAATTGAAATGAGATAAAATTAGTAGACCAAAGTATATACCAGAAACTCCTATATATAAGTATGGATGGCTAGTGGGATCTGAGTTCTCTAGTGGCCAAAGATAAAGGAGGCATCATTCAAAGTTTCCAAAATATTGGCAGCATTTCAGCTGCTAAGAAACAGCACAACTTCTCTGAGAGTTAAGTGGGAGAGAACATTTTTCTTGAGTTCACAAGAAGGGGATGCCATGTGAGGTAGTACATAGTACTCTCTACAATATACAATTATCTGGCAGAGTATGGTTTTTGAGTAAGAAATATGAGAGATTTTGTTGGTATTATATGGTTATTGAGGGACTGAAAAACTCTGAAATCTGAATGTCTGTCATGAGATTTGTCTCTTTCTCCGTGTGTGTATGACTGTGTATACATGTGCGCACATACACACACACATGTATATCTGTATTTTTAACATTTTGAATTACACAACTTTGCCCTGATTTAGAAAGTGTTCTCTAGCTCCACAATTCTTAAGAGGAAGAAGAAAAAGTGAATCAACAGAGAAAAACTATTATACAAGTAAATCTTACTCTATCTCAAAGACTTCACAAAAAATAGACAAGGAACATGACTGTGGAAATTAATATAAGCAACAGAGCATTAGAAAAAGATAAGCACTAAAACTCAAGACAGGGAAGAAGATAAAGACCAAACAAGACAACTGAAGGTCTTAGTTGAAAAAAGAAAATTAAACCACACTATTTGTACACCCTCAAAAAAAAACTGTTGTCCTTATACCTCTCTCTCAAAAAAAAATTGTTCAGAAAATTCTCATGAAGGCATAAGAGATGAGATTATTTCAAGTATTTGCATCTAGGTTATTACTAATGTAGTTATAATTAATGTAGAGTATGAAACACTTCTACTAATAGAAATTTTTTTCTCAAAAACACACTTACCAGTTTTTTTAGTCCAGCAATATTTAATTTAAAAGATCAAATGTTATTTTGTTTTCCATTTTCAAGATAATTTTTTTAATTCTGTTTTTAGCTTATTTCAAAATAGTAATTTATTTTTATTAATTTTTCAACTAATATTTTTTGAAAATTATTGTGGGTTTAACATTTAAACTTTTATAAATATCTGTTTTTATTTGCATTCTGTAATAGATTTTCATTTTTAAAATTTTCATTTGCTTTGAGAATTCAATATCATTGATTTGTTTATGAACCCTAGGTGTTTTAAAAATAACATGCTGATTATTGCTGATGTTTCTGTATCACACAGTTTAATATTAAAGATGTTCTTGCTCTTTTATTCCAGTGTTGCAATCATCACATAACGTGCTCAGTTGCTTTCAGTACCAACTTTAACTCTGTCTCAACCACGCACATCAGAGCATAGATTACAAACTCCCCAAAATAATAATAAATAATAATTTTTTTAAAAAACTATAAGTTTATTAAAACCTGTTCTGCCTATTGTCCACCCACAATCTAATAAATGCCTACTATATGATTATGAGACATGGCCAAAGACTCAGAGTTCCATGAATACTTAGCAGAGATACAAGAATAAACATAATAATATCAACACTTTTGTTGGAAAACATTACATTCAATTTTTAAAAAAAACAAACTCACTGGATTGTATTCTTTGCTGATTTATTCACCGAACTTCTTTGTGTCTTAGTTTCTTCATTTTACATATAGATACATTGAAATAACTTTTTCTTGTTTACAGGGGTGCTCTGTAGAATTATCTGTTCATGATTACTGTGACAGAAATCTAAACAACAAACATTCTTTACATCTGGAAAAACCACATTTTTTTTTTAAGCCTCAGTTTATTTCTGGTAGCTCAATAAGAGGATCTAGCTCCTTGTGTGGATGAATTAAAGTGACATAGGCTAAGTAACTGGTTACACAGCACTAAAACACCTAGATTTGGTCAAAATTGGTCATTTTCCAGATACTGGGTCTACATGAGACTCAATAACTAGTCACATTGCATATTTGATTGCACTGATGAGATCTTTCATCAGCTTATACTTTCATAGCGGGGATTCAGGTATTCTGAACATGACTATATACTCAAAGTATCAAAATCCTGAAAAAAAATTTATTTCAAAACTGAAAAACAAATCAGCCAGTTTGGTGGAAAGTTCACCAGCTTGGTGCCTTATAGATAAGACAATTTCCCCCAAAATCGAACTTTTTCTTTATGTGTCAGGGTTTTTTTTGGCTCCACACAGGGAGTCAGAGAGAAAGGAGGCTTGGTGAGATGTGTCCTTTTAGTCTAACCCAATAAATAAATCAGAGAAAATAAATTTTCTGTGAGCATGGTCATTTTCTACACTCTTGAGTTGAGTGTGACCTAGAGATAAATCACTTTATCACCTCCTATGAAAACTTCTCGGGTCTGCTATTTCTTAATTTATAAAATGGAAAAGTGTCCTGGAGGAGTTATGGCCTGTCATCCAGAAAACATTGGAGCTCCCTCACAGTCACTAGGCAGCATTTATTGAGCGCCCACTGTGTGCTTAGCACCATGCAAATACAAGGTGTCAGGTTAACAAATCACAACCCTTCTGGCTGCAAAATAATTTGTAAAAACCCTCATCTCCATTAATATTCCATGCCATATGATGGAGAAAGGTCTAAAATTCTATTGCTTTTGCTTTACAGATAATTTATGAAAAAAAATGAAATATTAACTAGGAATGTGGTAGAATGGCTTTCTGTTTCACTAGGAAATGACAAATGAAGCCACATAGGCACACATTTGAATAAGGAATTATCAATCAACCTCAAACTTGACCCACAGCTGTCATCCCTATAAATTAATGTTTACCATTTTTAAGTATGTGCAGGACATCTGGAAACACACAGGCTCTGGCTGGTGAGAAATTTGCAAGAAATAGTATATCAAAAGCTAATTATAGCAGCAGTGAGCCCAAGTGTCATTTTGTTATGGTAAATTATAGACAGGGAGCTCTGTCACCACAAACTGTTATTCATAACTAAATCATAATGCTTTTAAGTTTTAATTAATCTGCTTAGCTTTAGTTGCAAGGGAGAAGCTTGCTTAACTGTTAAGCCACCGAGGCTCTCTCGGGCTACCCTGAAACCGCATCTGAGCACCTGAGGGAGCAAGACCACATTATCAGGCTGACATTGCGTCTATTAAAGAGAATTTCTTTTAATATGCCCGAGTCTGAATATTTCTTCCTATTTCATTATCCAAAAACCAATTAATTTTCCATAAGAGCACCAAATTAATTACAAAATACTATGGAAATCAGAGATGCCTGTGCTTCCCCGCCATTATGGAAATGCCAAGCCCTTTGGCAGCAAAGTCCTTCGAACGTATTAGTTTTTCTCCTTAGTTAACATTTTATTTGTGATGTCAGGAAAACTCTTAAGAGCTGGCATTCTTATTTCTCCTTCACAAGACTTATTTCTCCCATCACCTACCCAGTCCACATTCTTTCTATTTAGTCATCCTTACCTCATGAAGGTTACCTGAAGAAAGAAAAGTTTTCTATAAAAAAAAAAAATTCCTCTATTAGTGAATAATAAGACTTCTTGAGTTTTCATCTTGTCTGCCCAGGTAAATTCTAAACTCCTTATGGGCAGGGCCATGTTTTAAACTTACTTTATATCCACACCTTCCCCTACTTGCCCTTGGTATGACCTTCTATTCTGAATATATACTACAGATTTAGTAAATTCTTGTCAGTTGAAAGGAATCTAATTTTAATTTGCAAAGAGAAATTAAAATGTGTTGGACTTGCAATCCAAAATAAATCCAAAAAGAGACATAGTAATAGAAACGTACAGGATTTCTTCACCAAGCAACCTCACAGGAAAAATAATGACCATAACTTGTGGCTATTTAAAATTCTGTAAAGCAAAAAAAAAAAAAAAGTTTTTTTCAGAGGAATTTATGATGACCTTACACAGAAGGAGAACAGTAAAAGAAAATGCAAAAAAAAAATATGTACACAGGATAATATTTGATTATAAACATTATCATCTCTGAAATTAAAGCATTAGCTAATCTTTAAACTTTTATTTAAAGAAGTAGAATCTTTTTTAAATGAACTAGTAGTGCTCTCTTTCCTTGGACTGAAGCAAGAATCCTGGTCCCATAGGACTTTCCTGGACTGCTTTTGGCCTCAGAGGTGACTCCTCGCTTTCTGAAAAAATGTCCTGGTCTCTGAAAATACTGTCTGTGAATGACTAGGAAAATCTTCTTAAGGACAAAGCATTCATTGTACTTCATCTGTTTCTCTGAATTGCCCAGAACTATGACTCTACAGGCATTTAATATACATTTCATTGATTTAGCACAAGGGTCCATGTCTTTCATGGCTTTCTATCTTGAATTACTGTTTTAATTCTTAGAATATGTGTCTATATCTAGATTAACTAAAACTTAAAAGTACGATAAATATTTTTCTTATGGTTTTTGTTACCATTTACCCAATTTAGCCTATAGATGAGTTTATGGTTAAAATGTTATAATTTATGCAGCCGTAGATGATCATTTAAATAAGGGCTCTTTTTAAAACAGTTTTTACAGAACCATGTTATCTAAAAGTTGTGAGAGATACAGGCTAGGCCAACTTTGCCTTCTTTCCTGGAGCCAGGGATCAGATTCACTTTATTTAAATGGAAGCCCTCATGGGTGTGCTGCCTGACTTCTAAGGCCTCTTCCAAACGCCAGAGTCTATAGTTCTCTGGCAAAAAAGGTAGTCTCCTATTTCATATGTCAAATAATGCAGCCACATCTATATCTGCTTCCTCAAGAGAGGTATGGAATTAAAGATAAAAGAGGATGTGTACATATTTAATCTTGAATCAAACACAGGAAGGCAAAAGATTTCATTTGCTTTTATTCAGCAGGTAATTTTGTCTGGTACTTTCAAATACTATTATGGATTAGTGCAACTCCATCAAAGTGCCAACTATAGTCTGAAGCCTCAAAATGTAGTCATTTGAATCTAGTTAAATAGATTATGTAAGGTGCAAAGGGATTTTTTTTTTTTACACCCTATTTATAACGAAACTGAGGCATAGCTTGAATGACTTAGCTAAGGTCACTTTTTAAGGAAGGAATTCAAACTCTTTGGCCCATTGAGGCTTGCTTCCTTCCAAAATAGGTTTTTTCTTGATGTTTCTGGGGTGCAAATATATATATTTTTTCTAGAACCTAGTTGACAGGGGTGCTTATGACTTTCTGAGCTATTTTAAGCTCTTATTTTCCTGCATTAAATGTTAATTTTTTCATACATTATAAAACAAAAATAAATTTAAAACAAGGGGAAAAAAGTCTTGATTTCAAATACAAAAGAAGAGCTAATGCTGGCTTAATAATCACTAAAACGCTGCTTAAATCTGCATCTGACTCACAGCCAACATCAGAGGACAAGTTGAAACAGCGGTGGATAAATAATTAAAACGTTTGGAGACATAAGGTTCATATTTTCTCTTAATAAAATTACATTTTTGAGCCTACAACGATAAGCCTCTAAGTGTGCCTCAGCCAAGGGTATTCTGAGTTAGCCACTCCCTTCGAATCTGCATTCCTTTAATTCGAAAACAAAAGCTGATTGGAGCAATTTAGCTCAGTTCTTGCCCCATTCTTTTCTTTTTTTTTTTTTTCCATGAGTCTAGCAGATTGTCTCACATGTGGAAACTCAGGAATTGGGGAAATATAACTAAGTCAGGCCTGCTTGTAGGCAGCAGCCCCCACTTATGTCCAAGAGCGACTATGAGATCCAACTTGAACTTCCCTAAGCCAGCCATGTGAAGTAGTGTTTTGGGGGGAAAAGAGGAAGAAAGACTTGCCCAAACCTCAAATTTTGAATGGTTGCCTCATTCTAGAGAACCCAGGTTTTGGCAAACAGGACCACAGATGCTGATTACCAGACCTAGTATACAAATGAGGAAACCAGACACAGCGGAGTTAAATCAGTTGCCTGAAGTCACACAGCCAGAAAGTGAGGGACTGAGATACACTATGTTCTCACAAAGAATTGAGCATAATAAAAATTAGATTAGTACATCAAGTCTAGCTTGCCAGGTAAATGAACTCTGAGGAATAAATAAGGTATCCTGTAAAAAGGCCAAGCACAGTTTGATACCTGGAAGGAAAATGAACATTTGTTAACATCCATATTCAGCCCCCTTTCTTCCTCCTTTTCTATTCTCCTTCTTACTCCTTGTGGCTGTCAATCAACTAAGCAGCCTTTCTTTGGATTTTCTCTAACTTTGATATACCTCTCTGGAGGTTCTTAAACAGTCCAGAAAGTGCCATATGCAGAGCCCACATACAGTTAGACAAAAAAAAATGTTTTCTATTTAGTTCGAACTGCCACTTTTCACTGCCAACCTTTGGATGTTCCTGTTTGCTGTAGAAAGATGTGTACAGTAGGACCTAGATTTCTCTGAGTTATAACTAATAGCACAGGATCATCAAGGTCTGCATTACACAGCCTTTAAGCCCTTCCTGCCATGTCTCTCCTGTATGCACAGATCCACATGGTCTTCTGCTGGTTGTTCTGGACCCCACAGTTAGCCACATGGATACTGAAGGCAGTTCATAAACCCAGAGATCAATCACCCTATGAAATTCCCTATAGATTTCTAGGCAGAGGATCCTGTGGTAGGTTATACATTTTGTTGTTTTTTTAAATCCCTGATATTTATTCCTCTTCTTAATACTTAGAATTCCTTCCTGACAACAATCAGATTAGCTTCTTCCCTTTTAGAAAAGATTCTTTTTAATTGGTTTTGGACTCATTTACCATTACTGCATTCTGAATCAGTTCTTTAATTCAGCAGTAGAAGAGTAGATTTTTTTGCTCATGAACTGTCTATTCTAGGACACCGTCCTTTGTCCTTTGTGAAAATCTCACTTCCAACTTTTATAACTCATATTATTCTGTTTAACTATGTCTGGATAACTAAAGACATTTATTATTATTTCTTGGCCTAATTTTACTGCTTCTCCAGACTTTTTAAATGTTTTTTTTTCTTTTCTTAGAGTCATCAGTCTACTACACATACCTCTTGTTAATTATTATTAAAGTGGCATAAAATTCTCTTCACTGCTTTATGGACTTCCTTTTTTCTAAGATTACTCTTATATTTAAAAATAACGTCTTTCATTTTCTTAAAAAAAAAAAGTACTTAGTGTCAAAAATGAAAAAGTACAAACATGAAAACAAAAATTCTTAAACCAGATTTCCCCCTGCCAGCACCCATTTAATGTTTATGTACAAAAAGATATACATTTTTTTATGTAATACAGTTTTGTAAGTCTGCCATATTTTCATGTCAATAAATATATTCCCATTCAATTTTAATGATGACATAATATTCTATTATGTGGATATGTCATAATTTATTTAACCCATTCTCACTGTTAAACATTTAGGTCAGTAACCACATATATTATGAAAACAGTAAGGTAATAAGCCTTTCTTATTGCTAAATATTTTCCTTTAACTCTATCCTTTAAGTCAATTTCAAAGAAGTGAGTAACTTGGCTGTGAATTTTAGGACTTTTCTTAAAGACTTTCTAACTTACTTTTTTTAGAAAAGTATATTTATTTATACTTTCACATTCACTGTATAAGTGCATATTTATCCACACTCTAGGAAAATTGGATATTATTTTCATTTTTGCCAATGTTAACTCATTTTCTGAATTATTAAAGAGAATCAACACATTCCCTGTGTTTTAATTCTATTACTGTTTAGTAAATGATTCCTAATAAAGATGACTTCTTTTGCTTCCACCTTATTCTAAGTCCTAGAGAATTTTTAGACTTGAATCACTGTTTGTTTCAAGTCAAAAATTTATGTTTAAACTTCTAACTACACCAAGACCTTTGTTTTCTGCCAAGTATCTAATTTGCAAATATGATTAATATAGTTTCCCCTCTGAAGTAGAAACATTTTGCTTTCTGGCTTGCCTTTTAGGGAGCCTTCCCATACCTATTTGACGCTCTTGTGATAAACTGAGTTTTCTGCCAGTCTCTTACTCCTAATGATAGCCAGAGACTTTCTTCTGCCTAATGTTGCTGAAAGAGTATCATCCCGAGTCTCAGACTCTTCTACACACTTAGACTTCCTCCTGAACTGTAGATTAACGCAATTCTGACTTCCTTATTCCTTTTTGTATTAGCTTTTGTGTTCAAGTGAAGCTTATCTTCAGGATATGTGTAGTCAAGATCAGGACTTCTCAACCTTGGTTCTATTGACAATCAGGACAAGATACTTCTTTGTCGTGGACACTGTCCTGTGCATTGGAGGATGTTGAGCATTATCCTAGGTTTTTATCACAGATGCCTCTAGTACCCTAGAGGTGTGACAACCAAAAATGTCTCCAGACACTGCCAAATGTCCCCAGAGAGCAAAACCACCCAGTTGACAACCACTAGACTAGGACACATAAAGCCTCGAACAAGTTAACATTATCTTGGCCTCTAATATTTTAAAAAGACATGATACCCTGCTCAAGGTAGAAAGTGTCTTGAGCTCTTGTCAGAAAACTTCTGTAGTGTTAACTCTAATTTTGAGTTGTACGTTTTCAGATATGCACATAAAACATAGAATTTTGAAAGTGGAGAAACTCAGAATATAATAAAGACCTAGAGGTTGCCCACAGAAGGTCTTGTCCGTATTCTGAGCTTACTTTATTCACATTATTAGGACTCTGAGTGAATCAATCCTTCCCAAATTGCTGTTCTTTTTGATTTCTAATAAACACCAGTTGCCTCTCACTTTGAAACACTTTTTATTTTTAGGTTAACAGCTTTATAGAAGCTTCAGAAAGAACTGTTTATTTTGTGCTGCTGTAGAAAGAAAAGCCAGGTAAAAGATATAGAAGGGTACATTTCAACTTACTATAAAGAAGGGGGTGCATCTAAAGTTCACAAATTTCTCATTGCAGAAAGTTTAAACCAATATGGTATCAGTGTGCTGCTAGAAGGAATTTCTGAACTAAAAAGATGTAGAATCAGATGCTTTTTAAGGTTCTTGTAGTTCTAAAACCCAGAAGATTTTCTTGTATTGAAATCAGACATATAAGCTCTTTTCAGCACTATACAACTTTTTTTATATACAGTGGTGGCCTCACTTGGGTGGCCTGGGTGGCCTTGCCCAGCACTGGTATCTTCCTGCTTGGTACTGAACAACAAAGGCCCCCTGAGCAGCAAGTCCCCAGACCCCCTGCCAACCATGCTGCTAAACGTGAGAAAGAGTTCCTGATCTCAAACACCCTAGGACACTATGAAGCACCAGGCAGCAAATAGACCCAAAGTTTTCAGCGTATGTAGAATAAACAGGGCCTAAGTAGAAAGGTAGGGTAGACTAGTTGGGGTTTCCTGGACACACTGGGCAAGTTGATATGTCCATACTTCCCTAACCCACTTTTGGCAGCTCACCTCAAGCTGAACACATCAGGCAAGGTTATTGTAGAGAAGATTGCGTATGAAGCCATAAACTAATAAATTATACACACCTCACTCTCAGTCCAAATAGGCTTTAAAAAATCAAGAGAAGACAACATAGGGACTGATATAAACATTAAAATTATTTAGCTTTTCTCATTATTAGTTTTGCTCCTATTCAGTTATGCACCCATAATAACAGGGTTTATGGTCTTATATATTTCTCTAGCTTTTTCATAAATTTACATCATATTATTTGCAGTGCAAGCTCTTTGTAAATAATAACTTTATCTCTCATTTCTAATATCTATGCAACTTTCCTTTATAGTATTTTTTTTTGCTACTAGTTGTGTCCACATGTATTTGTGGATGAAGTTTGTTAGCTCCTCTGAACAACATTCTCAAGCAACTGAATGCTAGAAGAGACTGTATCAATCCACAATCTGATAGTGCATGCTCACTACCCACTAAGTGATCTTCTTCCAAGAGTCTTCATATTTTAACGTGTCAGTCACAGTGCTGGGCAGCAAGCATGTCCTAAAAAAATATTGTTGATCCATATTAACTCCCTTTCACTCTAACATTTTCTGAATTCAACAACGAGGTCAGTTAATTTTTTTTTTAAAGATCAAAGGTTGCATCAAGTTGTTAGATGCAATAATCAGTTGCTTAATTTTTTTTTTAATCACCAGGTAGGCACATCCTGAAATAAAGAAAACTCCATTAACTTTTGTGTCCCATTTGTTCCATGTCTCGGCTTCCTAGTAGACTGTAAGATCCCTAAGTTCAAAACTGTTTCTTGGTTTAATTACACACAGTACCTAGTAGAGCATGATGTACACATAGGCTCTTGCTGAGTGCCACCCTTCGCATGCCCAGTATGACAGCTCCACAAAAGAGAGCGGCTGTTTTTGCTCAGTCACCTGGGAGGACTGGCTCTTCAGGTGCCATTTCCAGAGATAGATGATCCTGAGATGGCAGCAGCAGGGAAAATCTAGAGCAAGGAGTCAGGACACAGTCTTTTAGTGCAGCTTTAATACTTTGGACAATAAAGGAATGTCTCTAAGCCCTTGGTCTCTCACTGCATCTTCTGTCTCTCCCTACTGCTTATCAGAAGCATTGTGATTAAGATCACATACTCTGGTGCCAGACTAGCTCAAATCTCAGCTCATCTACTTACTAGCTTCATGACTTAGGCAAGTTACTCAATTTCTCAATGCTTTAAAATCATCATTTTCAAAGTAATTACAATAATAACAACAATAAAACTTGCCTCATGAGGTTGTTAACAAGAATTAAATCAGTTAATAGGTGTTGAGCACTTGGAACGGTATCTGTCACACAATAAGCTTTTAATAATGTTAACTATAGCTAACTTTGATAATGTACATATCAGGATTAAAAGTATTCTGCAATGTAAGATGTTATGATTGAATCCTTTCTAATGCCATAGTTATAACAAAATCTGTCTTCAGAAGTAACTTTTTCATTCCCTGTATGGGCCACTAAAAATAAATAAATAAATAAAATAACTTTTCCCATCCTCAGGGTGATTGTCTTGGCAATAGAATTCTGTTCGGTGACATTATAGGATAGACTGTCTCAGTTGTCTCTCTTCACAATAAAGAAATATTGAAATTATTCACCTTTTCAGGTATGGAGGGAGCTAATGACCTGCATATTAAGTGAACAAATACAGCTAACCAATAACAAACCAACAGCAAGCTAAATTACCTAAAACATTCATGAAGAAATGCTAAAACATGATCTTGATCATGAATCCTGTGTTCAGACCACTAGACAAGGACTTTCTCAGAATTGCTGACTCTCCCAATCTACTCTTTTAAGGAGCAAGACAAGGTAATGACATTGGTCTCTGTTCTCTGCCTCCCATCTCTGTCTGACCTCTTTTATTTTGGAGGATGGGGCTTATAGGCTAGCTGTCTTTTTTTTTGAAAGTTGAGTTCTTCCTTTCATTCTTTTCTGGTAGAGGGCAGAGTTCCTTCCCAAGTCAATGGGCATCCTCAGACCCATGGGAAAGTTGGGGGCGGCGGGTAAAGGAGAAGGAATGAGAACTGTGAAAAGCTACCCTTAAAATCAAATAAAAATTTAGTTGAATGACCTGAACTAGCAGTTTTAAGGAGCAAATAATGAGGTTCTGTATGGAGATTGAGAAATGCAATCATCACTGATGGATTAAAATAAATACTGCAATGAACCTTCGTCTTCCTCCTCCCTGTGCTTCACCCCCCTCCTTGATAAACACACAAATCTACATGGGTGCACACCATTTCAGAGGGTAATTATCCAAACTATCTAGAACAAACAAAACAAGTGCAAATGTTATGTCTATGTTTAATGAAGACTTTGGAGTGGTTCAGTGAAGTGAAACCCATTCTGCTCTGGTCATGCTTTCCCATCCCTGACCCCTAACACATGCAGCCAATAAGGGGCCTCATTTAAAATTCAGAGGCTCTGAGGCTGGGATTTAATAACAAAACTGGCACCTGTCACTTTTTCTATATCTCGGCTCTACTCTACTGCTTTAACCATTAAAAACAACTCATCCGGGGGGAAATTATAAAGTGACTGCCAAGAAATATTTATTCTTTGGGCCTATAATGACCCCTCAAGAAGTTGTGAGGTGTGTGCTGCTAACCACAAGAAGAAAACAACTTCCAAGAAGTTGTTCATGTGATTTAATTTCCACTGCCCCTTTCCATTTTTATTTGACTACCTTAATGGCACAGTAACTCAGCATTAAAGTCTTTGTACACACAAATAGCTATCTTCCTGTGATGAAGCTAAAGCTACCCAGTGAGTATACATGGGCATGTGTGTGTGTATACTTATATATTTCTGGTTCAAATGAAATATAAGGGGAAGTTTAGTCTAAAATTGCCTTTTGAAATGCTGTTACTTGGTATCACGTGAATGAGATTTACAGCACTTACATGTTTAGTTTCATGGATATAAACAGGCAAAATGGATGTAAAGTAAAAATCTGTTTTGGAATCTGACTTATCTGATGTAGCTATATATTCCTGAAATTAAACACAGAATAGTTCCAGAAAGGTAAGCTATTGCATTTTTTAGGGTCACAAAGACTTTATGAGCATTTCCAAATGGCAGAAACAAAGAATTCTGCCCCCTTCATAAAACCCTCTACTTGTAATATAACAGAACAAAGAGTGGCTGTAGTAATTCTATCGTTTAAGGGTATCTGTTTCAGGATACTCCACTTTGTCCTAATTTTAGATTCTTCTCCTGGCAAAACAAATTTGAAAGTAATAAGGGCAAACTAGCCCCACTGAACTCAGCATCAATAGGTCAGTTTCTGAGCTACCTGTCACCTATACAAATTCTTGTTTTGTTCTTATTCTGTTGTAGCTTTTAGCCTATGGCACCCTTAAATGTTGGAACTAATTGTAGACACTGGTATTCATGAACTAACAGATTTTATAGAACATCTATAAAATCAGGAGTAAATATAGTGAAGCTTTTTCCACAGAATATTTAGATTGAGATTATTGCCTCCCAGGGATCTCTGGATGACTCAGTGAGAAAAACAATATGGTGATCTCTTTTACAGCAAACTCAATCAAGGGCAAAGATCAGCCTACATAATAGTGAGGAATAATTTCACCTATGCCTTTTCTCTTTTTTTTTTAGTATGGATATTTAGACTACACTGAAAGTGATCATTTAATTGTGAGACTGGTCTAAAAATATTTTTGATTGACCTTTTATATAAGCAGTAGAATTATAAATAAGAAAATTTATTTAGAGTAAAGTTCATAATGATCTTTTTGTGATACATTTTACAACATTTGTTTCCCATCCTTTAGAAGCACCATTAGGAATCATGTTGAGACTATTAGATTACAGTGATAGGAAAGGGACAAAAAAAACCTAATTCACACATTGACCTTTTATGCTTTCTATATTTCATGGCTCAGAAATATGCCTTTTCAAGTGAATGGCTGCCTGTTTTCTAGATTAGTTTAAATTCATTGTTTGAGGAGAAAAAAAGGCTTCAGGTGAACCTTTATATAGACAGAGGACAGCCCCCATCTGGGCAAAGATAAGAATTATGCTCTTAAATTTTCATAACAGAATGTCAACTCCTGACTGCACATATGGTAGCTCAAGCATATGGATCTTTGTTTAATCAATGACCCAGAATATACACACTTCAGGCAGTTTTCAAGAAATTCAATCTTTAATTGCCTTTGATCCTGTACTTGCCACAACCTTGTTTGGAGGTTTCCAATATTTAGGAAAGACAGAGTAAGTAACATGTGAACAATCTCTTCCTTTAGGAGCTCCTTACCTACATTATTTAAATCATCAGAAATGATGTTATTCACCTCTATTATCTTAGATATCTGCAGAAAGGATTTCACTAACCTAAGTTGTAATACCTTCTATTGTCATAAAAATCATAGACTAAAGATCTATTTAAAGGCAATTTCCAGAGTTTAAAACAAGATGTCAGAAATGAACTCAAGTACCTGCATTCTTGTCCACCCCCAAATTCCAAGATATGGCCAAAAAGACATAGAACTACACAAAATAATAGAGATTTATTTACTGAAATGGTTATGGGTGTAGATGTTATAAATATTATATATATACAATAAAGGAAATAAGAAGGCATGTTATTTGGGTTGAGAAATTTTGAAGAATCTTTAAAATATTAAAAAGTGACATTGAGTGATTAGAGAGAAAAAGGCATCCAAAATATTCACAAAAACATGTCTGCTAAAGTGGAAGTAGTTTTGGGAATGCTTCATTCTTGAAGCAAGAGATATAGAGTGACAAAGAGACTCGTGGTAATTATCGGAGCAATTATTTAGGAAATTCATTCAGAGCACCTAGGCATCTTGGCTTTTATCCTTCCACAACTTGTCATAAATAGATTGCAGCATGGTTTTTAGCTCCAGGCTAAAGCGATGAGTGTGGGTACTCAAGGCAGGGAGGAAGAGAGGCACCATAGGGAGTTAGTGATATCTAGAAGAAAGAGGGAAACACTTCACCCACAAGATCACCTAGTGGCACACTTGTCCCAATCCTACATTCTGCCCCTTCCCAACAATCATCCAAAAGTAAGGTCTTGAATAAGAATTAACATATATGAATAAACAAAGAGAATTTCACAAACACAACACAAACACAAAGATGAGAGAAGAAAGAATTATCAGATATTTAAGTTTAACTAACACCATGAAAAAGAAACACCAAACTAAATTGACCAAAGAACTAATACTTGAGAAAAGAGAATTAATAGTGCAAACTGATAAAAATTTTTATCTTGCTGACTTTCATAGAGATCAAAAAAGCTACACCATCCATTAAAATTACAACTAGTAACCTTAAAATAAATAAATGACTCTCAAAAATTTAAACATGCTAAAATGTATAGAATAAACAGAAGAATGGACACAACAAAGGTGGAAGGGTTTGGAGAAGAAGTGAAGAGTCAAATAATTCTCCCAGAATAATTGCTAAATGACAAAGAAATCATTAAATAAAAATTAAGACACATTAATACCATGTCCAGGTGGCCAACATCTACTTTAAAAAGTTCTAAAGAAACCAGAGAGAATGAAAAGAGTGAATGGGGATAAACTAATTTATAACATAAGAAAACTTTCCAGAGCTAAAGATAAATAAAATTGTATATTGAAATATTCCATATTGAGTAGACTTACTCTCCAAGGGAATGAAAAAATAGCTACCTTACATGCTATGATAAAATTTTAGAAGGTAATTAGAAAATCACAAAAGGATTCCAAGATAAGATTATTGCTCACAAAGCCAAAGAATTCGATTGGCATCAGACTTCCCACTGATGATACTGGGTGCTACAAAACAATAAAGTAATATCCTCAAAGTTTAGAAATAACATTACTTTGATTTAAAATCTTATCCCCAGTCAAACTGGCATTGAAGTGCAAAAGCAAAAGAAATTTACTGCTTACAGAAACTTTCTTTAAAAATAATTGTAGAAAGTTAGATTCCATTAAAATAAAAAGTATGCATAGAAGAAAATTTTAGGTGTAGAACATTTACAGTTAAATCTGAATAATTATGTATGCATAATATAAAGAAATAACTTGGAATTAAAATTTCAAATGATTTCAACATAGGAGACAGAGGAGAAGAGAGTTGAAAACATGCTAAGCTTCTTGTCATTGTCGGAGGAACAAAACATACTGATTAAATCTAAATAATCACTTAAAAAGTTTAAATATGTATATTAAAGTTTAGTCAGAATTTTAGAGATAGAAGCAAATTAAATAAATAAAAATAATTCAATCAATCCCATATAAGACAGAGTCAGGAAAGGAGTGAAGAAGAAGGAAGAAAAACAAGAGAAAAGGAAAAGACCACAGGGTAATTAAACACACAAGGATGGCAAGGTCAAGTCCAAGTGTAGCAATAAGCACATACATCTAAGCTTATGAAATTCTTCTATTAAAAGAAAAACTCAGGCTAGGTTGGAAAAAACACTATGGCTAATGGAAGGTACACATAAAACAAATATATAAAAACTTTGAATATAAAGGAATAAAGATGTACTCAGAATTAGAAAAGGTAAATAAGATAGAATATCTGCAGTGTTTATAAAGAAAAAGGTTAATTATTTCTAGACTATGCTAATCGGAAATGAAAAAGAGAAACTACCTAATAGAAAATTGGCAAAATATGTGAACAAAATACCTGAAAGTAAGCATTGGGATCATGCAAGATTTAAAATGGGATATGATTTACAATCATCAAATTGTTAAAGTATAAAAGTTTGTGAAAAAAATAGTAAACCACTTAAATGCTCATCAAGTAGGGAGCTATTAAAAAGATTACAGTACATCTGTACTACAAAATGTTCTACAATCATAAAAATAATATTGTATAATTCTAGTGACATGATAAAAATCCTCAAAATACACCTGTTACTCCAGAACAAAATAAACTTTGAAACAAAGCCTATAACAAGAGACAAAGTAGAACCCAGTAAGCTCACTTCTGGGTATTTATCTGAAAAAACCCAAAACACTAGTTCGAAGGAATGTGTGCATCCATATGTTCATTGCAGCATTATTTACAATAGCCAAGATATAGAGGCAACTTGACTGCCTATCAATAGATGAATGGATAAAGAAGAGGTAGCATATATGTATAATGAAATATTATGCAACCATAAAAAATAAAATCTTTCCATCTACAACACCATGGATGGACCTAGGGAGTATTGTGCTGAGTGGAGTAAGTCAGAAAAAGATAAATGTCATGATTTTACATATATTTGGAGTCTAAAGAACAAAATTAAAAAAAAAAAAAACAGAAACAAACTCAGATATAGAGGACATTTTGATGGTTGCCAGATGGGAGCAGGGTTGGGAGTAGGGGAAAAAAGAGGAAGGGATTAAAAGGTACAAATAGGTAGTTACAAAATAGTCATGGAGATATAAAGTATAACATAAGAAATATAGTCAATAGTAATGTAATAACTATGTATTGTGCCAGGTGGAAACTGGTTTTATCAGGGAGATCACTTCATAAGTATTATAAATGTCTAATCACTATATTGTACACCTGAAATGAGTATAATATTATATGTCAACTATAATTGAAAATTTTTTTAATTATTTTTTTAAAAATCCACATACATGCTCAATGTCTCTTTTGTGTTTCTTGCTGTGGAGGAAAACAATATGTAAGCATAAGTGTCATACAATATTTCATCCAGGGTTCTTAAGTATCCAGATGTTAAATTCTGATAAGGTATAAAGTTGTGTTAGTGAGGCTGCAGAGTACTTAATTTATGGCAATAGGAGCAACTAAAGTCATGGAGAACGTAAGTGAAAATCAAAAAATAATACAGTAGAATACATACCTTTGTTTAGCTCCTAAGGCTCTAATACTGTGTTAAAGATACATGATCTTGTATTTATATACTATTTGGGTTTAAAGTTGGTATATTATAATGAATAATTTAATAAAGCCCTAGCCTAAATGCAAAGAGGGAAAAAACCAAAATGTAATTATAACCTTGTGAAATGCCTTCCACAACAGCAAGAAGTCTTAAGGGCAAGTGGATTTAATAGATTCAATAGCTAGCATATCATAATAATTCAAATTTGATTTTCTTTCTTCTGCTTTTCCAGCCTCAGAAATATTGCTTATTGTTTCATTAAATATCAAAAATGCTGAATTCTGATGGTAGAATAATATTATAAATTTCAGTTGATATTTTTACTATTAGTCTTTATATATCAACTCAGTTTTTCTCCAAATTAAGATCTTTCATTATCTAGAGCAAACTATGTAAAATGAGCCACTACAAGCAAAAATTATAAATTTAATAAAAGTATACCATAATTATTTGGCATGGTCCAGCAACTGAGTGTTTTGGGTACTTAATTTTGTTAAATAAGAAATTAAGTCCTGTTTGTTTTGACATATTTGAAAAATCTTTTAAACGTACACCAATCCACTCCCCTTCTTAAAAAGTAAAATTAAATTTCTTGCCAATTGAGAGCAATATTCTTTAAATGTGCCATGGTTGGAGAAAACACAGTTGGCAAGGTTGGGCCTCATTAAAAATATAGGGCGTTAGAATTAAAACATTAAGGTTAACATCAAGTGCATGTACGTGTATTTTAAAAACAAATTCCTGAAAGTAAATGTATATTAAAAACTAGAATTTCCAGATAACTTTTTTCATAAATTACTTTCTTATGTACTTCAAGAAACATTCCTGAAGAGCAGATTCTCTGTTAAAAACCATACTTCTTTTAAAATTTTTCCATCTAGCACTTAACACCTTGAAATTTGAGGTGTCTTATACTTTGCATGCTCCCTTGTTTCAGTTTTTCAAGTCTTACAATGTGTTCTGTAACCACTTGAACTTTTCACAGATTATCAAAATGCCAAAAAGTTGCACAATCAGATGTACAAAAAAGTAAATTTAATTTCTGTATTTGACATTTACTTCTATTTCAAGTCACATAATTGACAACTTAATTTCTCAGTTAGGGGTTCCACTCTCTCTTTGTCCTAGAGTCATAGAAAAGTTTGTAAGTGTTCCAAGAGGCATCTGGTCTCTGGTGTATCCTCCACCCTATGGGCATACTCCGACATAGCCACATCTCCATTCACTGTGGTGGTGTCCATCCACATGGGTCTCTATATCCTTCCTTGTTCTAGAGCCCATTTTTTTTCAGATGCTACTCTGGGGTACTTAGAAAATTGGCATCTTTGAATGTGGGACTCTTCTTCCTGGCGCTCTGAGTCCACTAGAAACATTCCACTTTTCCAGTGGTTGATACGAAAAAGGAAACTGAGAAGCTTTCTCTGGATCATCTACCTACAGAGACAGCCAGATACATATTTCTTCTGCTCCCTCATGCTGGAAATGGGGAAAGTGTAGTGCTGGTTCACCTTTTCAGACCCTACTCTAAGATTAGGTATAATTTTTCTTAGGTCCTCAAACTTACCTGGGGGTTTTATCATTATCTTCTACCCAAATTTCACCTGTATGGTGTGGGCAAGGACATCTCAGGAACCTACTGCCATCTTAACTCTCTTACCTTCCCCTCTGAATCTTCCCTTCCCAAGAGATCTTCTCTAGTCTTAAACATGGGAAAATCTGCCCTTTGTCATCAGAATTTTTTCCAAAACCCTTGTCTTATATCTATTAAGCAGAAAATATAGTCTGTTCATTCTTATTCTATGAGAAATTCATGGCAAAACCAATGAGGAAAATGGATTTGAAGAGAAAGGAAGTTCTTCTAAAATAAAAATATATTCTTGGGGATTCTGAAAAGGATAGAGAGACATGCTAGGGGTTCCCAGAGCCATGGAGATCTTCATCCCTCAGAGTCCTATAGGTAGGGAAGTATACCCTGGAGGTAAATACCCTTGATCCAGGGCTCCTATCACACCAGTTTCCAGAGGTCCAGGTTTGTCATGGAAGAACCTGAGAGGTAGACCTGGTGTGACATGTAAGTTCCTGCATGGTCTGTCTGCTACTTATACCTCCACTCCAGCTTGGAAAACTTAGAGAAATCTCATTCTCTAAACCCTAGGAACAATAATTAGTTATACGTGAGTTGTGTTTTACAACTATGTACAAATACAAATATGTAGCAGGACATTGAAAGGGTTCAAGAGAGTGAGCTGGGCTGTAGAAGATTTTGTATTTTTCAGCTTGGTAATAGACCACGTAGGTGAGTGAGATTTCCCAAGGAATGTAAAGAGAGGAAAAGCAATGAGAGAACAGAGGTACACTAACATTTAACAGAGAAAGGAATAGAGGAAATCTGGAAAGAGAATGAGAGTAGTGAAAGAGGACAACAGGGAGCCTGGAAGAGAGTTAAGGTTGGAGAGGCTTTCAATAAAAAGGAATTATGGACCTGGTTGAGTACAAGAGCATTTTTGGTAAGTGGTAGCAGTGTAAACCAAACTGTAGTGCATTGTGACACATTACTGTCATCTCAAGCATATGTCTGAGAATACATTTCCAGAGTTAGAGTATATCTAGATAAGAAATAAATATAGAAGGTAATTTAAAAATTACCTTACTCAATGTGTCTTCCCTGGTGTCTGAAGGCTAACAGCTATCCTTTTCCACCTTTCTCAGTCAGTCAGTCAGTCAGTCAATGGGTCAAAACACTCATTGATCTTTCATGTTTCTCTGAGGTGAGTATATGTTCTGAGCACTGTACTTAGCTAGGACTTTAGTTTTTTTAAAAAATGGTACTTTTCCTTAATAAGACTATAGAGAGCAATAAATATGAAAATAAAACATAATACAACACTGTAAGGATATCGGCATATACAAGGAGCACCCACCAAAATAAAGACTCTACTTTGGGAAGTTATTAACTTTTGAAAAATCTGTCAGCTAGAATCATCTCCCTTATTCATTAATCCCTTCATTTATGTTTTCAAACCAATATGTAAGAAATGTTACCATGCTTAAGTCATTTCACTGAAACTGAGGTTACAGCAGTGGATAAGACAAACAGGGCCCTAACTTCACAGCAAATGGGCAACATAGCCTCATAATATGAACTTGGTGGTTTCCAGCTACCCAAGGGCAAAGAGATAGTTATTTGTTCAAAAGATTGTTTCTTTTCAATATATGAATGTTAAATAATAATGAATGAAATGAATGCTTGAGAGATGTATTCAAAATTGACTATCATTTTCTTGAACTCTTTCTTGATTTACTTTTATATGTTTTTTATAAAATTTTGAAAATATTTTTTATATCTTAAAATTCCAGTATCTGAAGACTTTTGGGTCTGATTCTACTGCTTGCTGTATCTTATACTGTCACTCATGGTGTTTTTAACTTTTTTCTTTATGGCTTTGTTATATTTCTATTGTGAGCCCTTAGTGTTCAGTACTCTACCTCAGGCAAGTCTTTCAGAACTGGATTAAGAGTGTATTCCTCCAGAAAGAACATTGTTAGTTTCTGCAGCACTTAGAGGCACTACCTAACTACATGGATGTTAAGTAAGAATGTTCAACTTACAGTTTTTGTTTCAAATAAATGATATGAATTCAGGCCCAAATCCCATATAAATGTGGGATTTTGGACACAAATTCTCTCGGAAAAATATTTTCTTCTCTACCTAGAGTCAAAACTCAGACAATCCATCTCCTTGCACTCTACAGCTGATGGGTACATTTTTTTCCAGATCACTTCCCTAAGGGTGTAGATTTTTCTGCATCACAGAAAGCTTCCAATAGGATAAGGAATGGTAACATTCATCATACTTTCTCACCTCTTGGATGTCTCCAACCTTTATCTTTGTTACCACTTTTCCCAGGTAACATTGAAACCTAACCTCCAGGCTCCACATTATTTGTAGAGATCTCTAGTCATTAGATGCTTCCAGCACCCAATGACTTCACTGCTCACTAACTTCCCAAAACTCCCGCTCCTGCTTCTTATGACATCTATTTAAAAGAGGATCTAAAACTATTTTACCTGAATTTTTTAGATATTTTATGGTGGGAGGGTTTCAAGACTCTAGTTTACTATATTTGTCAATAAATGAATCACAGAAATACATTTATGAATATTTAATATATTAAAGTTTCTTTGCCTTTAGGACTTTGCATAACTATATGCATATATACAGGTTTCCTCCAAGTGTAGAGCACTCTTACAAAACTTTACATAAGCACAGTGGAATAAGGCAAAGAACCAATTACTTTAGGACACGTCAATAGCAAGTACACAAAATAAATCAAGATAAAGCACAATCACTCACAGACACAGTTCATAGCTCTACTGGCTTGATGTTGAGATGCTGGGTGTGGTTCCCGGGGAAGAAGCTTAGCGGGGCCACTCTTGCTGCATGGGTGTGTGCTGCCTCTGTAATATCTTGTTGCAAAACACATGCTGAACACTATTTCACTTTTGCATTTTCTCACAAAAGCAAAAATCCTCTTGGGATTTCTTTAAGTCAGCAAAAACAGAACTAATGTAGGTCTTCTGTAAAAGTGCAATGGCGTAAGATGACTTTCAAAAAGCAGGGGATGCCTGTACATGTAAATATATATATATGTGTATATATATATATATATATATATATATATATATATACACATATATATATATTTACATGTATATATATGTACAGACACACACACACATTATACATATATATATATATATATATATATATATATATATATATATATATATATACATTTGTCATGAATGATGACTCTTTACAAATTTACCAGGGGCCTGTATAAACAACTAGTCAACTGTGCTGATTGTGAAGCTATTGTCTCCCAGCTCTTACTCAACCCTTCCATATATATGTATGTATGTATGTATAGTGTTTATGATGCCAGGGCTGTGAATCTGCTAAATATATTTCTCCTTTATCAATTTGGCTTCCTGTTATACTCCACCAATATGGGAAACTTCAGAGGAGTCTAGAAGACTGAAGGAAGAAAACAAAGCTTCCTAGCCATTCTTATCAGTGTTGTCCCAGAACAGGCATATAGCTTGATAGCAGAGCATGTGTTCCTAGCTTCTTTTGGCACTTCCAGAAACAGACCATTACTCCATCTCAGAAGTATTACATACCATTTGGGCAATGTCTCCTCCTCAGAAGTCTGAATACCAGCTCTACTGGGCCTCTTTTCAGAGCTCCTGAGCAGAACACAATTTCCAGAAATCTGAATCCCAACCTGTGTTGCCTCTCCTCTGAGTTTATTGCTTCTAGTAATTCCAATATTATCACTCTGTTCCCCTGGATCTAGAAATGGTAGCCGCTTCTTGAATTTCTTATATCTGTGTTAACTTCAGTGTTTTTATTTTGCTTTTTTAGCCCTCCAACCTTTGTTTAACAATTTCCTATGTTAAATTCTCTCTGTTGACATATCTAGTTCTGTTTCTGATTTCCTAACCACATCTCCATGAATAAGTGTTCATTTAATATTTGCCTTCAGTAATTCTCAAATGACACAGAGAGCATAGGAGGAATAATATTCAGTTGGTACTTAGCAGTTGACTTCCTCCAACATCTGTTCTGATTAGTCAATGTTGAAGATTTAATGGCTGTAAAATAATTTGAATATCAACCATACCATCACTGCAGAGATAATTCCTTTGATTTTGAGTATTCTTGATGGCTTAATATGGTTTAATATGTATATATTTATACATATTAAAAAAACCTTAATAAGGTTTAATATGTATATACTTCATTTACCTGTAAGTGTTATTGGCAGATAAAAGCCTGCTATGCTAGGGTTATAGAGTAACCAAAAAAATTTCTGGCCTGACTTTCTTTAATTTGATACTATAGAATACAGGCCAAACAATCAGTCACTGTACTGTTCGCTTAAATGCCAATTTTATCTGAACATGACAACTCCTTCTGAATCAAGTATTGATCCTGTATTTCTAAATCATGTAATACACTCAGTTGTATTAAATTCCAAGATAAAATATGCACCTCCTGTGATGCGGATGGAGCTGGAATGGGGGAGGGAATGGTGTCAGGAGTGTGGAAATGTGAACAAAATCTATCTTCATGGTCATGGAGATTACATTGAATTGAATGTATCTGGTAGTTTAAGATGGTACTTTTAAGCTGGTGGGTTCAGGGAGGTCAAGGCTTCTCTAAACTGTCATTTCCCAGACAAGAGCCCTGTTGAAAATCTTCAATGCTGACCAAACTTGTGAAACCTTACATTTGTAGATAGAAAATCTTCCAAAAGAAATCATTTACATAGCCTCCTATAGACTTGTTATCGCAATGACATATGATTGCTTTTGTCCCATATCAATTCCCAGCACACTGTTTCTCACATGGACATCTGAAAGCCACCTACAGCACAATCACCTAAAGCAATTGTAAAAGAATGTTGCTGACACAGATTGGCTGGAAATAGGTTCTAGGGATAAATAACATTTGGGAAACATTTTATTGCTAAGAGTTGATCAGACCTTGTATTGATACATAATGATGGGCAACATGTATTGAGCATATGTTATGTGCCTGTTCTAAGTGCTTCATATGCATTAACTTATTTAACCTTCAGGGTAATCCTATTATACTCATTGTAAGAATAAGAAACAGAGGCAGAGAAGTTTACATGATCTGCATAAAATTGCACAGCTCGTAATTGATACATACAGGATTTATACTGATACAATCTGACTCCGGCATCCACCTCTCAACCACAGCACTATGCTGCCTGTGTGATAACCATCAAGGCTCAGACATGCTAATTAGTCCTCTCTCTGAAATCTCAAAGTTCCAAAGATTTCAACACTGAACTTTTTAAATGAGAAAAATAAAATTCCTATGCCAAAATATTCTTACTCATATCTAAAAACAAATGTATACACCTAAAACTTTTACAGAGTAAATAAAAAGCCTTTTATTCATTTAGGTTCACTGAAACATTTTTTTATAACATTAATCAACTAATCAAACAAATATGAATTAAATTTACCTGGAAATACATCTAAGTTTACCTACTTTTTTTTTTCTTTTAAAGAAACACATCTGGGATTTCTTTATGCCAAGAAAGTATGGAAAATACTTTGAACTGCTCTGAATACTTAAAACAATTCCATAGCTCTTCCTACCACACAGGTGTTTGAGCTGAAAGAAGCAGAGAGAATATCAAACTACTGTGATAACACAAGGATGTTTTATAACACATTATAGGACAGTATAGACTGAATAGTAAAGGGCTAAGAGGAAATAATTTTTTAAATATGAGAGAGATGTAATTTGTTTCATCACATTTAAATGTGTTTTATGGTGAAGAGACAAATATTGTGGTATAAATCATCTGTCAAGCAGCTAATATCTTTTAACAGTCAGCAAATTATTAAAAGTTTGCTTTTGTTGATTTCGTCACTTGAAATTAATGTTCTGCTTCTATTATACTTAGTTAATGGTTTCTACGACCATGGAGACTATCCAAATAGTTTAATTTGTCAAAGCCATACTCCTTTTTTTAAGCACTGATTTAGCTTCAAGGAAATAAACTTTGTTGGGAACATACTGATTTATTTTTGATGGTAAGTGAAGGGAGGAGATTATTTAAGCAGTCTTTTGCTAGGCAGAATTTCATAATATCATAATATTTCCAATATTAGTATTTGATCTCTTATAGCTCTGAAGAATGATTTTCCATTTATGACCAGCTAGAATAGTGCTTGCTGGTTTTATATTTTTGTGTACAGTTGCATTTCTGTACCTATTTTGAGATCTAGATATAAAATTTGCTAGCTTCCATTAGCTCTTTGAATTTTTGTGAACTAAAAATTACTGGTAGCAGAAATTACTGGTAGCAGTTTTAACTAATTTTTTTAGTCATTTTTTAGGCTTAATTCTAATTAAGTATAAGGCAAAATTCTAATCCTTCAGTTTCACACACAAAAATTATTGGTATCTTGAATCAGAAGTCTTTTATATATTCTTTGAGTTTATTAATAAGGCTAGAACAAACAGAAAATAGAATTAAGTTCTTTCTAGGTGATTAGATACTTCAGTCAATTAGAAACCAAAATAAATTTTCCCTGTCTTAAGCTTTTTTTTAATCCAGATAGAATTAATATATCATAGAATTTACCAATTTTTGAGATTTTTCCCCCAGTTCTATTGAGAAATAGTTGGCATTCATTGCTGTATAAGTTTAAGGCATACAGCATGATGATTTGATTTACATATATTGTGAAATGATAACTCAATAGGTTTAGCTAACATCAATCATCTCATATAGATACAATTAACAGAAAAGAAAGAATAAAATAAACAAAATTTTTGTGATGAGAACGCTTAAGATTCACTCTTAACAACTTTTCTATATATCATACAGCAGTGTTACCTTCAGTAATCATGTTTCAGAACTCACATTTTAAAATATACAATTCATTGGATTTTAGTGAATTCACGAGGTTGTGAAACTGCCACCACTATCCAATTCCAGATCATTTTCATCACAACTCCCCCACAAAAAACCCTTTACCCATTAACAGTTATTTTCCATTTCACATCTCTTCAACCCCTGATAATGACTAATCCATATTCTGTCTCTATGAATTTGCCTATGCTGAGTATTTGAAAAAAATGGAATAACACAATTTGCAGACTTTTGTGTCTAGCTTCTTTCATTTGACACAATGTCTTCAAGGTTCATCCATATGCATATATCAATACTTCAGTTTTTTATGACTGAATAATAGTCTATTGTATAGATACATCACATTTTTTTTCATTCATCAGTGATCAATATGTGAGTTGGTTCTTCTTTGTGGATATTATAAATAATGTTGCTATGAACATTCTTATGTAAGTTTTATATGAGCATATGTTTTCAGTTTTGTGGGGGCATATACCTAGGAGTAGAACTTATGGGTTGTGTGGTAACTTGTAAGTCTAACATTTTGAGGACTTCCTGTTTTCCAAAGTGGCTGCAACATTTTATATTTTAACCAGTAATATATGTGTTCCAATTTATCTTTGTCTTTGCCAACACTTATTATTCTACATTTTTTGAATTATAGCCATCCTGGTGGGTGTGAAGTGAAATATTTTAAAACAATTTTTTCTTATTTCCTCACCATTGAACCAGAAAGAAATTGCTCAATTATCAAGTAGAAGTGGAATACACATCATTTTCTAACACACATGGAAAATTCAATTAAAAATAGACTGTGTACATGAATCTCAAAGAAAAAAATATAAATTAGCCTACACTCACTGATATAATGCAAAAATAAAAACAATAAAACCACATTAACAAGCCCTCAGATAACCTAAAGCCTAGGTCCTAAACATCTGACAATAAAAATAAATAAATAAATAAATAAATAAATAAATAAATAAATGTAATTGACTTCAAAGTAATTTGTGGTTCATGAAATTGAAAATAAATTTTAAAAAAATCTAGAGGTGAATCATTATGGAAGTGCAACATATAGTATAGATCAAGATGTATAAAATGCAGCTGAAGAAGTCCTAAGAAGGAAATTTATAGTCGAATACATTTATTGTAAAACTGGAAAGCTTAAATAAAAGGAGGGGGCTAAGTTTCAAATGAAGAAGTTCAAGAAGTAAAAAACAAACCTAAATAAAGAGAAGAAATTAATAAATTAAAATTTTTCTAACTTGAAAGAAGTACAGATTAAAATCATGCAGTGAGTACCATATTTAACATTGAAACATTAGAAGCATCCCAGATAAAGAATATGAAGATGTGTGCACATGTCCACGTGCAGGCACATGAGTGGCCTACATAAAAAAGGGTTAAACTTGCTCGTTTTTTGTTAATTATGTGACATTTAACTAGATAACTCACAAAAATTAACTGAAAAGCATTAGTAATAATAGAAGAATTTAGCTAAGTTGTGGAAATTAAGAGCAACATAGGAATTTCAAAAATATTATGTGTAACGAAAGAAGCTAGACACCGAAAAGCACATACTATAAACATTTATATAAAGTTGAACAACAGACAAACCAATCTCTGGTGACATAATTCTAAATAATAGTTGCCCCTGGTGATGGACTGATATCAGAAAAATCTGAAAGGAAATAAAGAAGTTGACTATCTATATAAAAAATTAGATTCTTACCTCATACCATATGCAAAAATAACCCCAGGTTAATTTAGAAGATATTATTAGAAGATAATTTAGAAGATAATATTAGAAGATAGAAAAAATAGTATAATTTTGGAGTGGGGATTCTTTTCTATCAAAGCTCTAAAGGCAAGATTCATGTATAAAATGATTATTCAATTTGAACAAATCATCATTAAAAACTTTTGTACAGATAAGATATGCTGAACAAATTTTGTAAAAGAAACAGGAGAAATTTTTTTCAACTTATATAACAAAGTAATAATATCCACAATGTACAAAGAGTCTCTACAAATCAATAGCAAAAACAAAATCACTCTTTTACAATATGGGCAAAGTTTCTGAACAGGCAATTCATAGAAGAGGAACTATAAATACCTGATAAACATGTAAAAAATTCTCAGTTTTAGTATTATCAACTGAAATTATGAGACACTATTTTTCATTTAGCAGAGCAGCAAAATTTAAATGTTTTGAAGTATGAAATGCTAGAGCTGTAAAATAATTAGAATTATAATATTCTATTGATGTTAGTAAAAATTATCATAGCTATTATAGGGGGAAAAATTGTTAGTCTATCCTAAAATTATGCATTTCATATGACTCAGAGATTCAATTTCTTGGCATACAATGTTGTGAATCATTTGCACATGCACATAAGGAAAGGAATACCAGGATTTTCAATCATCATTGTTTATAATAGAAAAAATCAAAACAGCAATAGATATATGGAAAAGATAAGAAAGATCACCCCCCTCCAGTATATTGTTCCTCTTTTTTGTTGTTGTTTGCTCTAACAAAGTGTCACCTAGGACAGGCCATGAGATGGTGAGGATTATTACCTTTTCCTAACTGTCTTGAGATAAGTTTATGAAGTAGGTGAAGCCTGTATTCCAAGTTTCCCCATCACCAAGTTCAAGCCACTTCTTCCATCTCTTTGATGCCCTCCATCTCTGAATGGCTAAACCAAACTCAAGGCTAATTTAAAGCCTATTTTAAGGAAAGTACCTGTGTGCTTTTGGTGAAATATAATGTGTTATCTTTGCTAAGCATATTTTAACTTCACTATTGAATAAGCCACACACCAATGGCTTCAATGACATGTGGGGTTAACGCTGAAGCTTTTTAGAGGCTCCTGAAATTACAGCAATCAATGTCTTTCTATTTACTTGCTTGAAAGCTTTTTCTTCTCACTCTCACTGAAGAGGAAACTTCAGATGCCAGTAAGTCAAGTCATTGCTTTCATATCTCACAAAGAACTGGGATTAAAATATGAATTCATGACTTCTGAACTCTGGGTCTGGCTTCAGTAAGATACTCCAGATAACTTTCTCTCTGATCATTTCCATTTGCCTAGCATATCTCTTTAAAAAATCCCCTTTTCACTTTAACCCTCTTGTTATCATTAATTGATTCTAGATGTCTTGCTGTCCTTATCTCCACTGCCCTGACAGCTTTAACTGATGTGGTATTGTTACACTTCCTGGACAGCTCTGTCGTAGCCCACACCAAGCCTACATGAAGCCTCAGTGAGGGTTTATTAGTTTGTTTCTCCACCTTTCTCTTTCTGAGGATTGCAGTCCAGAAGTTGCAATTATATTTGTCCTCATGATTGCTTTGGCCCGCTACCACCTTACTGAGTTTTAATATTTTTCTCTTATACTTCCTTGACTCCTTAATGTGCTTCCTTGGAGTTTAATTCTCTGGTACTGTTATATCAGTTTTCTCATTTTTACTCTACTATGTATCCATCATCGCATGGGTAACAGTATAAAATCTATCTCTTGTTTTCCTATTTTCAATAAAATCTTACCTGTCCATAAGGAGGAGATCTAACATGATTTCTCTTTCAATTACATTAGCTATGGCTGGTAACAGAAAGTCGAAGTTCTCCAATTCAATAACTCCTTTGATTCTTCATGGGTCTTTAACCCAGCAGATGTCTGGGGAATCCAAGTCCCTTCAGAGTTCAAGATTATGAGAGTTCAACTGACCTCAGCAGCTGGTTTTCTCTCACCTACCGTTTCTATGGCCTACAGCAGATGCCCCATAACACTGTCTTTGTTTTGTGTTTTTTTTCCTCTTTCTCAATCTCCTAAGCCCAGAGTACTCTATGCCTCCCCAATCTTTGTATGCCTAGACTTTATACAGTATAAAAAAATTTTAGAGAAATTATGTCAATCATATGGCTTCTAGTGTTGACAGTTTAAGGGTTTTGATTTCTGTTTTTTAAGAGGAAGGTAGTGATGATGGTCAGAGAAAAAGGGCAAATTCTACTTTGCTATCATTATTGATACCATGCTCTTTATTCCAGATTACTCAATGTCTAGTCAGTACTGCTGTTATTTAAGCTCAGAGTTGATCTACTTAGCATCCTAAAACCTCCAGACAGAAGAGAAAAGTCTTTGCTCTGCAAAAATATTGCTGAGGTTCCACGATGCTGAATTGTTAGAAGGCATTCCCACTCTCCAACTTTCCTCAGGCTACTGAAGAGAACATAAAAGAATGTTCTATTGTCTATACATTTCTCAGGAACTATTTACTTTTACCAACTATGAACTAAATATATACTTGAGCTGCTAAATTCAAGAGATTTCAGTCCAGTGTGCTCCAATAGCAGATAATAGGAAAACCATGTATGGTAGAAATTCCTCTATAATTACAATTCAAGCAGCACTGTGCACTGGAGTGACTAGCAGTTCAAATCATGGCATCAGAAACATTCTAGTTTCAAATCATGGCATCAGAAACATTCTAGTTTCAATCCTGTAACTGTCTCTCAAGTAATTTACCTCATAGGATTACTTTAGAAATTAAAGGATATGTAACCTGCTTAGAATATCTAGCAAATTTCTAGGACATAGTAAGCATGTCACTGATATTATCTGTCATTACTACATGCTCTGAAAATACAAGCTTATTTTAATATTAAAGACATTAAATTTATGTCACTCAATTGCAAGACAGTTTGAATTTCATCTTCTTGAGATTATATCAATTATCTATTTATAAAGACGATCAAGAACAGCCTATATTTCCAAAAACAAAACAAAAAGTATGAGATATTACTTACTCTGAATCAAATTCTGCCTTAGGACAGTCTATCACCAACTGAATTTTTAGATTGTGATAATTCTCTGTTGAACTGGAAGGTATCAACATCAAAATTACTATAAATACTTTGGAATTTCATAAAAACTTAACAGTATGTTTAGGAATGATTCCTCCTATATCCCCATGAGGGAGTCTAGCATTACTACCTGTTTTTCAAAGCAGAGCAAACTGAGGGTCAGAATATTTTAAATGACACAAAGCTAAGTTAGTACTGTCTCTGATGAGGAACTTATCAGGTTTCTGAATGTCATCATTCCCAACCAGAAGGAGACTACTACCTCACGTTCCTGGATAGAGTCCACTACATACGGCACATTCACAGAAATGTATACGCTCCATCGGTTTAAGGGAAAGGTCACCAAGTGTCTGTATAATCTCCTTTCTGGTGAACCGGACTAAATGCTGCATACTAAAGTCTCATGACATCATTAGATTGGTGAGGGTCTCATATGGTCAGAGATCCCCAATTCTTAAAGAAATGTGGGGATAAAGGTTGGAGGAACCCAGAGCTCTTCTTAACTACACATTTACTGAGAGTGCATAGTTAACATTAAACTCAAAGTCTTTTTTTCTTGGGACCCTGAATGTTAAACTTCATGGGCAGATCTGTAGGACAGGAACCTGGAACCAAATATATTTCTCTAAGAAGTTGTTTTCTCTCAAGAAGTTATTTGCTCCATAAACCTATATTGAAAGGGACACTAGTCCAGAAAGTATTTGGGAATCTGTCTAGTGACTTGTACAGTTAGAAAATTTTAAAGTTTTTCTAAAATTAGGTTCACGCAGCAATGGTGGTTGTTACTATAAGAACTTCCTCACAGTACTACATCAATTCTCCATTGTTTCCTGTGCTACATTTACCCTTCGCCACTTAAGTTTATTCATCTGTCAATGAACACCATAACTGTTAGGGAATTGACCAAAGAAAAAGTGTGGGATTATTAACAGACAAGTAACACATCAGCAAATGTCTATGGTTTCCTACTTTCTTGGCAATGGAGAATAGAGATAATTGAAATAGAACAGAGGTAATAAGAATAACAGAAATCCATACATAGTTTAAAGACATTCATTGTCATGTTTTAGCCTATCAATTATTTTCTCAGAGCTACTAACCAATAGCAAAGTGCAGGAGGTTAAATCATACCTCACACTTTTCTTTGCCCACCTACTCCTTAGATTTGTTATGCATCGAATAAGATGGCAGATAGAACAAATAGGCTTAAACTATTCTCAGTAGAAATAATCAGCCCCTGAGCTGTTCTCTGCAAATCCAAGATAGATGACAGATAGATAGATAGATAGATAGATAGATAGATAGATAGATAGATAGATAGTCAAATATCAACTGTTTCTTTATGCTTTCTCAACTTTGAGGTCAGTTGAGATGTAAGAACAGAAATGATCAAATTTCCCGCTTTCAATTCCAACACATCTAAAGGTGTAAGGCAGGATTTCTACATCTTTTTACTACTGGAAATTTGGGCCTAATAATTTTTGTTGTAGAATCTGTCTATAGGATGTTTCACAGTATTCCTGTCCTCCACCTACTAGATGCCAGTAGCATGCCCCTGGGTTGTCATAACCAAAAATATCTCTAGACATTGTCAAATGAGAACCAGTGTTTATTTTTTTCCCTTGTACCAAATGTTACTTGTCTATAATTCTTTCTGCTATAAGAAAAATTGCAGCAAAATTGACACAGGCTGCCTTGAGTTACCTTTTCTTTTTTTGTCTTGCTTTCTTGCTCTCCTTCCACACATGCATGTGCACATGCACACCCATGCACTTAAACCTTTTATCTTCCAAGCCTGCAAGTTAAAGATGAAAAGGAGCCCATGGGTTTGTGCTGCCACATTACCTCTTAAGCCTTTTCAAACTTATAATTCATCAGATAGAGTTGTACAGTAACGTGGTTTGCCAATTCACTGTTCAAATCTGACAGTAGTATTTTGCCATAATTTCAGCCAAAATAAAATTTTTAAAGCAAAAAACCAAATGACTCCCTCATATAGTTAGCACTTTACAGTCCAATATGGAACATTCTTTTCTTTATGAGCTGTGTGCTATAAAGAAAGTGTACAGAAAGATGTTTAATGTGTCGTCGAGAGTAAAATTATTAGTGTATTATATATGATGCAGTCATATAGCAAAAGAGCTGAAGCTTGTGTTTGCCCTTAAAGGAGATGCAGTCATATAATAGAGAGCCTTAGAGCTAGGGTTTACTGTACTTTGGGAATTAATCACATAAACTATAAATTGGGTTCAACAGGCTGGCTGGGTAAATAGGCGCAGCTAATGAGGACACTATGAGATCTTATAAGAGAGCTGACTGCCCCAGGACAAATAGTCCGTGGCGCACCTGATGGAAAACTAGAAGACATCAAAGCATAAAGGATTAGTGCTCTCACAGTGTTGAGAAATGGCCGGGGGGAGATTCACCAACTTATTACCCACATCCAAGCTAATCCTGTTATCTGCAAAATATAACTGTGTTCAGGAACTGCCACCACCTCAACTTGCAGAAGGATAATTTTGTGTTTACATGAACAAAAGTGTAGAAAATTATCATCTGACTAAGAAAAATAGGAGATGATTAATATTTTTAAAGATTTTTTTTCTTCCCTCCACATTTTCCTGCATGTATGAAAGCGTGTAGACTACAAAGCTTGTGTGTATAAATGGTGTAGCTGGGACGGGGGCTGGGAATGGAGAGAGAGAGATCTGCAAAGAAGTTACTGTGATTTTCCAAAACTGCTTGTTAGTGAAATGATATCAATGGAAGAAGGGACACATGTCATTTATAATTAACTCTATACTAATTTAAAATAGATTGGAGTTACCTTTTCAAAGCAGGTGGGCCAGCACCCTATTTGAAAGGTAAAAGAACTGATCAAAGAAGGAGTCAGAAACTGCTCAGCCCATTTGCTGCCCCTCCCTGCCCCAGCGGCTCTTCCAAGGTATTGATTGCTGAGTGACACCCACGTGATCCCAACAGATAATCTCTGCAGGGGAAAGGGGCAAAATCCCTGAGCTCCCTGCCAATCTGCCTTGGGGAAAGTGGTTTCCTAGGCAAGAGCTGACATTCAGTTCAGGCTTGTTTATACAATCGAGGGCCACACTGTTTAGAAGCGAACTGCAATTTATCCCTAGCCTCTACTGATTAAGAAGGCAGAGAGTGAGACTGAAGCTGGTTCATCCACTAGCCAGCCTCTATTTCCCAGGAGTACCCTTTTCCCTCTGCAGCTCCCTTTGTCTAGCTGAGCTAATGATAACAGGTGAGTAGAGAAATGAGCTTTTCCTTGTCCATCTGCAGGACCATGCCTACCATAGGCCCTGGCTCACAGGAGGAACTTAAATGGTCATCAAGTGAGCCTGTGAGCACTCCAAAGATTTGAGTGACAATTTCAATAATTAACACTCTATAGAAACCTAGGAAAATATATTGTGTTCAAGTATAAAGTTATATCAGAGCAAGTTCTGCAGAATAGCTCTTCCCTTGCAGAAAACCTGAGGATCACATTTGTACTATTTGCCTGAAGAAATAACAAAAGAGAAAAGACCTTTTTAGAAATCTCTCTCATTCTCTCTCTCTCTCTCTCTCTCTCTCTCTCTCTCTCTCTCTCTCTCTCTCTCTCTCTCTCACACACACACACACACACACACACACACACACACACACACACACACACACACACACAGAGCTGAATTTTTCTATCTTCATCCTAATGGACTTCTCTGTTGTAGTTAGAATGTCAGAATATTAACAGGCTCAGGCACTCCTGTACCCCTGTTCTCTTTGCTCTACCCCACTTTCTTGCAACTTGTTTCCCCCTCAGCTTCTAGATATTCTGTTGTCCTGAGTTTCTTCTGTTCTTGAATACTCACTGTCTCTCATGCAGACTTCTCTTGCTCCTCCCACATACCTCCTGGGAGTGCTGTTCTCTTATCTTCATTGCAGAGCTCCCTCTTTTTCAAGATTCCAAAGATCTCTCTTCACTAATTCCCAGTGTTTTCTTGTTAGTTCCACCTTCAAGCCAAGGCACCTGCGTCCTTTGCATCAGCATCCTTCTGGATACCACCAACTGAGGAGCTTGCTTTCACCTCAGACTCTCTATATATAAGAAATAAGTCACTTTCATCTCCAGGCCAGTTTTTCTTTCTACTTGATACCAGTGGAGTCAAGGATTTCTTAGTTTTTAATATTCCAAACATTGTAGTCATGTTCACTTGTCCATTTCTAGTATTATAAATCTATAACCAACCCACTTTCCCTTCAAGCCTTTCAGAATATTTCTTTAGAATGCCTACTTCCTTTTTCATCCTGTTACCCTTAAACCTGTGTTATCACCTCATTCTTCTGACTTCATTAACTCTAGGTGTTTCTTATTTCACTTTTTCATAAAATTTCCACAACACATGCTACTTCACATCATGGTGATCCAGAAATTTCAGGCTTAGAGTCAAATAGACCTAACTTCATTTATTTACAGGGTGAATAGAGGCAAATCACATAAACTTTCTGAGCCAGATTTCATCATCTGTAGGGTAGGGAAACTAAGACCTACTTTCTGGATGGTTATAAGGGTTATATATTTAAAGCAGCTAACCAGGGACTGGGATACTGTAGATGCCCTGTTGATATAATTTCTGTCTCTCTGTTTCTTTCCTTTCTCTTTTGTTATTGTTGTTGTTGATGAGATGCCACCTTTAACCCAAACACCTCAAATCCAAATGCAATTTTAGGTAATTTGGCCCCTATCCTCTGTTCCAGGCTGTGTCCTCAGCTGGCCCCTCACCAGCAGGACAGCAGGTAATGCTCATTACTGTTTCATGCCATTTTTCTGAGGTGTCTTTTCCTCTTCCTAGTCTAAGGCTACCCATTCTTCAAAAACCAAAAACTGTCCCTTCTCCTTTTCAAAGCTTTAACAAATCTGTCCATCCAAGATCACTCCTCTCCTGAGCTCAAATCACCCTCACAGTCTCCACCGCACATCTTAGAATCTGTATTCCTCAGGCTACTGAGCAACCATGATGACAAGATATCCTTCCCCTCACTTTAGAGAAGAGGAAGTTGAATGTCAGAGAGGTCCAGTGACTTGTAGAGTCACATGGCTCATTTTTGGCAGACCTAAAAGCAGATTACTAGTACTTAGCATGTAACTTTTAAAATATATTTTATTGGGTTTTAATGATTGCAATTGTATTAGTCTTGTTGATTCTAGAAAATTATAAGAAATCTAAGGGAAAACAAGCAATCTATGCTTCCTTATAATATCTAAAACATACATATACAGACATACCTAAACACACATGCATTTGTCACACCTATCAGCACAGGGCACAATGTAGGAACTCAATAAATGCTTGGAAATTAATTTGGGTTTACTATCACAAAAAGATTAATCACTATAAGACCTGTGAGCCCCTGTCATAGGTAACTTTGAGTGATTTGGAAATTCCTCCTCTTAAGATCTTTAAACAAAGGTAGAAAATTGTCAAGTTTAAATGAACCACTGCCTGAAGGCAGGGGGATAAATTGGCTTTGGGAGTTTCATTTCATCCTATAATCCTATGATTATCTCACTTATATCCCTGGAAGGAAGATAGAAGGCAGGTTGAAAAGGAACCATAAATCATCTTCTGTGGGCTCATGAATCTCAGCTTGCATCCCTCTCCCTCTTTCTCCTACACCTTTTCCATGGGCAGTATTTACATCACCTGCCCAGCCTCATTGCCCAGAGCACCCCCCTCCCACCCACCCTTTCCCCATACCCTGTGTTCTAGGACTACTAAAGCAAATCTAAGGCTCAGGATAAAACTGGAATCCACAGTGGTTAAAGAGCACAATTTTTAGAATTAGCAAGACCTGGTTTCTAGCTGTATTATTTTTGTAAATTTTCTTACCTTCCTTGAGCCTAAATTCCCTGCTCTGTAGCATGATAGAAGTGATTTCCCAAGGTATGAAGATTAAATGAGATAACAAAAGTAAGCTCATGCCCTGATGACAAGCTGCCCTAGATGTCATTAGACCTAAGCTTATGTATATGCTCCAAAGCTGGCTCTATTTGGAGCTGGTCATTTCAGTGTCACTGTCTAAGGTCATACCACTAGTATAAGGTCATACCACTGTTAATCCAGATTCCCCATCATCATCTACCCACCGAACGTCCTAGGCACCAGGCGAATACAGGAGTGTTCCAATTCCTCCCAGCAGCTTGAGGCAAGGAGCTGGGATCAGAAGCCAACTCTTCTGAACCAGATACCCTATTCCCTTCCATCTCTTAAACTTTATAGGCTATTCAAAGGGAATTTTTTAGATGGATTTTTTTTAAAATATCAGTGATAGAGTTACACTAATGGATTTTTTCTTCCTTGTTCCTTTTTTTTTTTTCCAGCAGAACTACAACAAAGGCACCCATGTTAGCGAAGTAGCCCAAATATTCTGCCTGTTGGAGCCCTCAAGACATAATTTGAGTAAGTTTAACATAGTCTGTAAAAAGGAAAAGCACAAAGGATCAGATTGGGGGTACAGTTCCTTCATCTTCTTAGAGAAGTTTTGTCATAAGAATATTGGTTTCTGTGAATGAAACACTTTCATCATCGATAACTTTAATAAGAGACATGTTTATTTTATTGAGCCATTTATTTGATTTCTGGAGGATTATAAACAACAACAACAACAGTAGGCTAAGTCCCCTTCTTTTTCCACATCACGTGTTCTTTTGTGTAATGTGGAAAAGTGCCTGCACCTCCTGCCTATTCCACTCTTTGTTCAAGGTTAATATTCTAGGACAAAGGAGAAAAAGAGCTGCCCTTTTCCCTCAAATCATGTTATCTGCCTCAGGTTTGGGGCTATTGATGGAATCTTGCAGAGGCAGGAAACCCTGGATGTTTCCCCCAGAGAATCTTGGGGAGGCATCACCCTCTCATTTCCCACCCCTGGTCTGAGTGGAACTAACATCTCAGAGCTCTCCCAGACCAAGGTCAGTATATCCTGGAGTTTTTATCCCTAGTCTTCATCAGCTATTCCAAAACTCAAAAAGCTCTGAAACACAAAAGTTATTTTCCAAGAGGTCAGTAAACACATTGAGGATAACAATCAAGATATTTCTTTTAATCTCTATCCCATCAGTATAATAGTCACTGTGTTTTATTTAAGAGAGTTACCCCAGACCCCACTGGAGGTGTTAAAAAATACACAGTGTTTGTAGCATATGATCTTTTTATTTTTTTAAGTAATTAATTTTTTTATGATGACATTGGTTAATATCATCATAAAATCCAATAAATTTCATCTGTACACTTTAACAGTACAGCATATATATATATGCTGTATATATATATGCTATATATATATACACACACACATATCTATGTGTGTGTGTGTGTGTATACAGCATATATATATATATATATATACACACACACACACACACACACACACACACATATATATATATATATATATACACATTTTAATCAGTCATCCATGGTATGAGATGTTGGACAAGGAGAAGGGAAGCCAGATTTTGAGCCCTGGGTCTCTTACCAGTTAGCTATGAGATATCTATGGCCTAAGTGACCTCTAATGTACCTTGTGACTCAAGCTTTCTAAATTTCTATTCCAGACAATTTGTGAGAGGAGAAAAAGCCTTAATGAATTCCTTCTTATCACTGCCTCTCAGAAGGATTCACCACCATCCAGTACTTTGTGTTTCTCACAAGAGGTGGCATAGTATGATGGGAAGAACATCTAGAGACAAACTGCCTAGGTTTGTGCATCTAACACTGCACAAACATGAGCAAGATCCTTCATTCTTTTGTGCCTCAATTTATTTATTGGCAAAATGGTAGTAATCATAGTACCTACCTTACAAGGTTGTTATAGATGTTTAAATTAATTTATAAGTAAAGCATTTGAAACAGTGCGGCCCATTTTAAGTGCATCTGTTAAGATGTCCATTCATCTCCGGTGCTTACAGCAAGGCTTACTTGAAGATTTGAGCTTCATTATTTTGAAATTCCTATGAAATACTTGATTACGTGGCTATGTTTCTCTCAATAAAGAATATTTAGGAGTAATTTCATTAACTCTTTTAGGCATCAAGAAGGCCAAGAATAAACTTTTATAAGTTGTGAGCCTTGAATATCCTTTAAAATAAAGGTTTGCTATTGATTTTCATGATACTGGTAATAAAGATGAGAGAAATATATTATTCTTGGGATGGAAGGAGGAAGAGGGATATCTGCACAGAGTTTAAGGCAGATGAGTATATGGACATTTTAGGAGCCCACCTTGCCCCTCATCTAACATGTTTGTATCTGGCTATCCCAGATTTTGACAGGTTGTTATTAACATGCTCACAGATCCCTCAGCTTCATCTGATCAGTTACCCTCCCTCCTTAAAATCACTTTTGTGGGAGGATGAAAGGGAAAGCAAAATGATTGAGGTGACAGGTCCCGTGGTGCATTGAAGAACTATGTCAGAAAAAGCTGCCAAAAGCTATTTTCAACTGGAAGGAACACCCTTTTGCTCTTTGTAATTCATGGGTGGACCACAAGAAAGTGAAAATAGTTAATGTCTATGGAACGTTGCCACTCACACATAGCAACGGCCTTATTTACAGATACAAAAATCATTACTTCTTTCTGTTCCCTGAAGCACAACTTTAATGCTGGGGAAATGTACACGGCCAAATCTTCCAGGTGGCTTCACTCCAAAATCCAAAGTTGGAACAACAACCTTGTGCACGCAATTTCAACTACTTCTTCCCACAGCCTATTTCATCCCTTCTGCTCTCACCTAAAATGGATTCCGGCAGGTAGCGGAAGAATGGTTTGAAATTCAGTCCCTGGTCTTGATTTATATGCAAAATAACATCTGGATTTTTTTTAAACCATTTTCTGTGCCTACTTTATTTTGCCCTGCTGAAAATATACTGCTTATAAAGGACCGTGTCTAATTCTTTTTCCTTGTAATAGAAAGAGCTGACTTTCCTATTTTATCCAAGGGGTCTCTTTCTACAAGGTGAAAATGTTTATGCAAAATCTATTCATAATTTTTGCAGTAATTATACTATATAAAATTTACGGAGGTTATATTGTTGCACTGTTATAAGTGCTTTATATATGTTAAATCCTTAATATTCACAACAAACTTATGGGATAAATGATAATTATCCTCACTTTTCACATACAGATAAGTTAAGTAACTTCCTAGGTCATACTGGTGGCAAGTGCAGAACTGAGCTGCATAAATCCATTTTGCTCTTGAGTCTTTGTTCTTAACTACTGTGATATTTTAACTCTCTCTGTAAGAAGAAACACAATCAGAAAAAACAGGAAGACACCCAACCAAAGTTTTTTTGCCCCTACTTTTGTCTTGCAGTCCGCTGCTACTTTCATAGTTTCCTAAAATACTGTTGTAAACAGAAAAGACAGATTTCATCGTCACCACACATTGCCTATAAAGAGGTTAATACTTCCAGAGAGCTAAAGATGTAGTTTCATAACTTGGGCAGGGATAGAAGGGAAGAGACTGTTTCATAGGTCTACATTCAAGTTGCACAGCTTCTCAAAACAACTATTTTGAGCCATCTACATGGCGGACTATCAAAAGAACAAGTCTGGTATGTGAGAGGCCTTGGTTGGACTACTCACCTATGCTATTTTGGGGTAGCTGCTAAACTGAAATTTAATTTCCCCATTTGCAAGTTGGATATTCATTTATTTTTCCTCTTAACTCTCCTTTCAGGGGGCTTACATCAGTGATGTATGTATAAATAGAAAATATAACTAGGAATAAAAAGAAAAACATCCCTAAGTGTAGAATGTCAAAACCAGAAACAACTGGGGCAGGAGCAGGAACGCCTATGCAGGTTGTGTGAGCCCTCACATGGCTTTTGACATTCAGAGTTGATTCCAGACTTTTTTTCCAGAAAAAAAAAAAATTGTTAGTTTCTTGGGGGAAGCTAAGTCTTTTATAAAGATTATCTCTAAAGAAATTTTCTCAAACGCGTATTATTAGGAAAGGTTCTCAATAATGTGATAAACAATATCCTCAACAACATTCCAAACAGATGTAGTTAAAGATTTCACAAGTCTATTTCTCAAAACCTTAGCAAAACTTTGGGTTTAAAATTGAAGAAACACAGTTCGGCTTGGTTTATTCTTAGGCAAGAAGAAGGCAAATGAGTAAGGCAAGGGTGGAAAGCAAGGCTCAAGATAATATAATAAGGACTATAATTTTTTGATAGTCTGGCTTGATCCAAAGAGAGATTCTAGGGCAGCAATTCTTTATTATTATTATTTTTTGTATATGAATTCTTTTAAGAAGATTGTGAAAATTAGAAGACCTACTCCTTAGAAATTCACACATATTCATATGTACCAAATTTTTTTTGTATATTTTTAGTGAGCTGATAGGTCTCTTAAATCCCATCCATCAGCTGTTGACTATAGGTACTGGGATTACAGACTAGGAACTCTTTCTAGAAGAAGAGATGGACTATAGGTCTTTAGTATAGTATTCTACAGACCTTATTTCTATCATCAGAGCTTCTGACAAGCACTGAGAAACAAATAAAATATAATTACAGAATACACATAAGAAGTTGACTTATCGCTAAAATCAAACAAGAAGCTCTAATAAAACTCTCTCTCTTCATAGACAATATTCCTATTTCCACACAGTAGGCTATAGACATACCACTTGGCAAAATGAGAATATTTTCAAAAAACAGTTCAGAGTCCACTACAGCATGTAACTAAATAATTTATTAAACACTCAATATTTTTTACTCTGAGTATTTCCAAAATAACTTTGACCCTGATACTATTCAAAACAGACAGCTATTTTGAACAATATTGACTAATGAATATACCAAGACAAATTAGTTGCTAAGAGTAGAGGGTTTAAAAAAATAAAACACCTTTCTAGGTCTTTATTACTGAGGCTTTATATGATTTCATAAGAAACATATTAAATATTCTACTTTAAATATATTATTTTGCTGTGAAATGTTAAAAAATTTAATATTTTTAAATCTTAAGTTTTATAAAGAATAAATAATTCATTTTCATTCTTTTGTTTTAAAGGATACTGACAAATAATGTAGAAGGTGGCATTAAATTAGTTAACAAAATGTTAGCTTTTAGAGACATGATTAAACGGTTATCCATTTATATTAAGCAGTTTTATTTCCTTTTTTGTGTGCTTGTTTAGCAGTTTTTCTTTTTATATTTTGAAGTCAATATATTTTCTTTGCTGGGTTCAAACATTTTAGCAAGCCCCTGCAAAGCTCACAGTCCTTAGGCTCTGATTCCAAAGAGGCTAATGAATAAAACAGCCCCAGCTAAGTGACGATATGAATTGAACTATGAACTTCTTAGGTACAAAACAGTTAAATTTGGGAAAATATAGTAATACTTTTGATTTCAGCATTGTTGATATTAATTCATTTTCCAGGTGATAATTGAATGGCAGGACCAATTGTCTGTTGAGGCCATTCCTCCTTCAAAGCAATAAAACTATAACATCAACGTATGGAAGAAGCAAGCAAAGAGGCATGCATACAGATTTTCCAAAATATGCTGCAAAGCTTTAAGATTTAAATCGCAGTCCATTGGAAATTGCTTATTTTTATTTTCCAATAAAATAAAGCCCCAAGAGCTGAAGTCATGTTAAAATATGGGTACTGCACTTATATCAATGTTTGAGCATCCACAGTGAAATCATGTAGCTTGTCACATATCTGACATCTATATATTAAGCTATAAGTCAAAAGACATTACAGCGGTACAAACAACATTTTGATAATTTTGGTGGATTTCACCACAAAATTGCAAAATTTAATTTGTCCATGACAGAGGAAAAAACATTCCCAAAGCCTGTTTGATCTCTCAATCATTACATAAAGTATTGACCTCAAAAACCAAGATTTGTAGTTTTTAAAAGAGAAAATAGAGTACAGTTCTGAAAGACTGCCCACTAACAGAATGGATGTGAAATATTGGAGAACAGAACTGCCTTTAAAATAAATCATGTTCATCGATGTTTTTTGAACTATTTTATTTGAAACCCTTCCTACTTGAGTAGATTTGTGCCCACACCATAACCAGAAAAACTCAGCAGTTACCTGTTTTATATACTAGACTTGCATGTAAATTATCTTTAAGGAAGGGATTCTACTGTCTTAAAAAATAAAACTGTTTTGAAAACCAATGGAGTTCACCTGCGTGGGATCACACCTGGAAATTATGTCAGGGTTAACTTATTGGTAGAGATCAGTGCTCATGAGTCAAAACAGGGTCTGAACAGTTTTAAAAGTAGAAGGTCTTCAGTCAGTATTATCTTTAATTTAAGCCTTTTAACTGATAAACTATCTACAGAAGTTTTACTGTCGCAGGCTGAGATGGGATTTAGGGACTTCTACTTTCAGAAATGTTATATTTAAACCATATTGCTAAGAAAATAAAGTCTTCAGTAATATGAACATATAACCTCCTTAATTGAGTTTGCAGATGAAACAAAAGTTAAAATTACTGGAAATTAAAGATGGGAGCAAAGGCAGAGATGTAATTTGCAACATTTTTACAAAATATTTTGCTAGTGAATGTGAAACAGTTACTTAGAACTGAAGAAAGAGCACTTGCCCAAGATAAGAAGACAAAAGCATGTGGGTATTTTTTTCTGAAAATGTCATTGTGATTCAATTGTGTAGCCAGCTGGTTGCTTTCTTCACTGGAAGGAATGAATAGGTAAACTGAAATGACTAAAAGTTTACAGGTCATATGAAAGGAAAAGGGTAAAGAGAAAGAACAAAGCTGCACAGTCTTCCTTGGGCAGAAGATTCTTTGAGGCAGCAGAAACACAGAAGCAAAGAAGACTGTGAAACCAGGTAAGAAAAGGAACAGAATACTAAAACAACATTGTAGAAATAATGAAAAAGAAAAAGACGAGTGAAAGAATTAAAATTTTGGTAGTAGAAATGACTATAAATATATATAATTTGTAAATGCATCCAACCAGTGGTGTGTTGATAAATTTTTAACAACTGGCTCTTGGGAAAAGAGTAGGGATGGGGAGCCCCAATATGTAGTGGTTGCTGATTTCAATCGTGTAGATATTCCCACCATGACTAAGTGTGATGTCAATGAAGTCAGAGTTGGGAAGAGATGTGCACATTTGGCTTTCATGAGCAAGTTCAATCCTGCTCCAGTGCACCGCTGAATTCAACTTCACTGGTTTTCCTGTGAGCTGCCTGACACCACGCTTTATGCTTTTACTTGTATCATTTAATCCTCTCCTCTCTAACAACTAAGTATTATTATCCAAATAAAGAACTCAGAGAGGTCACCTGCATAGCTAGAGACATAGAGGATCTGATGCTGCACTCTCCAAAATGGTAGCCATTAGTCACATGTGGCTATTTAAATTTAAACTTAAATTAATGAAAGTTAAATAAAATTAATCACCCAACTCTTCAGTCACACTGGCCATATTTCAAATGCTCAATAGCCACATGTGAATAGCTACCAGACTGGTGAATCCAAACATGGAATATGCTTATCATTGCAGAAAGTTCTACTGGATGATGCTCATTGAATGTCTTTTAGCTTAAAGTCTAGAACTTGGGCCTAATGGTCAAAGAGATGTCTTAAAAAACAGAAAGTACTATACAGATATAAGTTTGTTTTTTTTTAACTCTTTGTTTCTAAGGTGATTTCACCTATTATTCTCTAGTGATGCAATTCTCCTTCAGTGTTTGGCTCAAAGATTTGGATTCCTATACTTGTGATGAAGAAATTTGTTCTTAAAAGGGACAAAGGGAATTATAGAAAGTTCTGCTTTGAAGAAATTTAAGAAAAAATAAGTTTCATCATCCAGATCTCCCTTTTTCCCTCTACAATAAATTCTCAAACAGCAATCAGATTGATTTTTGAAACATAAATATAAGCATTCCTCCTCTGCTGGAGGTTTAACAGAATTTCCTATTAAACTCAAGTTAAAGACAAACTCTTTATTTGCCTCTCCTTACAAAGCCAATCTCATATCATTCTCTTTCTCCCTTACTTTGCTCCACTTCCATAGAATTTCCTTCAATTCCATAAAACTTCCAAGGAATTATACAGTTTAAAATTTTGTGCATGTCCCAAGAGTTAGGGATTTATTGCATTTAGTAGAATAGGGCTGGAAACAGTAAGTCCTAAATTATTCTTATTATTGAAATAGCTGCATCATATGCTAGAAATATAAATTATATAATTCTGTCTTTCTGGAAAAGGAAAGCATAAGTTGCATTTTTTTTTCTATGTCAAGAAGAAAAGTTAAATGAAGCAATCAAGGTTGTCAGTCATGATCATTCTACCCAGGTATCCCACCTGTAACTTACAGGCACTATTTTGAATTATCTGAGGGCTAACTAAGTATATGGTTGGAACTCAGTGGAATCACTCAGTGTGTGCTAGTAAATGTTTAACAACCAGCTCTGAGGGGAGTGGAGGGGGTCTGCCATGCAACACTTGCTGACTTACACAAGCCAAAAGCTTTCACAATAGTCAGTTTCAAGATACTATGCCTCTGCATGCAGAGATGGGAAAAGATCACTCAATAAGTTCTTGCAGACCATTTCCAGTACACCACTGAATCTGAAACACACACACACACATGCACGCACGCACGCACGCACGCACACCCTCCTTCCCACCCAAAGTCTCTTAAATCAAGGTTTCACAATCTGATCCACAGTTCATTTCCAACAAGCACACTACAGATAATTCTAGTGTACACCAGAAAGAAGTGTGAGAACCTTTTCATAGAGATACTAATAGCAGCTGGGATGTGATTTAGCTACAGAAAAAGGTTTTCCATCAGCAATGAGAACCACAAGTTGACTAAGGATCCCTGAAGTTGGTAAGAAGAAATTAGAATCAGTAGACATCAGGACAGCTTGTAGGATCCAAGGATCCACAGGGATAACTCTCATTTTATAAAGATGCCTCATCCCAGAAAGGAGAGGCAGCTCCTTCTTGATTTTCAACCATTACAGAAAAAATTTCTCCTTGCGGATATTTCTTTACAGCTCTATTTTTCCAATGCTGCAATAGCACCATTTCATGTTCCAGACTGTCACTAATTCAGTGTGTGCCTGGAACCACTTAATGTCTCTGAACCTACATTTCTTTCCAAAGGTAAAATGAGGATGAGAATCTTTGTACTGCACACATCACAGAATGGTTGCGAGAAGATATCTTATGTGAAAGCTCTTTAAAAAGAACATGATGCTATGGAAATTTCAGACGGCATTATTACCTGCTAAAGAGTGCTTAGGTCTAAAATCCTATCAAACTTCAACATAAGGGCCTCTAGTTTCTGCATAAAAAATATCTCCCAGTCCTGTTGGCCTATGGGGCTCACAATGACTCACCACCAGCTAAGAGTCTTGGCTTTCTGCCTGTTTATATATTTATACTTTAATAAGTATATATTGCTGGTACGTGGGTGCTCATCTGCAGAGGATGATAGTTTACTTTGTATGCCAAAATTGAGTCTCAGGGTGGTCTCTAGTCTCCCAGGATAACCTGAGCGATCAGAAGATAAACTACAGACAAAGTTTTGACTCTTCACCAAATCAAGACATTTCAGCTTTGGAAATGCGCCCATCTATCCAGCATGTGTCAGAACAAAGGAATGGCAAAAAGAAATGAGAAGGGCGTATAAAAGAGAATCGCACACCTGCATCCTGATGGAAACTAGAGAGAAAGTTTATTTTACTAACTAAAATCCATGAGTATGAATACAGACTTGTTTCTCTTGCCATACCAGAAAATCTAAGGGCATGAACCTAAGGCTGTATTAAGGGCTTTTGCTGGCGTTATCATAGTTATTCTCTGTAACAACCCTGTAGGTGGACCTCCAAGGTGGTAAATAAAATATAGTACTAATTAACCTCCATTGATCATTTCTTTGGTATCGAGCACTGGGGTAGGTGTTTCATGTACACTTATTTAATCCTCACAAATACCCTATTAGATAGTTACCATCGTGGTCTCCATCTGAAATACCAGTAACTGAAGCTCAGAGAGATTAAGTAATTTCTACAAGGATACACAGTTAGCAAGTGATGGAACTAGTGCTAAATCCGAAGTCTCTCTGACTCCAAAGCCAACACCATTAACCCCTCACTTAGGGAGGTGTGGGCATTCCCAATGTCCTGCATCAACTTTTCTTCCTCTTGATTCAGAAATGCAAGCACAAAATAGTGAGTCAGAAAGTTGCATCCTGAACTCCATTTCTGGTAGGATAAGCATAGACAGAACAAGACTTCAGACATACCATCATGGAGTTTGTTTGAACAAACTGCTTAGCTTCTAAATTGGAACTGCCTCCTTTTCTTATGTGTCTGGCCATGGAACCAGAGGGGAAAAGGGGGAGTGGCCTGTGGAACCAACTATTCTTCTGTGACCACAGGCCATGCCCACACTCTTGAATGAATGTGTCAGAGACAGGGTCTGCTGAAAGCCTTGGCAAATATAGGCACGCCAAAGCATAGACAAATACATAAGGAAGCCATTTATGGAAACTTAATAACTGACACAATGATTTAGGTTCTCAAATGAATTTCCGATGTTTATCTTTATGAGGCTGTTAGTACACTGTAAACATTACTTTTGATATAATCTCCTCTATACTGCAACTGGGTGATGGCTGAATTCTGAGTTAAAATGAAAGTATTGTGCAATGTGGCAATGTTAGCTGCTGTGTTCAGGCAGAGAGTAATTAATTAATAAGTCAGGTAGAAAACAGGATGACAGTATTTTTTCTTCCTCAGGGGAAGACACAACAGAATTTGACTAAAACAAACCATAAAGAAATGAACTAAATCAGAGTATGTCCAAAAAAACTCATTCAACATCACTACATTTGAATAAAAGCTTGAGAAAATAAGCTGGTTTCCCTCCACCATATTTGTTCTGCAATAAGTACAGCGGTTTTATGTGTTTGTTTGCTTGCTTGTTTTTTTTAACTGCTGGTTTTACCACCGAGTAACTCTTCCTCATCAGGGTTATTAAATCTAACCCAATAGAACTTGAGGTCAGGTTCAGATCCTAAGGAGATTTAGAAGAAAATGAGATCATCAGACTCAAAGATACCTTATGCATTTGCAAGTGCAGGTGTCCTTGGGTGTGGACAAAGGATAAGGCTACTCAGCTCTAAGAGAGGGTCCAAGAGTTGTACACTTAGTTCTGAGATCCAAAAAATGGATATGCACCTCGTCGGGTCCCATGGCATCTTGTCTGGAGACACCAAAAACATATGCTTCAACCTTTCAAAGGTGAGGAGTTGAGTGGGTTGAGATGAGGAAGAGATGGTCATAATCTTGCCTCCCTCCATCTCACTTCTATGAACTTATTAGTAAATGAGGAGGAAACTTACAGATTCCTTACCCTACACAGCCCAACCATTCAGGGCTTTGAAAACCATGCTTGCTAAATTTTTAATCCCACTTCCAGTGGAATTAATATCTGCACAATGTTATGCAAACCATTTAACCATTATATGTCTCATGTGACTGATATGTAAACTGAGAATACCAGCACATGCATCAGCTACCCTCATCTGTTGTGTAAACATGAAAGAAGAGGTAGCTAGGAGAGGGCTCTGAAACTGTGAGAGCCCTGTAATACAAATTTTCATTATCATTACTTCTCATCCTAGTACTGCTCTGTTCCTTCGTCATCTCCAAACTCAGCAGCTGCGAGAACTATGGAGGAATAACACAGGGATCCTCATAACCATGTTCTCAACCAGCATCCCCAGACACTATTGCAGCCAGACTAATTCACGTTCTAAATAAATTGCAAAAAAACTTCACAGACTTGCATTTATATTTTTATATCATGATTTTTTTATAATATCCTTGAGCTCGTTCCTTCCCAGATCTTGACTAATTAATAGGTTTAACTAGGTTTAGAATGAGATTATATCTAATTAATTCCACCTCAATCTTAAACTTCATCAGCCATAACCTCTCCAGCCCACCAATCTCCAGTCCCCTGGACAGTAAGTACTAGCCAGCTACAACTTGAGAATGAGGAAAAAGTTTCAATAAATTGACTTGCTGAAGTCTGTAGTGGGACAGTCTTAAAGACTCCCTCTGCCCCCTGCCATAAGCATCCTTAACATTATAAAGCCCCTGATAAAATCTTCTTCTCTTTGCAATTAGATATGTGCTGTTTGCCACATAGTGTTCTAAGAATGTCTTGGAGGGAAGACCTATCATCCAAATAAACTTGCTTTCTAGGTTTTAGGGAGTGCAAAGTGCTGAAATGTGCCTGGTGGCTGGCTTAGAAATGAGAAGAAAACATTTGGTGATGGGAAGTTGGGTAGAGCTGAACTTTTTAAGCTGAGAGGGTGAAGAGAAATGGCCTGGGGTCCATCCTGTCTGGTGAGCCGTCAACACACTGCAGGCCTGCTTGCAGGCCAAGTAGGGTTGGAAAGCTCTAATTAGATTAGTGATGTTTTGCTAGAAGGCAGAAAGCTTAAAACATTAACTTTTTAAACAAGTACATCAGTTCTGAGTAAACATTATTCTTTTATTTAGTCGTATGGTCTGAGTCAGCCTATTTCCAGAACAGTGGTAATGCATGCATTTGATTCCTGAATGCAAATATGCTTTCAATTTCACTATGCAAATCCCCTGATTTTGAAATGCTTCTTCAGGGCTTGCAACTGGCTATCTGCTGCTCTCTTCTCTCCTGCTTGATGGGGCTCTGTTCCTGCCAGGCGCCATCAGACAGCCGGTGGCAGCCCTTGTTAGTCCCACAGGAGCTCCCAGGTTCCTGTTCCTGTGGCTTAAATGGCATTTTGCCATCTGTGAGATAAAGCCCACATTTTTCACCAAGTCCGTAAAATTAAGCCAATTTTAATATTTATATATAAGAGTGTCATGGATCTTTTTTTGAAAGTAGTCATTAGAAGCAACCATCGAGGTAGATTTTCTTAAACTGACACAGATCTTAGTAGAATTCTAAAATTATCATGCTGATCATGTGGCTGTGGTCAAAACCCAGTTTTCACATTTACCAAATGTGAATAATTTTCTGGTTTACTATGAGGATTAATGCAGACAACACATAAATAGGCTAGCTCAGTGACTGGCCTTTACATAGATAACCCATATTAGGTCCCTCCAACCTCTTTCTTTCTGCTCCTTCATGCTTCATGTAAGGAGTAAGAAATAGAGGTGAAATGGTCATATTAAATCACATATTCATATCTCTGGACCCTACCAGACTTTGGGGTCCTCAAAGGCAGGAGTTTATATTTGAAGCCCTGGAATCTAACACAATACATAGCACACATTCAACACTAAATAAATATAGATTGAATGAATAAATGAATGAATGTCATGACTGGGTAGATCTCTCAATGAAGGATGGAAAAGGCCATGAAAGAAAATCAGCCCAAGAAAATGTTCCCTAAAGATAACACAGCCTTTCCTACAACAGATTTCAAATGTTTTCTGAGCACTCAGTCTAAACTAGTATGGAGTGGGGTAATGTCCCAGGCACCGCTCATGAGCCCCCTCAACAGTGGTGACTATAGCTGCCTCATCTTTGAGTATGATGGTCCCAGGAAGAGCTAACCATGTGATACTGTCACTGAGTCACATGTAACAGAGCCAAGTTACAAACGAAGGAAATTTTGGAAGAATGAAAAATGCCTGGACTAAAGTTTTAAGCAAGGGTACTTGTGGACATCAAAACAGTTAAAATAATGTCTTTCTCCTTTCCCTACTTGCACCTTTACTCCATTTTTTTTTTAAATCTTTCTTGTCACCTTCTTCTGAACTGCAGCTGAAGTGGGCAGTTTGGTGGGGGGAGATCAAATGTGAAAGAAGAATGTTTAGAAAAACTTAAGAGTTGTCCACCAGGATCATACAACTGATTATTCTGCCCTGTATTATGACTTTCTGAGGAACTAAAGAAATAACTTGGAAAGTGCAGGTGACTTTCATGACATCCACTGCAAAAAGTAGGCTCTGTCTCTCCAGAAATTTACTTCAAGTATGCATTAGAAATTACACCTATATGAATTAAACCACTACTTCCTAAACATACTTGTATATTCAGGCTATATTATATTGTTGAGGTTGATTGTTTCAGTTTGTTTTAAAAACAGACATATAAATGTGTGGAATGTTATAATTGGATTTTTGCTCTAGTTGGGTGCTTTTAACAGATTTTTACAAACAGAGTCGGTCCTGGGTTGATAAGTATTTCTGTTACAATTACGATAGGAATTCAAGGAGACTATAAAATCTGCCTTTCTATATTATTTGATATTCTTCTCATAAAAGTATGGAGAACCATTGTCCTTATTCAGTGTGTCATGGTTTTGTGTGTGTGTGTGTGTGTGTGTGTGTGCGCATGTTTGTATATTTGCCTTTTATATCTTTTTGAGTTTTTTCCCCTCTTAAAAAAATCCATACTGTTATTTTCCCTTTTTTGTTGCTCTGGGAATGAAGAACCTGTTTTTCTTCTCAGGTGAGAATTTCTGTCCCTATTTCCATTTCTGCTGATTTTCATTAACCATATAATCAACGAAATAATGCTAATCTGCCTGCTGTTATTAGAAAAATTACAGGTATGTCCACACTTGCCTCTCATGTCTGCATCATGGGCAATAAACCTGCATTAGTCATTGAACATTGACAATCTCATTATGTTTTGTTCATTTTGATGCCTGACCTTGACGAAGTGGCTTTTGATTCCTGAGGAGTGGGGGGAGTGAGTGGGTATAGGAAGCCTTGTAGATGAAAGCCCTTTCAAGCAAAAGAATGCTGACTGGTGAGGAAGAAATAAAGCAGCCAGCTTGAGATTTTTTTAAAAACATATTATGCTGAGGAGCCAATGTGATGCAAATGGCATTCCAGAGCAGAAACGTGTACACTTTTTCCAGAGTTTACTTCAAATACTCACCACAGATGTTCTCTAATAAAGAACAGTTGGCCAGCCCCTGCTGGTGAGTACACTACTTCCTTTAGGAGCAAAAGGGTCCTTTGTAAGGCAGGCCCCAAATCATAAACATCTGAAAGAACCTGCAGCCAGCAAAGCTGCTGCCACCACCTTCATGATGACCAAGTCCCCTCAAACTCCTAGCCCTGTAAGTGCTGACTTTTCAGTCTTAGTCATAGTTCATGCTTCTCAAAGACTCAGCCACCACCCCTACACCATGATCTCTTTCACTAGGACCATTAACAGAGACCATTCATGCTGTGTGAGCTGTGTTTTGGGGGAAACACTAAGTTAGGGCAGACAACACGTTTTCCTAGGGGATCCAGGTTCTGAAGAATTACCCATATATGACTCAGAAATAAATGGATTCTAAAAAGTATTGACAGAAAGAAAAATGCTCCAAGAAGGAAATAAGTTAGATAATCAAACGAAAATCAAAATAAATGAGGCAGGTTTGTTGAACCCTGGAGGAAGAGAGTTAATGAATTGAGTTTCTATTCCAGTGCATTTTCCTTCATCTCAGGAAAGAAACTTATATGTAAGACCAAGATTAGAGTGGGAAGAGGGAGGAAAGCTTCTGCAAGTACAGGGTAGAATCCTGTCTTATTTTTTTAGAGCAGTTTAAGGTTTATAACAAAATTGAGAGGAAGTTACAGAGATTTCTCATATATCTCCCTCCCACTACCACATGCAACATGCATAGCCTCCCTCATTATCAACATCACTCACCAATGGTACTTTTTTTTTTTAACCAAGGATGAACCTATATTGACACATCATAATCACCCAAAGTCCACAGTTAATCTTAGAGTTCACTCTTGGTATCATATAGTCTATGGGTATAACAGAATAACAATCAGCATAATATCATAGTGTTTTCATTGCCCTAAAAATCCTTTATGTTCTGCTTATTAACCTCTCCCCACTCCCTAACTCTAGGGACCACTGATCTTTTTATTTTCTTCATAGTTTTGCCTTTTCCAGAATGTCATATAGTTGGAATAATATACTTTATAGCCTTTTCAGATTGGCTTCTTTCACTTAAGAATATGCATTAAGTTTCCTCCATGTCTTTTCATGGCTTGATAATTCAATTCTTCTTGACAATCAATAATATTCTATTGTCTAGATGTACCACAGTTTATTTATTTATTCACCTACTGAAGGACACCTTGGTTGCTTCCAAGTTTCAACAATGATGCATAAAGCTGCTATAAACATCTATGTGCAAGTTTTTGTGTAGGCATAAGTTCTCAGCTTCTTTGTATACACAAAAAGCATGATTTTTGCATTGAATGATAAGAGTGTGTTTAATTTTATAACTAACTGTCTTCCAAAGTGGCTGTACCATTTTGCATTCATATCAGCAGTGTATGAGAGTTCTGTTGCTTCACATCTTCAGGAGCATTTGGTAATGTCAGTGTTCTGGATTTGGGCCATTCTAATAGGTGTGTAGTGGTACTACATCGCTGTTTCAATTTGTAGTTTCCTGGTGATATTATATAAAGCATCATTTTATATGTATTTGCCATCTGTATATCTTCTTTGGTTAAATGTCTGTTAAGGTCTTTGGTTCACTTTTTAATCAGGTTGTTGTTCTTACTGTTGAGTTTTAAGAGTTCTTGGTATATTTTGAATAACAATCCTTTATCAGATCGGTCTCCTGTAAATATTGTTTCCCAGTCTGTGGTTTGCCTTCTAATTCTCTTGATATTATCTCTTGAAGAGCAGTTTTTAATTTCACTTAAGTCAAGCTTATCAATTTCTTTCATGAATCATGTCTTTGGTGTTGTATCTAAAAAATCACCACCATAACCAATATCTTACTTTTCTCTTATGTTATCTTCTAGAAGTTTTAAAGTTTTGAGTTTTACATTTAACTCTATGATCCATTTTTATTTAATTTTTGTGAAAGGTATAATGTCTGTGTCTAGATTCATTTCTTTCCGTGTGAATGTTCAATTCTGTCTTTAAAAGATGTTGATATTATGTTCATCATTTTTAAATTAATTTTGACTTCTTCAAATATTGCATTATAATATCATCTTTATTACTGAGTTTTGTTGTAACTTAAATTTTGTTCCAAGGTAAATGCCTTACTATTGTCCTGTTTCTGCTTGAGTGGACAGTTATTCCTTATTATAAAATCCTACCATGTACTGATACAGAGTAGCAAAATAGCACTTTGAGTAAGAGGCCCAGGTTTGTGACTTTAAGCAAGTCATAATTATCTGAGCTTCCAGTTCCTCATCTGCAAAATGGAGCTAGAACATTGCAAAGAATAAACAAGGCCAAATGATATAATGGGTCTGAAAGTGTTTTGAAAATGTAAAGCAATATACTGTAAAGCATTATCATGGTGCTATTTTTTCTATATTTTATTTGTGTGTAAATAAAACACAAGAACTACCTATAAAAGCAGTGACAAAATCAGCCAAATCCATTTTTCACAAGGCAGTAAAATATCTGCATGCTACTAGATGATACAGAGCTTTTCTCACTGAAGTTTGGTGCAAAGGCATTAAAGTTGCATGTGCCCTTCGAGCCCAGGAAACTCTTTACCAAGAAGTCAGATGTCAAAAAGAGCGAACTACTTGTCCGCTGCAGAGTACAATTACATAAAAAGTTTAATGATCAATTTCTGAGGAGCCTTAGTGGGGAGTCTTCTGTGACACAAGACTGTTACTGCTAAATTGAGAAAGTTCCAAACAAACTGAAATACAACTAGTCACTCTGAGAAGCACAATGCAGTCATTAGAAAGAGCCTAAACTGAGAATTGGGTGCCATTGTTCTCTTTGCTGTAGTACCCGCTGATAGAGGGACTTTGAACAAGTCACTCACCCTCTGATCCTTAGTTCCTCCGTGTGCAAAACTGGGGAGTTGGATCTAATATCTATCTAAACATAAATAAATAAAATAATTATGTACTACATTTTATATCTGTAAGAAATGCTCTCTAGACCTTAGCTCATTAAATCCTCCTAACAACTCTGTGATGTAAGTACTATTATTATTCCCCAATGACAGATGAGGACACAGGATTAAGAGGTCAGGATTCAAGTCACATCAAGTGATGCAGTATACCGTAGCCATGATAAGCAAGGTCTCTTGAGCCAGAGCTCAATTCCCAGCCCTGCTACATGCTGATGTGTTACCTTAGGCAAGTTCCTTAATCTCTGTGTCTCAATAATGTAGGAACTTCTTACAAGGTCATTTGAGAGTGCTTTAAACAGTTCCTGGCACAAGTTAAAGGCTATGCAAGTATTTGTTAAATAAATAAAAAGAGGCACCAAAGCTCTTAAAAACTCACAAACTTCAGCCCATCTCAAAGATCTCTTCTAGACCTTAGTAGGCTAGGATTTTATGAATGGACATGGTCCCTTATTTTCTCCCCTCTGCACAAAGGTGGAAAACAGGCTACTAAAAGGCAAAGTGTTTTTGCGATAATAATCAAGGGCAAATAGACTGCCTCATTCCCAAACCACAAAGAAGACACTGCTAATTCTCATAGAGTATCCATGTGATTGAGAATCCATGAATTTACTCCTGGGCATCTTTAAAAAGAAAGGAAATCAACACGACATTTGTGTTGCTCCTTGACATTAAAACTGCAGGCCTTTGCCAGTGTGTAAGTCATCTGGAAACTTTAACAACACTTGAGCTTAGAGTTTCTTTGTTGTAATTATCTGAGGAGAACAGAGAAGTTACTAGTTGTTTGACTACCATGAAAAAGTTATCATGTTTCATCTTTCAATGAATCATTTGGTGGTGTTTTTTTTTTTTCCATATGTTTCTGACTAATGTTTAATGTAATGTCCAGGATAAAGAGTTTAATTTTAATTTCTAATATTCTAGCAAAATAACCAGATAATTTGTGAAATTAGCTGTTGCACTAGCATGTCTGTATTTGCTAGTTCCTGTGTATTATATACCAATATATCACAATTCACTCAATAAATTTTTACTGGGTATGTATTATGTGCTAGGTACATTTATTTAATAACTTCCTCTGAAACAGTTAAAGCAGTTTCCAGGATATGCATACTAAGTCTCCTAATTTGCTATTTAGAGGAAAAGAAGACAATCATAGAAACTCAATTTTACATGAAACAATTTAAAAACAGGAAGCTGATATTGTCATTTATGAATGTCAAGTTGGCTACGTCCAGTCCATTAGTAGGACCACCTCACAAGTCTTCCTGTCAGCTACAATCTGGATGGGCATAGATATGGATGGGCACAAGGCTGAATTCTTCCTTCTGCTTAGAAGTTTCTACTTCAATCTTTACCTGGCAAATCAACCTGTGGTTTACCCAGTTCCATGTGCAATTTGAAAGATTGCTGCTGATAGAAAGTTTTTCTCCTATGAGTGGCTGGGTCGTATCTTTCTGTCGCTGGTAGGAAGAACAGTGGAGATTCATAATTCCTCCTGTTCCTTTGCCCAGCCTAGTTTCAGTGATAGTAGCTGACAATGTAATACTCATTCAGCAGCTGATTATAATTAAAAATATCAGAATAATTAAAGTCCTTAGCTTGACAAGCAGAGCCATAACTTTGCCTTCAGACATTCCTCTCTAATTAGTTAATTAATCCTAATGCAAATTATAAGCAATAATTAGTCAGCCAAGCTTGACATAAAAGTCTGCTGACTTACAGCTAAAAGGCTTTCTGGTTGCTGGTTTGTAGTTTCTAAAGGTGTCTTTTGTCCACTCACGGTTTCTTTATCCATCCTACTTCGAACTTTCTGCCGACACATAGATACTTGAAGCAATTTGAAAAAATTGCTGGAGAAAACTACAGCTATAAAAACCTGTATTACCACAGGCATTTTTCAGTTTGACATAATAAATTGCATGCTCACTATCTGTATTGAATATCAATTTGGGGTATATGCTATTCAGGGGAAAAAAAATAAAGTGAGAAGGTAAAGAAGAGGCAGGCATATTTAGACCTGCATGGTCTGTGATATATTCGACATTCATTTACACTAGATCACTGGGGTGCTTTATAGCATGTGCCAAAAAATTGAGTCATAATGAAGCATATCTGAAATTTGATATCCCTTTAATAGAAAAGCTAACATTTGATCCAGATTTTCAGTGAATCTAAATAGATCCAGAATCGGTTAAGTGAGATAATTTGAATTATCTTTTGTTAAATCTAAACCTGAATACTGTATTTACTACATATCTCTGCTACTAATGAGCCAAATTCCCTCCTCCTAAAACTGAGAGGTACAAAAGCATGATCTTACAGAACATTGGGTCAATAGTTTCCAGATACCTCAGACAACCAAATACTCTACCACCAGTCACTCCAAATCTTGACTGTCCAGTGGCCTAAAGAGTCAGTCCTATAGACTAGAAAGTAGTTCTTGAAAAGATGAGGTGAGAGTAACAACAATTGTAGAGGTAAATCAACATGGAAATTCATCTCTCAAATGTTACCTTTGGTTATAACCCCATGACTTGAAAAGAATATTTTACTATATTGATTACAAAAATGGCCTGGATTATTTCTTTCTCTGTATCCATGTCTCTTGCAATTTGATTTTGTAGCTCCCCATTAGAAGGTTGAATTTATTTCTGCAGTGCTTGAATTTGGGCTTGTCTTATGACTTGATTTAGCCAAAAGTATGAGGTGGAAGTGACAGAGTGCCAATTACAAGCCTTGGCCTCAAGACATCTTGCAAACCTTTGCTTGCTCTCTTGAAACCATGCCTCTTCCATGAGATAAGCTGAAATTAGCCTACTGGTGGATAAAAGAAGGCATGGGATGGAGACAAGTCATCTTTTGTGGCACCCTATTAGACCACCTAACTCATTAGCCTATTGTAGACAAATGAAAAAGATTAGCAAAAATCAACCAAGACAATCAAGATTAACAGAACCACCCAACTGACCTATAAACACATGAGCTAAATAAATTGTTTTCAATGTTAAGTTATTAAGTTTGGGGATTTTGTTGTCACACAGTAATAGCTAACTGACACAAACATAAACAAAACAGCTTAGTCCCTTCCACTACCTAATGGAGTAGTGGAAGGGGCCTTCACCTCACCATATGTGTAAAATCTGCAGATACTACTTTATATGTTTATGAATATTCAGCTCTCTTCTTACTGGGGGAGGTGAAAGAGAAATAATACATATTATTTCCATCTCTTTCTTATTTGAGCATTCTCTCCTATAACTTCTCTAGTTTCTTTATCTCAGGTTAAAAAAAAACTGCTCAAGGCTCTCTCCATCTAAGTATAACTAACTCTTCCTTTAATAATACTTCAATGCATACACCCTCACCACTCCCAATTATAACCATAACTTTTTCTTTTCCATCAGGAATAAACTTTTAAAGAAAGAAACAATATTCATTCTCCTCTTTCCTCAACCTCCTTTTGCCTTCTAAACCACTATAATCTGGCTCCTACCTCCACCACTCTGCTGAAGCTGTTTACAATAGGGTTATAAATGACTTCCTAATTTTCAAATCTAATGATAATTCTCCCATCTAACTCTTTTTTTAATGTAAATTTTTTCTGAAGTATTTATCTACCTACTTTTATATACACATACATAATATAATCCAGAGTAAACTTCCAATCTCATTATGCTTAAATAAATCATATATGCAGAATCATTTTTGCCATGTAAGGTAACATGTTCACAGATTCCAGGAATTAAGACATGGATAACTTTGGAGGGCCATCATTCTCTCAAAGACATTATATAAACATTACCTAAACAGAACCTAAAAATTCCTCTCATGTTTTGTTTCAGTCATATCTACTCCCTATGGATTACTTTATATTTTATATTTTATATAAATAGAATAATAAATGTATAAATGTATTTTTCATGTCTGGCTTCTTTTGGTCAATATTGTTTAGAGATTTATCCATAATATTTATTTTTATTACAGTATGGTATTCCAACATATGAATATACCACAACTTATTTAATTATTCTACTACTGAACATTTGACTCATTTCCAATCTTGGCTTTTAAAAATAGTGCTGCTATTTGCATGCAAACATGTCTTTTGGATAAATACATTTCTTTTTCATCTTTAGTAAATGCAGTTTTCCAAAGTGCATGTATCAGAATTATAGCTGCTCCCCAACCTTTTTAATACTCGATATTGTTTGCCCTTTCACTGTCCCATCATTGTGATCACTCTGTAGTATTTAACACTTTAGACTTATGGAAAAACTCTCCTCCCTTAGCTTCTAGAACATCATTCTCTTATAAGATCCTTCATACCTCTCTCTATATTATTTCTCAGTTTGTTTTGTTAGATCCTCCTCTCTTATATATCATCACCCATGTTTATTTTTCCCTTTCTTTCAGCCACTTCCCTTAAATTAATTTTCAATGTTATTGTCCAGTTTCCATAGTAGAGTAATAAAAATATAATTTGGTTCTTAATTATTGCTTTAACCCATTTGGGGCAAACAATGGCTGCTTATCAACACTCTCTTACTATTCTGCATCTTAGTTATATACCAAAATATATTTCCAAGCTTCCTTGTAGTTAAGTGAAGAATGTGACTGAGTCATAGAGAATGGAATATAAGCAGAAGTCATGTCTGACATTTTTAAAGTTAAAATCACCTTCCCAAATCCCCCACGCTCCATCCTGTTTTTACTCTCCTCTTAGAAAATCTTAGATGACATGTGATGAAGATAGTGGTAACAAAAGGTGATAAAAGGCTGATTCAAAAGATCTAAATCAGTGCATACAGGAGATACCTGACATACATTAGATGTAATACAGATGAGAAAGATGCTTTTATAGGGCAAAACCACTCCGATTTGAGGATTGTCTGTTATAGTAGTTAACCTACTATGACAAATATAGACTCAATAGCTTGAAGTGGGTTGCTGCAAAAACAAATATCAAAAATATATAAAATATATGACAAAAAAACAATTATAGGAGACTGTTGATCTATATTATTCAATGTAAACTATTTGATAAAACTGTCACCTGAAATAACGTGAAAAGGAGACTATGTGCTTACTGAGCTGGCAACTCTATGGGAGAAAGCATAGTGATAGTGTGTGTTGGCTACTGTTGGTTGTGTTTGTCAAAGTATTTCAAGAAAACGATGAGCCCATGATAAATTTGGCTGGTTAGTAGAAAGCAATAAAACAAAATAGAAACAACATTAAAGATTTTAAAGCTTAATAAAAACTGACTTTTTCTAGACCCCAAGAAGTAGAAAAGTAAGATTGATAAAGTTTTTAACAAATAAAGATCCCTTAATATTTATCTTTGGGCAAAGGGTTGGTCTTTCTACTAAAGCCATATCTTCCGGGTAACAAACATTAAATTGAGAGAACAGAGATGAATAGGTGTAAAGAAGCAAATAAATATATTTGGGGGTGATGTCCAGAGAAGAAATTTGGGTATGTTTTCTGCCACATGGAACTCATTGGAAACAAATAAATAGAAATCTATTAAGATTTTAAGAAATGCATTGTCAGAGAAGCCATTAACTTAGATTTTAAAAGTATCTCACTGCTCAAGATTTAAAATGACTCCTTTAACCCTAGCTCTTCAAAACATGCACAGATCCACACCACCTACCCACTTCACATAAGCACACAAAAGATAATAAACAAGGCAAAACCTCCCTAGAGGGCAGAACCATGGAGAAAAATGGAAAGATGTCCCTCCCAGCGATCTCATCAAATAAATTCTATAAGGAAAATAATTGTCCATGATTCCCAATGCTGTTATCGGCCAATGAGTGTTGTGTCTCTCGCTTTCCTAAACGGCAGTTTGTAGTTGTCACAATGATGCTTCTCTTGGATCCCACTATTCCCCAGTTGTTGGAAGTGTTGAATACAGACTTCAAACAGCACTTTTTAATAATGCTCTTAACTGAAAAAATATTGTTTAATACTTGGTCCAAGGTCATGTCCCTTTCCAGAGGTATCCAAATCAAGGAACTGGTCAACTTAGGATATAAAAGTCCTGTCTTATAGCCCAACCCTGGGGCAATTCTGAAGGACCATCCCAGTTTCATCATGGGACTGCCTGAGGACTATGTTGAGATAGCTTTCCTTTCTTCTCTTCCACGGGTAGGGCTCTTAGGAGCACTCCCTGACAAACCTCCTTCATGATAATCTCTGTCTCAGAGTCTGTTTCCTGGGGAGCCAGACTGTGAAAGATACTATATTCCAATTAACTTATACCTGCTCCTTCATTTTATATTAAGTGTAGATGGGGTGTGGATAATTTTTCTTTATTGTTCTTAAATTATCATACCCTGACTGGATGTCTGGAGGTCCTAGATGTGAAGATAGATGCAATGACTGATGGGACTTTGGATTGGAGGAAGCAAATGAATACATAATGACCAGAAGCACAAGAATAGGCAGGGAATGCCAGTATTCACTCATATCTATGCTTCCACTGAGAAGATAGTAAGGGTTTCCAAATGAATTTTATCAATTCCCAATTCTCTTAATGTTAATTGCAATATTTACTTCAAAAGCTAACTTTTCTCTTGTGACACCATCTATTACTTCTTTCTTAACCAATAAATCAATACCTTAATTCAATTAATAATTTAATTGTTGCATGTCTGTATGTCTTCACTGTTGCTGTTGTAAAGGAAAGTGAATAGGCTGGCACCCATTGGAGAAATCATCATGGAGGAGGAAAAGAAAGTTCAGAATTTTTTATTTCAACCGATGTGTCAGACTGAAAGTGATGGTCCCTTCCCCAAAACAGAAAATGTGCTCCTTACATCTTTGTGGCTACAATAATCACCAAAGCCAAAATTTGGAGTAAGGAAAAATGTTCTATTAAGAATCCCCATCCTTAAGTCATATTACATTCCTATGAGTTCAAACTCACAGTTTGTAAAAAAAAAAAAAAAAAAAAAAAAAAAAAAAAAAAAAAAATTAACAACCCCTTAAAAGGTTCTTCCTTCCTACTTTTCCCTCCAGCATACATTTATTCTTATCATTCCCCTCATCCAATAGTATTTATTAAATGGCCACATTTGCACAGCACCATACCTGTGACTTTTTCCACTTCTCTATAAGGATGATTTCCTGGTTTAGAAGTTTTAATGGCTGCTCCTTTGAAAATGTCTTAAGAGGGTTTTGACTGTAATTCCTTTTCTCCTGGCTCTTATTTAATAGGTACCAATGCCTATCTTTTGCCTGGGGTATTGGGCTAGGAGAGGAAGATTCATTAACCATGGTGAGTTATAGATTTCAATGCCCTGGCTACTTCATTTCTTATATCTAAGTAGATCATTTCCTCCGTAGTCCTCCTGAGCCCAAGGATGCATATATTGTAAGTAGCTTTAATCTACTTCATTAGGACTTTTTTTTTTTTTAACTTTACAAGAGTTATACCATCAATATTACCATATTACTTCTGGTAATGTGCATGGCAGTATAACTATACACTCACACTAGCTGGCAATAATAGCAGTGATTTAGCTGTGATTGTAAGAGTAGGAAAACCATACACTGTTAAAGATTGTAGACATTGAAAATAATCTCTTTTTTATATATAAAAACCTATATATAGATCCAGGGAGGTAAAGTACCTTGCCTAAGGTTACACACTAGTGACTAGTGCCTGAAAAAAGTGTAAAATATTCAGTTTCCAGACTCATAACTTTATATGCTCTCCCACTGCACTCTTTTGAGTATTAAAGTTGAGTGCCACTAAGTCAGAAATAGATAGTGGTACCACCCATGGTTACTCTTAAGCATAATACAAAGGAGAAAATGTGGTGTTAGTATATCCTGGATACATTTCAGTTAGACAATTCTCCCTTCTGTTCCCTTTTTATGTTTCAATTAATAGTCTTACTAGGCTTTACACCCTGGAATACTAACAGAAGGTTTCTCCCTATGAGACCAGCCATATCTTCTCTTGGGGAACAAGTGTCTCACCATCTTGTATATTCTCTAGCTTTCAGCACCAACTAAATGATTTCTAAGAAACAAAGTCATACCTGTATCTGAGAAAAAAAATGGTAATGACTTTGGTTCAGGTACCATGACTTTTTCTCAAATCTGACTATAATGAAAACTGTAAAATAGGTGTTTATTTTTTCTCTCTTCCCTGGAGCACCAGTTTCCAACCAGGGTGGTCTTGGCCCCTCATTCCAAGGGATATTTGACAATATTGGAGACATTTTTTGTTTTTCCAACTGAGGCAGTGTTATTAGTGACCAAAATGTCAATGAGCTAAGGTTGAAGAACCTGCCTTGGAGTATACCCTCCCCCTCCTAGAATTCCTGCCATTTTGAAGCCACTCTTTGGGACTCAGCTTTGGCTATTATTATAAGAAGTTACATCTTCCTCTCCAGGAAGCGGCTCATCTGAGGATTTCTGTAGTGCAAGTTGTCCCAAACTGTGAGGTGATGTGGACTAGATCAGTGACTTGGAGGATCTGTGCTTCATTACAAATGAATGAAACTGACTCAAACAAGTCTGTTATTTCTTACCCACTGAATTCAACTCAGTTACATTCAGCGATTAGTTGCTGAGCCATAACTGTGTGCCAAATGCTGTGGGGAACAACAATGGAGTGACATGATGAGTGATAAGGTTTACTTAACAGCAATGAAGATAAGAGTTAATGAGAGTATAATAACAGCTAACTGGTATCCACATACTAAACATCATATGATCTAGTTTCTTCATCAGTGCACGTGCTTCTTCTCTGACAGATTCATGTATTCAGTGTACATGGAGGTGTGTGGGATGCCATTCCTCGCCTTCAAAGCACCCCTATTTAATGGGTACCAGTGCTTAGATGTAAATGCTTTAAATTTTTCAAATTGTAAATTAAAATAATAAAAGAATGCACAAGAAAACCATGGAAATTCACCCCAAATATAAAACTGGAATAAAATTACATTATATACAAATAAAATATTTGCATTCTGTGTACAGTATATATAACTTTGGTTTAGATAGTGAGTTGGTAACATTTGTAGACTTCAAGTATCCAAGGATTATGAATGCTCATTTTTACCTAGCTATTAACAAGAATATGGCTTCAATTTTAGCTGTCTACTTTCAAAGACCAGTAATTCAATGATAAAATTATATGACTCACTGAGAAGTATTGTCTTGTATATAATATAACACGTGTAGCTTCAGCAGGTTTCTAGTTCATTACAGACACCAGAGGTCATTTTAACATATGTATCAGTCAGCTTTGCTACAGTAAGAAATAATTCCAAATTTCAGTGTTTCAGAACAAAAACTGTCTGGTTTTTGTTATGTGTCAAAGGATGAGGTTTATCTACAATGGCTCTACTTCATATGTTTTCTCATTCTGGTTGAAAGAGTAACCCTTATTTGGGATACGCCTTTCTGTGGCAAAGATAAAGCACAAGAAAGAACAGAAATATGAAATACCTCTTAAAACTTCTGCTTGAGTCAAGCACTATGTTAATTCTTCTCACATTCCATTGGCCCAGCAAATTATATGACCCACTGACATTGAGATAGGGAAGTAAACTCTGCCTACAAGAACACATTTTATGGCAATGAATAGGGGATGTTTAATCTTCTAACAGGGAAGGAATCAAAAGCTAGAAAAATAATACAAACTGCCACAATGAATATATATATTTGCTGATTCATGAAATGTTTTTAAATTCTCAAAAATGCTATTATTGATTTTTTTTTCACAGTTAGTTGAAATAGACTACATATTTGAAATATGCTCAAGGTCATAAAGGAGAAGAAATTGGGGAAATAAGCTATATATAATATATCACTTGTGTTGTACACCTAACTTGGTTACCTAAGTTACCTTTAATGAGAGGCTTGATAATTAGATTCTCTTGACTTTAGTCACCAGAAATAAGAAATTCTCCATAGTAGAGTCTCAGGCTTTGAAACTTGCTAATATTCTGAAAAAAATATTTATTTAAATATAGTCTTTAATTAAATATTTAATAAATGTTTGAGTTTTTATTAGTAAATATACAAACCTCGCGATCTCTATACTTCATGGGCTTTTTCCTGTTATGGTTATTCACAGACAATTTAGAACTGCACATTTTAACCATTTAACTTCATGAGAAAGGAAATTAAAACAACAAAAGCAAATGTGTCCCCAACTCACATATGAAAGTAGTTATTTCGGGTTAATCATTATCAAGAATTGTGCAAGTCTAAGAATGCGATTAAACATTAGCCTGTGTGATATTTAACAGTGGGATTCTACAATAAAAACAGAATATTGGTCTTTCTAGGTTTTATTTTTAAATGATCCCAAACTACACATGCCAATGAAGCTAATGTCTAAATAATTAAATGATGTCATTATTATTCAGTGTAGAAATCCACTTGAGAATCAAACCGAATCAGTTTTTTCCCCCTTGTGGCAGGCACAATAACAATTCATGTTCATCCTTACTTAATATATTCCTTGGTTAACAGAGAAATCAGTCTGTATACTCATTGGCTTCTAGAAAACAGAACTAGGCCTATGTGGGGGTGGGGGAGTGAAAAAAAAAAGCAATAGCCCTGAGGTAAGTGTGAATTAGGCTAAAAATGGCAACTCTGAACTTTTGTCCTAAAGTCCTTTTTTATTCCCATCTTAGGCTTTCAAAGCCCTCCAGCCTTGCTGCACTTCATTCCCTAAAGCTGGTCTACTCTAGAGAACACAATGGGCTACCTAGCCCAGGGGTATTTGTACTTTCACTCAGCCTCCTTTTTGCATTGAAAAGCTCCATACACAAAGGATAGAGGAAACGGGGTAAAAGGAGTTAAATATAGGGACCTAGGGGAGAGTGAAGTGGGTAAAGGGGATCAAATATACGGTAGCTGAAGGACACTGGACTTTGGGTGGTAAACACTCAATAGAATATACAGATGTCGAATTATAATGTACACCTGAAAATTATAGAATTGTATTAACCAATGTTACCCAAAAAAACTTAATTAAAATATAAAATAAAATAAAATACCATTGAGAGAGAGAGAGAGAGAGAGAGAGAGAGAGAGAAGAAGAAAAAAGAAAAAAAAGAAAAAAAGAAAAGAAATAAATAAAAGAAAAGAAAAGAAAGATAAGAAAAGAAAAGAAAGAAAAAAAAAAAGAAAAATCTGCTCCATACAGCATTCACTAAGCATAGGGTTTACTTCTAAGCAGATTCCATGTATCAATCCATTTAATAGTCACAACTCTGAGATAAATACTTTTATTATCTCTATTTTACAAATGAGGAAACTGAGTCACAGAGTGGATGGGTAACTTTTTTATGGTGAGCTCAGGCATTCTGATTGGAGAGCCTGTGATCTTACCACTAGCGTTATGTAAAAGGGAGATTCTCACACCCCCAATAATTATCCCCAACCCATTCCATTATTATTTGGATGTGCAATTTCTAAATGTTATCTAGCAGTATTAAAATCCACTCACAAAAAGTTATGATATATTTTTTTTAACAGACTCTATGAACACTAACTGGGAGAACATACCTTTAACAAGAGATAAGAAAATGAGTTTAGGAAGATGTCTTCACACACCCTTTATGCAAGGACCCCTGAGTTTCTTTAATCTGTTATCTCAGGGCTGAAATTAAAGAAATTACTTAACCAGATTCTCCAATACTTTTCCATTAGTTTTATTTCATTTGCTTTGATGTCGAATTTCCAATCATGATTGTGAGATAATGGAAAATTCATTACAACTCCTGTCTTTCATACTTTTCCTATATGCTGCTACCAAAATTGGTTATAGTAGAAAAACAACGGGAAAAAAATCTGCTGAATATGGAAAAATTTTTGTTTTACATTTTTTAAGCCTGTTGACAAAATAAAGCCTAAGTATTTTATTTTTCTTGATGCTATAATTAATGGTATTGTTTTCTTAGAATTAGGAAAATTTTTTTCCTAATAGTGTGTAGTCAGCATATAGAAATGAAACTGAATTTTGTATATTGATTTTGTATCCTGCAACTTCACTGAAGTTAGCTGAATTTAGTTATTAGTTTTTACAGTGTTTTCTATGTGGACGATAATGCCATCTGCAATAGAGAGAGTTTTACTTCTTCTTTTCCAATTTCGATACACTTTATTTCTTTTTCTCCCCTAACTGCTCTGGCTAGGGCCTCCAGTACTATGTTAAACAAAAGTGATGAAAATGGACATCTTTGTCTTTTCCCTGATCATAGAGGAAAAGTTTAAACTTTTCACCTTTGAATATGGTATTAGCTGTGGTCTTGTCATATATAATCTTTATTACGCTAAGGTACCTCATTTGTTGAGAGTTTTTATGGTAAAAGTATGTCGAATTTTGTCAAACAAAACTAGGTGAAACTTTTATATACATTTTAGAATAAGACAAGCTATAGATAGATAGATAGATAGATAGATAGATAGATAGATACGTATATCTATAAAATATCAATCAGAGGACAGAGTTTTTAGACTACAGATTTTTAGTGATCTTATCACATCAAAGGGTGGACAAATTATAAAGTAGGCCAAAATCTAAGTAAAACCTCTAACTCAGAGTTAAGTAAAGTCACTTTAGCCTTGAGACATTTTTTAAATTTGGCAAACTCTAGTTTTCTTGTATGTCTGGGTTCACAGAATGGTCAAAAGCAGGATTTGCCTAAGGTGGGAGGCAGCTTATAAATAACTGTGTTTATTATGTTTAAAGAAATAAAAGATAAGCTTAAATATCTTCTGGGGACCACTAGCTACTTAAAAAATATATAGCATATGTGGAAAAGAATAAAATTAAGAAATGAAAAATAAAATATCTGAAATTTAAAACTCAAAAATGAGTTTAACCACAGATTAGACATAACCGTAAAGAAAATTAGGGTACCAGAGATTAGGTAAAAAGTACTCTTCCAGAATGTGAGAAAGAAAAATAAAATAAAAGAGAAATTAAGAGACTTTGAAAATGTATGGAATGAAAATATCTGATATACATTTAACTGGAATCTCAGAAAGATATGAGAAAGAAAATGTGGCAGAAGTAACATCTGAAGAAACAATGCCAAGGAATTTTCCATCTATAACAATATAAACTAATCCATAGATTCAGGAAGCATGGGGTATCTGAAGCAGGATAAATAAAATAAATTCACACCTAGCTAGACATATCACAAAACTATAAAATATAAAAATCTAAAAAGTATTAATATCAATTGACAACCACCAAAAAAATTGATAAACTGACTTAAAAGGGGTGATGGACTGACAAGTGCCTTAAAATAGCAAAGGGTTATAGAAGTCAGTGAAACAACATTCTTAATGTGCTTAAAGAAATAACTGTCGTTCATGAATCCTATGCCTACCAAAAGTATACTTTAAGAATGAGAAGGACTTAAAGATATTTCCAAATATCTCCTTCCTGAAGAAAAAAGTTACAGAAAGTTTAGTACCTGCAAGCCACAGTACAAAAAACTCTAATGAACATATTTCTGGAAGAAGAAGAGTGATCTTAAATAGAAAGAAGGACATGCTAATAAACATGTAGGGATTATTCTACATTAATACTTACTAAATAAGATAATAATATCTTGGAGTTTTAAAGTGCAAAAGGTAAAATACAAAACAATAATAATCTAACTAAGGAGAGGCATAAATGAAGTTCAATGTTCTAAGGACCGTGTATTGTCAGGATAGACGGTAAAGGCAATGATTAACTCTTGACTTTGACAAGTTAAAAATGCTTGTAGTAATTTCTAGAATAAGCACTGAAAGAAGTATAACTTATAAACCAGTAGAAGGAAAAAATGAAATACAAAAGAAAGTAAAGAAGGAAAGAAAAATACAGAATAGGCAGGAGAGAGAACACAGAAAAATTGTAGCTATAAACCAAAATATATTAAAATTCATTAGCAATAACATTAAATAACGTAGACTAAATAGTCTAGTCAAAGACAAAAATCATAGGGCTCAATTTACATGAATATGTATGATGTGTGCATACATATATATATATATATATATATATATATATATATATATATACACACACACACATACACACATAAATATAGATACATATTCCTACATCTAAGACATATGTATACAGAAAGTTTCAAAGTTAAACCATGTAACTAAGACTCCCCCAAAAAACTGTTGTAGCTATATTACTATCAGGTAAAATATACTTTGTTTTATTAGAGTGAGAAAGATCAGTCACAACTTCATTAAAAATGTTCAATTCATTAAGAACATATAACAATTTCAACTTGGTTACATATAATATTATAACCGCAAAATGCATAAAATAAAAATTATTAAGACTTCAAGCTGAAATAGAAAATTCAAAACCATAGTGTAAGAGTTTTAAATACTTATTAATTGATAGACCAAACCAACAAAAAAGTGAGTAAAGATCTAGATGATAAGAACATGCAAATGAACAAAGGTTAATATGGGCAAACGTAAAATGCTTTAGCCAAAATTGAAGAAACTATGTTCTAGTATATATGAGACATTTACAAATACTGAACTTATTCTGAGCCACTAAGAAAGACACAAATTTTCAAATATTGAAATCATATGGAGCATGATATTCAACCACGATACAATTAAATCACAAAATAAATAATAAATAATAAAGAAACCCTTGTATGTTTGGAAATTAATAAGTACACTTCTAAAAAACCCATAGACTAAAGGAGGTATCATAATGTAAACAAAAATATATTTTACAATGAGATCACCACATATCCAAACTAATGAGATACTGCTCTGGCAATATTAAACAGAAAATTATAGCATTTAAGGCACATATTAAAAAATAAAGTCTGAAAATTAATGGCCTTATAATATCCTCAAGATATAGGAAAACAACAGGCAGAAAAGGGTAGAAAAAATAATAAAGATAAAACAGAAATTAAGGAAATAAGAATAAAAAGCATTCGATAGAGATTATCAACAGAACCAAAAACTGGTTTTCAAAAGTCTAATAAAAATTCCCAGACTTCTGGCAAAACTCATTAAAAAAAAAAAAAAAAAACAGAAAGTCACAAATAATCAATACTGAGATTTAAAACTGGGAAACAGTAAGAAACTACAGACATTAAAAAGTTAATGCAAAAATGGTATAAATACTCTATACCAATAATTTTAAAACTTTAAAGTCAAAGAACAAATTCTTGGAAAATATATTTTAACAAAAATGACTTAAGAAATTAAAAACTTAAATAGTTCAATAATGATTACAGTCATTCAAGCAGTATATATTTTTCTCTTTAAAAACATCCAATGTTTCTTCCTTTCTAGCAATTCACCCTTCTTGACAAAATCATGATATATGTTAGGAAGACTGTGGACCTCTTACTCAACCGAGCTAAAAGAGTTAATACATGAGCCACTGAGATAATGATTCTCTGACATCCTTGAGATCAGGAAAAGATCAACTACCTACTTAAGATTTTCAGTATGGAGGTGGGTTATGATGACCTGCAGATTAAAGAACCAGAATCACTATTAGAATTGGAGAAAGTCACACATGTTCTGATCTATAGTCAGATTTATGGCTCAGGAATCATTCTCTTAATCTCTAAAATCAGCAAACCTCAAAATAGCAAATGAGGTTCTCCATTATAGCCTCTGGGATACTTCTCTGATAGAAGAATATGGAGTTTGAGATATCATTTTTTGTTGATCAAGGAGTCAGACACTTGGCCAGTGCCATGATAAGGCTGAAGATATGTCTATGACTAGATCTGGTAGGTTGGAGTGGGGGATGGGAGTAGGGAGTAGTAGAAGGAAAATTTTGAGGTGGCTGTTCAGAATTTTTATATAATAGTCAGTTGGACTGGCTATGTCCTCATTTAAAAAAATATATAAATCTAAAAGAAAATGGAAAAACACAATGACAAATCCCATATTACCTTACTGCTTGTAGTTACGCCCTGATTCTAATAACTCGACACACATGCACACATAGTAAGTTTATTAACATGCCATTCTGGAAAATCAATAAGAACAATACTATTGCTTTATTATTGCCAATAAGAAGACTATTGCCAATATGAAAGTACAGTTACAGAATGAGGTAACAATATACACAATGAGTAACATGTGAGCAAGGAGATCATAGAAAAGGAATATACCATATATAGACCCTTGGATAACCAGATGGGAAAGTATTCTAAAGAAGATTGAAGGCAAAAAAGAAAAGAAAAAAACAGAAATAAAAAGAGAAGTAATAATAAGACCAGCATATGGTTTAAAATGTAGGCAAATTAATTTTCAGCTTAATAATATTAATATCTTTGCTTATTTCTGCATGCTATTGCTTTGCACATTTCATTGTATCATACAGATCTCTTTGGGAGTACACAACATGGTGTTATGTGCCAGATATTCTTCTAGGACCTTTAAAAACATTTATTAATTGTATAACACTGTGAAGTCAACACTATTACTATAATTCCCATTTTACAGATGAAATTAAGTAGCTTGCCTGACCAGAAATGAACCAAGAATTTAAACCAAGTTGAACAATTCTTAATCCATCTTCCTAAGGGACCATAGGTGAGGGATGAAGGCAAATAAAGTGACCACAAGCCTTTCATGGACAGCAGAAAGGTGCTCAGACTACTACCTGAACCTCCAGGAAAGCAGGAATATTGATTAATTAGACTGTTTATAAGAACCTCTCATCTTGAGCCATTTCTAGCGCAGTCACAAAGAACATTTTGTTTGCAAGGAATAATATCACTCAGCAACTTAACAGAATAGTTGTTTCCAGGTACTGTATAACACAATGTGAACCTGATGAGAGATGGATAAAACCCCTAATCTAGATCTTCTGGGCCATTCTCAGAAAGAGTAGAAGTTCCATTAATATGGTACAGTGTTTGGCAACTGGTTAGAAGAAGTTGTGGGTGGAGGCTCAATGATTAAAAAGCTTCATCAATAAAAATATAGAAAGATAAAGCTAAACTTCTCAAATACACCCTTCATAAGAACCTCAGAATCCCCCAGCATTCCTGGGAAGTCACAAGGCTCTGCTTGGTTCTATCCATTTCAGTCCTCACTAAAATAGGAATCTTTGAAATTTTAATCCTTTCTTTGGAAAATATGACTAGGTATTCTAACTGTTACTAAATCATCTCCACAGGCAGTTCCATATCTTCTCTGAATTTATTTGTCTTTTGCCTGTGGGCAGTGTTCCTATCTCCTCCAAACTCAATGAAATGGAATCAATTGAGAATCTAAATGCATTTAACTTTTATTATTATTATTATCATTATTATTATTATTATTATTAATTTTATTTCACAGAATTAAATTTCCAATAGCTCTGTTCTAGAAGAGGTGGAGAAATTTTAACACAAATCCATACAAAGATCTAAATAACCTAGAATTTAAACCACCAGTAGGAGAAAACTTACCAAATAGCACCATGCCTGAGAGAGAGAGTTCACCAAGCACTTGTTAGAACCATATCCAAGTCATATTCGATGTAGTTATGTCCTCATCATTCCAGAGGAAAAAAAAATGTACCTTTTCCAGGAGTTCAAAAAGCATTATAATCACTACAGCATGGCTTTCTTTTAGGAGGTGAAAACCTTCCTTTTGCTTCCTTTTTCCAGGGTCTCCCTCACCTCCATTTTTTTCTCACTATGTACCAAAAAAGTATTGTGTGAAGACAAATGGGAACATATAGCGCAATCTGTGCTTCCTGCCACAGGTTAATGGCAATCCACAGACCAACATGCAAAAGCAGATAACTAGGACTCTCATTTTATAAAATATGTGATTCTTGAGGGAACAAGTAGACCTTTAATAATATTTTAGACAATCAAGAAACAGCCCCCAATTAAACACAGAGTATGGTATAGCAGTCAAGAGCATGGAATCTGAAACCCAAGGAGTTTCATTTCCCTATGGATAAGAAGTCTCATTTTGCAGACAGGGTAAATTAACTTAGATTACAATTAAGTGAGGTGTCCAAAGTCAGACTGTTCATAAAAGTATTATTGGAGAAGTTACCATTCACAGTGAATAAAACTCCACAGAATGGGCTCTGTTATTTATGAATTTAAAACTCAAAGAAGTTGAACTTAGATTGGAAACTATACATAAGATAAAATTTTATTACAACACAAAGGTAAGAGGCAATTTGACATTCATGTACTTTCTAAAATGAAAGAAGTATACTATAGAAATAAACATTTTGTTTTCAGAAAAAGGTCAGAACACAAATTTTTCAAGAAGACCCAAATGAAGTTTGAGAACTCAAACTAGAATTCCTAGAAACTTCCTAGCTTATGAATACAATGGTATCATCCATTAAAATTACCTCAAAATATTCAAAATGCAAAATAAGCCACTGTATAAATATTATTTATATGACTATCTAATACAGAGGCTTATGAGCTTTTTCTTAAAATGCCTGATAATAAAAATTTTAGGCTTTGTAGACCATTAGGTAAATTACTAGTATAACTACTGAATTCTGACCTTATAGAGCTAAAACAGGCACAACAGATAATATGTAAACAAATAGGTGTGGTTATGTTCCAATAAAACTCTATTTACAAAAACAGGCAACTGTCTAGATTTAGCCCATGGACTATAATTTGCTGATCCATGTCCTAATACATAATACACTTTTGATGCACCTTGTCACTATTATATTATTCCTATAATTATTGGAATTATTAAAATTAGTTATTGTCACGACAACTATCTTGTACTGACTTTTAAATGCATCAGAAGGATCAGAACTTAGTAAATAATTTTCTAGTCTTACTGAGTACAATTTAGATGCTTATGCTACTTAATGTCACACTTTACGTGTTTCATTAGCATATAAAAACCATCACGTGGAAAAAATCCATTAAATGATTCAATGTGGAAAAATCAACCATTGCAGTTTATCTCTAGAAAGATAACACTAAACCTTATCTACTTAAATTTAGCTAGGGACGTATAGTTTTATTGCTTATAGAACAAAGGCATAGAGTCCAACTGACAATGAAGTTGTTTAAGTTTTCCTTAAGATGGGTTTATAGAGAGTCTACATGAAGTTCACAGCAATAGAAGGACATAACCCACAGGAAAAGAGAAGAGATGCAGAAAAAAGTGACAGTTACTTTCTCTATAAATTAAGTCATTCAATTGCAATAAAGGCAGACAGTCTTTCACAGGTAACTTAAGTACCAAGGAAAGTGTCACATAAATACAATGCATCTGTATTACTCTCATAAATCTGATATGAGCACAATAATAGTATGGCCTTATGGCCAAGTAAATGTTTTGGCACAGATAGACATTTTCTGGTAAGATAGTTAACACCTAGAAGGATTATATCCTTTGAATAGTTTCCAAATAATAGTTTCCTGCTCTGTGGGCATCCCAATAATAAAATGCATGACATTATTTTGCATTAGGCTTTGATATGTTTAAGGTCCCAAGTATTCTATGGCCTTCTACTAGTCATATAATTGACTTTTTATGTGTATGTGCCATTATGTGAGTGTGAATTTTTAAACTCAGACAGCTATATCGTTTCATTATTTTATTTGTTTTTATCAAAGAGTAGATTTTCATATTTGTTAGATAGGTTATTTTTTTCTTTTTATCCTAATACATGTTGAACTATTATTTTCCTAAAATTTTACTGAAGCCTGTATTTTTAATACTTTGTTAATAACTTTAACAATTCATATTTAAAGATGAAAGGAATCATTTCTGAAACCATTGCCTACTCAAATATTTACAGCATCCAGAAAAGCATAATCTATTTCTTATACCTAGTTACCTTGTAATCTTGTATTTGTTGGTCACACAAGCTAATAAAGATTTTTCTATGGACTAACAGCCCCTTCATTAATGATCTTTTTATTAGTTGCAGTAGTATTGAAATATTTGAAACTCAATGACTTTGTATAATTTATAACTAATTCACTAAACTACTTAAAGCAGAAATCTCCTGGTACTGAACTGGACTTTCCAATCCCTTGAGCCTTCTACTTTCTTTCTATTAGTCTCTGTATGTCTCCACTTCTACTCTAATAAGATGAATACTTGAACTATCACTTCAACTACTATGTTCCAAATGATTCCTACTATCTTATCTCTTCCCCTCTGCCCAACTCTCTGCCAAAACCGCAATTCAGAATCAAACCTGCATTAGTTTCCTGTTGCTTTTGTAACAAGTTACCACAAACAGTGGCTTGAAACTACAAATATGTTCTCTTATAGTTCTTGAGATCATAGTAGAAAATCAGTTTCGTTGGGCTAAAGTCAAGATGCCAGCAGAACTAGTTCCTTCTGGAAACTCTGAGGGCAGAATCTATTTCCTTGCCTTTTTCAACTTCCAGTGGCTGCCTATATTCCTTGGTTTATGGCTCCGTTCCATTACCTTCAAAGGGTTTCATTCTAACCTCTTTTTGCAGTGATCACATCACCTCATCATTTTTGTCAGTCTCCCTCAGTCTTCCTTTTAGAAGGACAACACTTGACTATAATTATAATCTAACATAGATCTATCATAATAATCCAAATAAGGTCCTCATCTTAAAATCTCTAACTTACCTCACCTGTAAAGTCTCCTTAATCATCTAACAATCACATGTCCCAGAGATTAGGAGCTGCTTATTTAGAGAGATTATTATGCCTACTACAATGCCTATGGGCCCCCAAGACCTATATCCATCCATGTGCAAAATATGCCTCAACCCAAAATATGCCCCAACCCAACATCCATAAAAGTCTCAACCCATTTACAAAGCCCAATGTTCTCTTTCTCTTTGTCTTTGTAGGGGCTGCTGGAGTCATCACACAAGTGTAGAGGATGGAGAGTCAGAATTTTTCAAGTGGGTCTCAGGCTAAGCAATCTCTGAATTTTCCTGGTCATCTCTCTTTTTCTCTCTAGTTTCTTTTCATTATTATTATAAAAGCTTTATTTTTTAAGAGCAATTTTAGGTTCAGAGCAAAATTGAGTGCAGGATATTGATTTCTTCTATCTTCCCTGCCCCAACACACATGTATAGCCTTCCCCATTATCAACATCCCCCACCAATTTGGCTTGATAGCTCAAATCTTTTTAGCACTTAATAATATTTCATTGTCTCTATGTACCAGAGTTCATCCATTCACTATGAAGAAAAATGTCATGGGAAAAAGGACATGTTTAGTTATGAAAGAAACAACCAAACTGTCTTCCAAAGTGGCTGTACCATTTTGCATTCCCACCAGCAATGAAGAAGAGTTCCTGTTGCTCCATATCTTCATCACCATTTGGTATTGTCAGTGTTCATTCTAATAGGTGTGCAATGGTATTTCATTGTTTTAACATGGAACATATTTTCATATGCTTATTTTCTATTTATATATCTTCTTTGGTGAGATGTTTTATTAAGTTCAATAGCTCATTTTCAATTGGTTTATTTTCTTATTGTTGAATTTTAAGAGTTATTATATTTTGGATAATAGTCCTATATCAGATGTGTCTTTTGCAAATATTTTCTACTATTCTGTAGCTTATCTTCTACTTGCCTTGACATTATCTTTCAAAGAGCAGAAATTTTTAATTTTAAAGAACTCCAGTTTATCAATTCCTTCTTTAATGGATAATACCTTTTGTATTGTATCTCTAAAAAGGCATCAACAAATTCAAGGTCATCTGGATTTTTCTCTATGTTATCTTCTAGGAGTTTTATAGTTTTTCATTTTATATTGGTCTGTGATCCATTTTGCATTAATTTTTGTGAAGGGTGTAAGGTCTGTGTCTAGTTTTCTGTTTGTTTGTTTGCATGTGGATGTCCAGTTGTCTTACTATTTGTTTAAAAAAAACTATCTTTTCTCAATTATATTGCCTTTGCTCTTTTTGTCAAAGATCATTTGACTATATACACATGTGGGTTTATTTCTGGGCTCTCTATTCTGTTCCATTAATCTATTTGTGTGTTCTTTCACCAAGTGTTAAAGCTGAGTTGAGTCAGCCCTCCAACTTTGTTCTCCTTCAGTATTGTATTAGCTATTCTGAGTCTTTTAATTACCTCTTTATATAAACTTTAGAATCTGTTTATCAACCACAAAATAACTTCCTAGGTTTGATTGGCATTATGCTGAATCTATAGATCAAGAACTGATCCACAGTTGGAGAGAACTGATATCTTGAAGTGAGTTTTCAAACCCATAAACTTGGAATATCTATTTATTTATTTATTCTTCAATATCATTCATGAGAGTTTTGTAGGTGCCCTCATAAAGAGCTTTCATATTTTGTTAGATTTATATCTAAGTATTTTATTTTAGGAATACTAATATAACCTTTCTTGTTTTTCACTAATATTTCATATCTTCTCTGTTTTCTTCAAATTGGTCACTCTGCCATCATTTTCCTTATCCCCAAACCATTACTCTAGTTTAGGCAACCTTCATCTTGGTCTTAAAATACTGCAAAAGCTTTTAACTATTTCCCCTGTTTAAAATAATAATTATCATAAGTCAGGAGGCTGTTGAAGTGGTCCAGGCAACAATGATGAAAGCCCTGGTAAAATATAAAAATGAAGAGACAAATGTAAGAATATTTACAGGGAATAACTGATACAAACTGCATGTGGCAAGAAGGGAGAAAGTTAAAGAATACAGAAAGACTCTCCAATTTCTGGCTAGGGAATCTAGATGAACAGCTATGTCCTTAATGAAGATCAGAAATAAGTTGCAGTATAAAGTGTGTAAGGGGAGACGATGAATAAAAGTATGATGAGTTTGAGGATCCCACGGTACATCCAAGTGATAACATCAATAAGCAGTTGGCTATGTTGTTCTAGAACTCTAAATAGAGATCTGAAATAGAGATATAGAATTTTACATCATCAGAAGGTAGCTAGTTGAAGTCGCTGCCTAGATAAGGTCACCTGAGGACACAGTGTAAAGTGGGAAAGTGGGAGTAGACAGCTAAGAAGCCATCCCATATTTAAGGTTTGAGTGGAGGAAGAGAAGTCCATAAAGTTGACTAGAAAGATTTTAAGAATCAAGAGGAAATAAAAAATTAATATGTCATGAAAAAAAAAAAAAAACAAAGGTAAGCATATACAATTGTACAGACATGCCCAGTAAAATCAGTACTGAACACTGTCAGTACTGGGACTGGGTGGTTAAGAAGTCATTAGCCTTCATGGAGTGGAGAAAATAAAGCTATATTGTCAGGGACTTCAGGGATTGAAGAATCAGTGGGCAGTGGGATAGTGAAGACAACGCTGGGAGAAAACGACAAACCTAAAAGAAAAATGAGAAAACAGACAACAGATAGAAGAAATCAAGATCAAGAGAAATCTGGTTCTCACAATTATTATTATTTTTGTTCAAGATAGAAGAAGCTAGAGCATGTTTATAATTAAGAGGAAGGAATCAATGGAAATGACAATATAAAAGTTGCAGAAAAGATCAGGAAAAATTATGAGGCAATGTAGACAAATCAAGAGGATCCAGAATAGAGGTAAAATGGCTATCTTTGAATAAAAGCAAAGACATATATTTTTCTAAAAAGGGAAAAGGAAAAAATCAATAGATGAGGTTTTAATATCTATCTGACTCCCAAAGAGCATATGGAATTCTAATTTGAGAACTTTTATTTTGTCTAAATTAAAGGTGAAGTCATCATCTGAGAGACAGTTATTTCCTGAGTAACATGATAAAAATGTGGAACAGTTATTGCTAAGAATAGAAGGTTTGGGACATAGGAAAGAATCACTGAGAAGGACTGAGGGCCCATTTATTTCTAGAAGTATATAACTGGAGAACCAAACCCACAGTGATGGTCTTTTCCTCAGAAGTTTTTGCTCATTTTACAGATTAAGAGTTAATGCAGGGCTGTGGGATTTTCTGGGAAGATGAGGAAAAAGGAAAAAGGGGAAGAGAATTGAGGATACATATCACTCCCCCAAATAATCACTTAAAGTGACAAAATGAAGAAAATCTGGAGAATTTCTTTTATATATCATGTACCCAAAAGGATCGCCTATTTCTCCTTACCTCCTTGATAATATCCAACATTTCCTTTAACATGCATTTGCACCCAGTATTAGAAATTAAAAGCTTAAAATTAAAATATCTAGCTGAGAGAGCACATTGTCTAAAGATTAATTACTAAAATAATCACCATGCATGCATAGAAATGCTCTTAAGTGGAAGGCTCACAGACTTTGATGTCTCACAGAGTATAGGTTCAACTCCCAAATATTACACTTAAATGCTATAGGACATGATAAACATTTCTTAAACTCTCTTAGCATGATTTTTTTTTCATTTATAACATGGGTGTTAAAAATACCTTAGTTTACATAAATAATATAAGAGAGATGATGATAGATAAATTGATGGATAGCTAAATAGACACTCAATACAGTACCATTAGGTACTGCTGTCTCTTGTTTTGACAGAGGGAACTACTTAAAGAACAAAGAGACATAACACCCAAAATGTGATGTAGTCACCAAGAAAGGGAAGTAATACAAGTTGAAGATAGACTTCATTCAAGCATGATTTAGCCTAGAGCCAAATCTATTTCAGTGTTTTGTTCAAGATGAAAGAAAAATATTCAATGTAGAATTGATGTATGTTGCAACTGTGAACATGACAGCCTAAAAGGGTCATTTTTGCTGAGTCTTATGACACAGAGCAACACTAGTTCACCTGATTTATACATACTTCTCATTTTAGCATAGACAACTTCACTAAAAAGGCACTGTATTTTCAGACATTCTTTTTGCTGCACTAGTGATGTTTTAAGGGGGAAAAAAAGTACAGACCTCTCATTTTACCTTACTACTGAACAATGCATTTTGATTACTGTTGCTTTGGAGAAAACAGGAATGACTTCCACATTCACAAAATGTTTCTTAAATGTCCTTGAAAGACCCTAAAATCAACATCTCAATAAGAGTTTTCCATAGAGTGGAAAGAAGCTACCTTTTTTGAAAGAGAGTGAGAAAGAGAGAGAGAGAACCAAATCATAACTTTGAGACCACCCTCTCAAGTAAGAGATAGAAAATGTCAAGGGCTGTTGATCACGCAGCAAATTTTCACAGTAGATCAGTAAGAAATTATTTAGCACAGGTGTTTAATTATGATGCATTAGGGAAATGGGTAGTGTTCAATGGCCCTCAAATATGAACCTCCACCTGTGCAGAGGTCTAGCACTGGTTTGTAGATGATAATACTGAGGGAAGCAACTGTGCTCCAATGCTGCTCAAGGGCCTTTCTTTTTTTGGTTGGTTCAACCAAGTTCACTGCCAGGAAGCTATGGGTTTTCCCCACATGAGCAGGTCTATCATGCAAGTTCATAATCTGCATCTGGGTTATCGCTCCAGGAATTAGTCACTTCTGAAAGCAAGTGAAAAATCAGAATAATTCAAGATACCCTGCAGAGAAAAATCTCTCTAGGTACATTCTAAGAACTCTGGCTTCACAGTAAGCAAAGGAAATCAATGTAATGGCCAAATGATAAGATAAGGTCATTGTGATTCATCCTCAAGTATAGCCAGTTCCCTTCAGCTATTTATTGAGCACTATCCAAGTGCTCTGTATACCTTATCTCAATTAAATCCTATCATGTAGATACTATTGTAATTCCTATTTTAAAGATGAGAAAACTTATGCTAAATTATGTTAGAATTATTATTAATAATTAAGGATTATGCTTGCCTAAGTCAATGTTTTTATGCTTTTACCTGAGCTATTTGGCTTCTCAGGACCCTGCTGTACCATGCACAAGAGTCTAGAGCCTAGAAAGGGAGTAGGTAAACAGTAATGTAGGCAAAGTTTGTCTGCTACATTTTCAAGCCTACCACCTACTCATGCCACCTCAGCACTTACTTCATCTTTCAGATTATTTCCTTTTCTCTTTCCTAATCTCTCATCCCAAAGTACACAGCTCTGTGGCTACTCTCTTAAGAGCAGGGAAGCAGATCTAATGAGTGAGTCTCAAACAAAGCTGAATGTAAAATTAGTGTAGTATGGTCTTCTCTTTAGAGGACTGGCCAGTAAGAGGCAGTGTATATGAACTGCTAGGATTAAACAAGCAGCAATATGAGAGAGCAAAACAGTGATGTTCTTGTTATCAAGAAACCTGAATTCTCCTATAGATTGTACTGTTAGAGGACCAGGGTAATGTACGTTAACTTGTTCATCGAATTCAGGGTCGCATACATAGCAGAAATTATATATGTTTGTTGAATTGGATGAAACTAGTCTGGGCTTTCTCACTTGGGTAAAATTTTATACAAACCACTTTATCTCAGATTCTTTATCTATTATTATGGGAGAATTAGAAAAGATCATTGATCTTCAGACTTCTTTTCTATGAAGACTTGTGTTCAGATGAAACAGTAGTATATTTGCTAGTAGTATAAATGCTAAGGACTGAATATTTGTGCTTTCCCCAATTCATATTTTAAAACCTAATGCCCAGTTCCACAGTATTAGAGGTAGGGCTTTTGAGAGGTGCTTATATCATGAGAATGGCGTTCTCATTAATGGGATTTGTGCCCTTAAAAAATGAAATCCCAGAGAGCTAGCTTGCACATTCTAGCTAACTGTCTGTGAGGCAGAAGCCCTCACTAACCAGGCACTAAATCTACCAGCACCTCAATCTTGGACTTCTTAGCCTCCAGAACTGAAAGAAGTATATGTTTATTGCTATAAAGCTATCTAGTTTATGGTATTTTGTTATACAAGTCAAATGGACTAAGACAACGAGCATAAACAAATTAGAGAGATAAAAGTAGAGCATTTTGGGCTGAATTCATGGTCTGTCTCTTTCCTCTCTTCTCTAAATAGGAACACAGATTGGAAGCCGCTAGAATAAATGACACTAATTTGTATGGTGCTAAATGTTTATTGATTTCAACACTCCCAAAGAAACTGTGTTTTGTTATCATTGTTATACTGAATTAATTTAATTTTTATTTGCTGAACAATAGTGTCAACCAACACTTAAGAGCTTCACCACTTAGCAGTTGGATGGCCTTGGGAAGTTTCTTAATTCTTCTGAGTCTCAGTTACCTCATCCTGAAAGTGTGGAGAATATGCTATATTGATACAAGAATATAAAGGATATAGTGTACCCATCCAATAACTGCCACAGAATAGATGTTACTCCTATTGGAATAAAGAGTCTTTGGACCAATATGTTGGATGCCAGCACTACATACCAAGATAGGCCAGCAGTGTGTCTGGCTTTATAACATACATGAGGGTGACTCTGTAAAGGCAAGGTGCACCGAGGCAGTGCTGGAAGTATGGGGTTACATTGTCAGTAGTTACTGAGTGGCCATGATAGCAGTAAGCATCATTCTAGGGGGTGCAGTACTCTTGTTTGTATATGGTAGCTGTGAAAGTAATCAAACACACATTTACTATTTTCTTGGGGATGCATTTTTCCCCAGCCATCATAAAGTTTAATTTCTGTGAAATTAATTACATCAGTCAAGACTCCCAGGTTTGGTCATTAAGATTTTAAAAGTCTATAAAACCCAAACATTTATAGTCAACTAGTTAGATTTCTCCTTCCCTAGGAAATGTATCAAACTGTACATTAAGAAAGTTCATTATTACACATTATTACAAACTATTCAGATTATTACTTAGAGCAATATCTACTACTGATTTCATACCACTGTTAATCAGCAGTGAGATATCTGAAAATATCTGAAAGTTTTGACTCAATTTAAGAATATCATAAATATTTTGGACAGCAGTTACACTGTCAAAACTCATCAAACTGAATAGTTAAGATCTTTTCATTTTATTACACATCAATTATATCACAATTTTAAAGGAAATATCACAAATATTCAAAATGACTACATAGCAGAAGTTCTTAGACTTGGTACTGTTATGCAGGATAATGCTCCATATAATTAATATGTGAGATATGAGCACTTTCCAATAGGTCTTAATGGAGGCACCTACCCATCTTCTTTATCTTTAATGATTCAAAGAATGTAAGATGCGGTACTTGGGTCAGTGACATGCTGAAACATTTGAATTCTCCCATTTGATGAAGCATTAGTTCTCTTCCCTCCCTTAAATTCTTTTATGTGACTGACAGTTTCATCCATTTTTTCCTGAGGCCATTATTGAAATTCCTTTGTACTTGTGAAAGCAAGTTTGCTGGTTCAAGAATTTTGTTTTACCTCTGCCTCCAAGACTTGTCAACGGCAAATTAGGACAAGGAATTCTAATTTATGTTTCAAAGGCCTCAATAGTAGTGAGAAGTATTTTTATTTATGTCGCCTCCCCCCTAAAAAAAGTATCAAGTCAAGATGATGAACCACAACACACTACTGTACAATTATTAAAAAATTCCAGGAGGAGTTGTGAAATATGAGAAGCAAGAGCAAGTGGAGATAATGCCTAATAAGGATCCTGAAGGGTTCAGGACAGCAGCTGGGATTGCTCTGGAGGGAGGCAGAGTGTTCATTTGGCCCATGCTTATTCACATTCTAATGCATATACTACATATAAAATCTTCACATAAACATATATGTACTTAAAGAGTAAAAAATATTCCTAACATTCCACTACTATATAATAAACTTAATCCACATACTAGTTGAAGTATTAGCACAAATCATCCTTATTGTTTTGCTGATGTGTTATAATAAATACATATTTTCAAATACTGAGAAATGTTGGATGGACTCTACGGTGAATGCCCATATATACACCATGCAGAATCTATAATTAACATTTTGCTACATTTGCTTTATCACCTATCTATCAATTTATCCATCTTGCTACCCATCTATCTTATTTATCTGAAGAACATTTCAAAGGAGACCACAAGCAGTACATCTAAATTTCAGAGTGTTTTTTTTTATTTTCTCTTTCATCCTGGTGCTACTCTAGTCACTAAATAATTACATCACTACTTGTAGCTCCTATTCTAGAGATATACTTCTTCAGTATTGAATCTGTTTACTTGAATGAAGGTGTTTTACTTATTAGATCATTTGGCAATATTATAGGGAATATGCAAAGTGGATATGAAGAGGAATACATTTCTATCCAAGCTCTATTCAACGGTACAGAAATGTAATATTAAATCACTCTCAGGCAAATCCAGTTGCTTGCATGATCATGATTTTCCTTAGCTATTTCAGGCTTAAGCTCGATGAAATTCAAGATTCATCCACTACCTATCTCCTCCTCTTAGAGTTGATGCTATGGTACTGAGACATTGGTGGAGAGAGGTAGGTAGATCTACTTTTCAATCTTGATAAGTATCTCTCCTGTGATGGAGTCGTCTCAGATGTATCACTTCCTTTCTGGTCCTCAGATATATTTCCCTCTATGCCCTCACTAGTTGAGACATATTTGGATGCTCTTCCAGTCAGTCCCTAGAGGATTGTTCTGCTCACATCCTCCAACATGACATCCTCTCCAAGGACAAAATTCCTGCATACCCACTTACATCTTTCTTAACTAATTTTCTTTCACACTTGGCAAGGGGAAGGAAACAAAGCACAAGACCTTTGGACATTCTCTCAACTATCTGTGGCTATAAGAAACTTGAAAGTTTTTCTTTGGTCTTCTCATACCAACACAGACCACACTGCCATTTCTACTCTCTGGCATCTAGCCCATGTAGAACATGGTAGTTCTCTGCTTTTGAGGGGCTTCACAAATAAGGAGAAGCAGATCTTCAAATTTAAAGAATGTTTATTCAGCCCCCTCACCATACAAACAGAATGTTCACACTTCACCTAATACTTTTGCTTCCTTTCCAAAATTCTAGCCTGTCTATTCCAGCCCAGAAGGATTTATATACATTTCCTGTGCCAGGTTAAACAAAATAGCAAAATATTCTTCCAAATGTATTGCCTTATCTAAGATCTAGTCCTTGGGACATCAGAAGCTCAGCATTACCTTATTGTGTTTCCTCTCTGCATATCAGCTGTAACTCCCATTTCCCTGGTGCATGGAAGCAAAAGCATAATTTGAACAGAGGAAAGGTGATAGGATCTCAGGTTTATAAATACATACATACATACATATATAACATCACTTAATATTCTATCTCTTCATACCTGCACTATGTGGGTCATCTGTTGTCTAGAATACTGGTTCTCAACCAGGGGCGATTTTGCTCCCAGGGAATATTGATCAGTCTGGAGACACTTTTGGCTTTTACAATTGAGAGAGGTGGATACCAATGCTATCTAGTAAGTAGAGACATGGGATGCTGCTAAACAACCTACAATGCATAGGACAGCTCCAAAAGAAAGAACTTTCTAGCCTAAAATGTCAGTAGTGCTGAGTAAGAAACCCCAGTCTAAATCAGTGCTTCTAAAACTAGCGGATACAAACTTTCATCTATAAGATAGTTTAAGCTGAGGATCCAATGTAAAACATGGTAACTATAATTGATAGCACTGTATTGTATACTTGAATTAGCTAAGAGAGTAGAACTTAAGTGTTATGACTCCCCCCCACACAAAAAAAATAATGTGAGGTAATAGATGAGTTAACTAAATAAGAAGAATGTTTTCACAATGTATACATATATCAAATCACCACGAGTTATACTTTAAATATCTTGCAATTTTATATGTCAATTATCTCTCAATAAAGCTGAATTTAAAAATTAATTAATTTTTTTAAAAATATTTTTTTAGGAAGCCTAAGTATTCTATGGAAAGGGATATCTCAAAAGCTAAGAGAAAGATGAGGAGACTGCCCCCTACTTCACTTTAACCAGAGAAATTTCACTTTATAAATAAGTTTCCATATAATATTTCATTGGGGAAAAAGGAATGTTGTTCACTTACATTTTTTTTAATCATTAGAAAAGATAATCTTTAGTGCAATGACTTAATTTTTCCACAGATCATATTTTTTAAATGGAAGGATATTGAAAATGTATTTTCCCAATTAGTGACATCAGTGACATGCTAAACAGTTTCATTTGTTTTTATCATTATTTCATGAAAAAAAAATCATTTCCCAATAAAACAGCAGGAAATTTTATAATTTCATAACAAAGGACAACAATTCAAATTGAAATATTTGTAGACTTAAGGAAAACCTATAATGTAATCTGTATTTTTCTGATTTTGAAGCAAACCAGTAAAAACTTGGTTACAGATCAGCCTCTATTTATAGACATTGATGGAAATCTCTGCTACAGAATTCAACTCAGGGATTCAAGTCTTTTCTAGTCTTCCTGATTTCTCCTAAAGTACCATTTCCTTTGTCCAATGACCTTTATAAAGGTTCCTACCCAAAATAATAACAGTAAACAGCCCTACATTGAATAAGACTTCTCAAACAAACCATGGAAGTTAGAGTCTTGATTTAGGGACTGTCCAATTCAGCCTGTTTCACAGATTCTCTTACAGGGTAAGAAACAAATATGTTATAAGAAACCATAGTTACCTTTTGTTCTTAATGGATAGTTGTCTAAACTTAGTTCTGCTTTACTTCATCCCCAATGCAAATTCCCAGGAATTAGTACCACAACAATTACCAGATGGGACTAGACACATTAACCCTAAGCATGAAGTTGATGATCAAGTCAGTAAAAGAATAAACAAGAGTGGAGGTAGATGGCATTATATCTGAATGTGTGACTGATGACCAAATCATCTGAGTGAAACTTACCATTTGTATGTTCATATGCCATAAATCAATACACATCTATATTTTCAAACACTGTTCAAACATGATAAATATAACAAATTCCCATCAGTAGTAATGACTGCCAAGGGGTCATAATTTGTGGAGGTAGTAGAATTTCCTGTGGATTAAGTATAGTTTACAAAGATTAACTCTGTGTATCCCATTGACCAAGTAATTCTACTCCAAGTACTCCAAGAACACCAAGAATGAGAGGACAAGTAGGAATCATAAGCATCAATTTTTTTTTTTTTGCTGTATTGACTAGTAAAATTTACTTATCTAGAGAAATCTCATTTGCAATAGTTAGACCATTTTATTTTTCCTGTATTAACTCCAAGCCCTATCCTCACCCCATCACTCTATCATGCACATTATAAAAAAATAGTTTGATCAATGGATGGCTTTAAGAAGAGGAAGATTAAATTATAAGACAAAAACAATTTCCCCTCTATGGACTTCATGATGTAATATTTTACACTGCTAAAATAATTTAAATCATTATTAGGCAATACTAATGAATCACCTTCAAACACATGGCAATGTATATAGACTACAAAATTATCACAAAATAAAAATATGCTTTTAATTACTAAAGATTTAAAAATCTAAGAACATTTTTAATATTAAAAAATTCAATATAATCATGCATAAAATAACTAGATTTATCTGGCCAACAGAACACACAGGGTGAATTATATATATGCATACACATGGAGTTTTTCGTTTCTACTGTAGGTTTTGATGCTATTATTATTATTTCATTTCATGTTTTATTTTACATGGATGTACTAATAATAGTGACAATGGAACCAAAATAAATAAATAAAACAAAACTGAAAATACTGAACTTATATTCTGGATCAGACATTATAATTAACAGTTTTTATTTGTTCTTACGTAGTTTTCACAAGCTTTTTGTAGTAGAAAATTAATTTTCTATTATTTCTCTCATTCTATATATGATGAAACATGTCCTTTGCAACTCAATAGCTTTAAACCCAAGTAAGTCCAACTCCTAAGTCCTGGATTTTACTACTTGGCCATGCTAAAGAGAGGATGCATTCAACAGGCTTTTATAGTTTGCCTATATATCAGATGCTTAATCATGGAGACATGGAACAGAAACTTGGAACACAAAGTAATTTTCTTTTAAGAAATTCATTCCACATATATTTATTGGGTGCTTACTCGATGCCAGACAGAAGAGAGGCTCCTATCTGGAAATGTTGCATGGAATAAAAGATCAACACCAGTCAATTGCTGACAATACTGAATCTCACCTGATCCTGTTGGTCAGTGTCCCAGAAGGGCTTCTCCACTAGGGCTGGTAACATCACTGTTGCGAACTTTTTTTTTATTTCCAAGAATATATCTCCTTATCCTCAAAACCCTGATTCCTGGGCTCATTCTGACTTCTGTGACTTATTTTTATCACAATTTACATAGGATCTGCAAATTACTAATTTTTTAAAATTCAATTTGGTCTCTCTTTAAAAAATTCTATAGGCATGATTTTATATCTATAACTTTTGTAAGAGTTATATAGAACCTAGTTCACAGTAGGCCATCGCAGAGGTTTGTTTTGTTTCATTTTGTTTTTGTTTTCCTAGAAAAAAAAAATTAGAGAACATTAGCCAATTCACTCATTTTACTCATAAGGACATTCAGCCACAAAGAGATGGCTTTATTTTCTGTGTTGACATGACTAGTTACTAGCAGAACTAAGACAAAAACTCAAGTCTCTTAACTCCTGGGCTAGAACTATTTCTAATTCTCTCTCTCTGCTCATTTGAAATTGAGTCAATTCCTCAAATAGAGAGGTCTTTTCAATTTATAGCTCTAATTATAGGTGTGAGAGTCACAAAATTCTCTGTCTATTCCCATGCCTATTTCCTAATTAAAGAAGTGGTAAAAGATGTTACTGACGTAATAAACATCAAAAAAGAAAAAATAATGAAATAAACTTTATGAGGTTATGAGTTGGCTTGAGATCAATTCACTGGTCTTCATTATACTTATTCATACAAACTTGGATTTTATCTAAATGAGCTCCAACTCTACATTCTAATTCAACCAAGTACTAGCTTCACGGGTTTTATGTATCCCAGAAAAAAGTAAAACACCAAATTCAATCAAATATGTTTAAGTTCCTGTATGCACACATTATCAATGGCAGTACAGGAAACAGATGTTTCTAAGACATAATCCCTGGTTTTTAACACTATTGTAATATTTTTGTAAAAACATTAGAGTTTCCATTAGAAGAATCATGTCATTCATTCATTCATTCACTGCCTAAATTATACATTGAGCACTATCATATGCAAGCACTTGGTTAAGGAGACTATCAGCAAAAACAAGCAAACAAAAGAAGCACAGGTGTAGGTTCATTAATTATGTATTGTTGCATAACAAACCACTCTAAAATTTAGTGACTTGAAACAACAAAAAAATGTATTATCCCACAGTTTATGTGGGTTTGGAGTCCAGGGATGACTCAGCTGAACATCTCTGGCTCAGAATCTCTCATGAGTTTAAGTTGAGCTGCCAACTAGAGTTGCTGTCTCACCTGAAAGCTCAACTGTGGAGGAGAGGGAGTGAGAAAGGACCTGCTTCCAAGCTTACTCACATGGTTATTGACATGTGTCAGTCCCTTGCCATGTGGGCCTCTCAACAGTTCTGCTGGCTTCCTTCAAGGAGAGCAGTCTAAGATAGAACACCTGAAACATGAGCTATCATCTCTTTATAACCTAATCTCAGAAGTGACATCACATCATACTATTGCATGTGCATTATCTTATTCATTAGAAGCAAATCAGTAAGTCTAGCCCACTTTCAAAGGGAGAGGACCACAAAGTGGAGGTGGAGTCAGGGGTGGAGGGAAGAGTCACTGGAGCCATCTCAACTGCCTATCACAACAGGTCATGCCCATGGGAAGCTTAGAGTCTTTCTATATTAATTTTTTATTATGTTACCTTATGGCATTAAAAAGTGACTGGCCAGACATGGAAGCAACCAAAGTGTCCTACAATATATAACTGGATAAAGAAGCTGTGGTACATATATACAATGGAATATTACTCAGCCATAAGAAGAGATGAAATACTGCCATTTGTGACAACATGGGTGGACCTCAAGATAATCATGCTAAGTGATATAAGCCAGATAGAAAAAGTTAAAAATCATGTGATATCACTTATATGTGGGATATCAACCTAAAAGGAACAAATGAACAGAACAAACAAACAGAGACTCATGAACATGAACTATAGAATAGTGGTTACCAGTGGGTAAGGGATGGAGGGAGTGGGGAGGTAGACAGGGTAAAGGGGTCAAATATGTGGTGGCAGAAAGAAATCTAACTATGAGAAGTGAACACAGTGTTTATATATATATATATATATATATATATATGCGCCTTATTGTTAAAATAAATAAATAAATAATAAAAACTTGTTAAAATGTGACTGGCCTGTGGCAGGTTCTCAACAATTATTTGCAAAATAATAGGTGCTAAATCAAAAGGGTAGATTGGGACTAAATTGAGGAGGTCCTAGAATGCCTGGCTGAGTACTTTGTACTTAAATTAGTGGACAAGGGGAAACCATTCATAGTTGGCACATTAAAATACATAATAGTTAGAACTTTTTTCACTCTAATATTATTCTTTCCCAGCAATTGTGTTCTCTCACAAGTACTGAAAAGAGAGTTTCTTTTTTTGTTTCTACTTTATTCTGACAAATGTTCCCAGTTTGCTTGGACTAAGGGAGTTTGTGGGACATGGGACTTTCAGTACTACAATGAGAACTATCCTAGTCAATCTGGAACCAACTGGTCATCCTATTCTCCTTTCTCCTGTCAGAAGGAAGAATGATCATTCTGACTGATCCACATCTCCAGAGGGTACTATAAAAATAAACAGGCTGTCTCTCACCATCCTGGGCCACCTGTGCCTAGACATGGGGTGAGGGGTTCATCTCATACTTTCACTATCCACTAAGAAAACAGGCTTTTGCTCACTCAGTCCTAGCCTAATCACTTGTGCCTGGGGGATGAGTTAAAAGAGGGATGAGAATTAGGAGGCTTGGCCAAGTTCTCTTACCTGGTTTTGCCAACAATGAAATAGATGGTGCACACTGCTTCATTACGCCTATTTCTCAGTTGGGTAGAACTCAGAGAGAAAACCAACAGTTAGAATCTCCCCTATATATAACAATGATTGAAGCTAAATTTTTAACAGATTATCCAGCAAGTGTTTTCAAAATGCCTACTATGAGCCACATGAAGTATCAGAGAACAAAGATAAGTCCTCATCCTTGTGACACTCCCAGTTGCATGGGAGGATAGACATATAAATCAGTATTCAAATATAACATATTAAATTGTAGTCTATGGCCATGCCACCCTGAATGTGCCCAATCTTGTCTGATCTTGAAAGCTAAGCAGGGTTGGGCCTGGTTAGTACTTGGATGGGAGACCACCTAGGAATACCAGGTGCTGAAGACATAAAAACATAATAAATAAATAAATAATAAAATAAATTCTATTATAGTCATGTATTTATAGTACCATGAAAGCAAGAGGAGAGAAGAGAGAAAAATGGACTTTTTTCTTAAGATCTCTAATTATTGGTATAATTGCAACTTCTCTTAGAAGAATAATAAAAGGTGGTTTGTTTGGGCTTGTTGTTGTTTTTGATTTAGAGGGAGTGATACTTGAATTGAATCTTGAAAAATAAACAAGTTTGTGAAGCAAATATGTTAGAAAGGGCATTGTAATTAAAGAAAATAGCATGTGCATGTACATGAAAGTGTAGGAAGATGATGAAATAACAGAAAATAATAATTTATAATGTCTTCATTAACAGGAGAATGTAGAGAAATGGCAGAAAATAAAAGTTAAAGTTTATCCAAGGGCTAAATGGAATAATAGATTATGTCAAAAGCCTGATAGACCCAAGTTACAGATTGAAATAGATTCTGGAGGTGAGAAGAATAGTTGTCATCTCTGAAAATGGTTAAAGGGAATGTGAAACTGGAACTAAAGTGGATGTCATGGTATGAAATGGGGAGCGCAAGTTGGAGAGATATAGGCAAGGAAGAAAATTTGCAGAACTTTACTGGTAAAGGAGAAATGAGAACACAAGAATTAAAGATGATACCAAGCCCTTGAGCTGGAAAACCAGAAGTACCCTCAAAAGAACTAGAAAAGTAAGAAGGAACTGGTCATTGAAAATTGGCTCAATTGAAGAAATGTTTAGTTTGAGAAGCTGGTAAGATACCTAGCTAGGAATGTGAAATAAGAAATTAGAAATATGGACTTGGGACATGTAAAAGATGGCAGGGCAACAGACACAGGTATGTCTAAAGATGATGGATGACAGATGATGCCCCCCAAAACAGAGAGAGAAGAAACTGAGAGAAAAGAGACAGAGACTGAGTATTTAGGAAAACCAGTATTTGGGGAGGTAAAAGAACAAAGTCCATTGAAAGAAGCAGTGAGGAGAAGCAGTTCAGAGGTGTCATTTGGAGAGGGAAGAGAGATTTCTAGGAAGAAAAGATGGTCAGCTAGGTTGGAGCTTCTGGAGATGTCAGGGATTTTACTCTATCAGAGTATGGCCATTCATGAACTCCAGCCTTATCAGAGAGCCAAATAAAGATAGCACAGGTATAATGGATGGGGAGAATTTGGAGTCGCAGGACAGATAATACTTATCATAAGTACATTTTTTTGAACATCTCAAGATATACAAAGGAAACCCCTTCATCTCACTAAGCTATCTACCTACAATATTATTTATGAACAACATTAAATATTAGCCTACATTTCTTATTCATTCATTCATTGATTAATGCACTCATCTATCCATCCATTCAAGCAAACAGAATGCCAAGTAGTGGATATACAAAACAAGAGTGATTTGTGGTCCCTGTCTTCAAGAAGTCATCAACTTATCGGTCTGAGTTAGAAACACAAATAGAGTCCCAAAGTGTGCAGTTGCGATAGCATAATCACAGACAATAAAGAAAGTTCAAAGGACAAACTGAAATTGCCTCCAGTGCTAGGCTTAGGGTTTTCTAACAGTGCCAACAAAAACTATAAAATGTTGACTCATCCACAGTACAGTGAAAACCAGAGTTGGTTCCACCAAGAGAAGGTTATTAGTCTCCCTGTACATATACCAGATAGCAATTGACAAATTCAAACAAACAGAAAATAAGGAACTTGAATAAAAGAAGCAGAGTGAACCAATAACTCAAAGAACAAAGAAACAAAACAAGCATGTTTTGTGTCTTTATCAAAAACATTCTCCTTTCTTTAATTGCAATTGATGACTAGATGAAAAATATATAGAAACACAGTTTAAGGGTTTTGTGTTATCGTAGATACAGCTCACACTATCTTTCTTCATAGAAGGCTTACAAAAAAGGTGTTGTCAAATAGATAAAACTCAATACAGCTCAAGCATGAAAACCATATGATATAGCCGTATGGCCACAGTGCAAGCTTAGGAAAGAAGCTGTGATTACTGCTTCTGCAAAGCAGAAACAAGGCAAGATTGCTAATGTCATTCTGATTTACCAAGTACAGCCAAGACAGTTCTTTCAGCAAAATTGCTGAACTGTGTGGTTGAGGCTGGATGACTTTCACACAAAAGGACTTTTTATCACACATAGATCTGAAACAGCAAAACAATCTGTGAGGCTACAACAGATGTGTCATGTTGAAGAGGCCCCTTCACATGAGCAGGTGCCAGAGGAACAAGTGGAAGAACAGATCAGCCCAGCAGGGTCCACTTGTAGTGAAAAACAATGGAAAAACAACCTACAGGCTGTGACTCAAATCTGCTAGACCTGGTATTCACAAGGCTGTGAAAGAAAAAAAAGCAATATTCAATAATTTATTATTTTATACAAGTTGTACCTTTCTCAGCACTCCTCAGGCTTCAAGTCATCCACAATTATACTGTCATAGCCAATTGGCATTGACAAAAAGCCACAACATACTAGTACTATACAGACCAATAGAACTTACAGGTACCTAACACATGTTAGGCAGTAACTACTGTTGTTTAGAGACAATGAGGTGTCCATGTATCTTTTCTTCCTGGGGTTAAGAGTGGCTCTAAGGGAAGGAAGATAAAACCAGAAATGGATTACACCTGAGAGAGTCCTCCTCCTCTAGAGAGTCTGGCCTCCCATACTATCAGTTGAAGAGGGTAGATAGAGGAGACCGTTCAGGAAAATTACCCCATGCCCCCATGCCCATCAAACATAGAGTATGAATGGGTATACATATGTAACTAATTCCATTTTGTGTTGCTTCAGGTAAGAACTCTAAGTGAATGTCAATGTCCAAGATGAGAAGAGCCATTTCAGACAACCAGACCAGGTTATGATCCCCATTATGCCTTGGAATCCATAATTTTTATAGTAAAAATGACCTTTAAGCTTCATCTGCTTGAATTCCTTCATTATAGTGGTTAAGAAACTGAAACTCAGAGACATGTCATATTTAACATGACACACAACAATTCAGATATCTAAAAGATGATTTTTTGTCTGGCTTTATCCTGGAAAACAAAACCTTGACACTGATATTACCAGGTTTAATAAAGTCAAATAGGAGATTTGTGGGAGATGACTTAACCTATACTCATCAATAAGAAAGATCTAAACCTCCTAACCATACTTAATATAAGAACAATGAGTTCAAAGCCAGTGTCTGGTGTCTTCTCACCAGGAAGAAGTAGCGGCCTGGGGCCTGTACCAAGATATCCATTATTTACTACAGGGTCTTCAGTACAGACTTCAGATGTTGAGTTAATCACCTTTGTATTTTAGCTTTTGGAATAGCATTCAATGGCTATCCTCAAAAAGACAAAAGATAATAGATACCGGTGAAAATATGGAAAAAAGGGAATACTTATGCACAGCTGGTGGAAACATAAGTTCATACAGTGACTACGGAAAACAGAATGGAGGTTCCTCAAAAAATCAAAACATTATTTTGAAAAGATAGCTTCACCTACTTATTTATAATAGGGTTATTTACAATAGCTAAGACATGAAAACAACCTAAGTGTCCATCAACAGATAAATGGATAAAGAAGTTGTGACATGTGTGTGTGTAATGAAATATTATTCAGATATAAAAAGTAGGGAATCTTGGTATTTGCAACAACATAGATGGGTCTTGAGGGCATTATGCCAAGTGAAAGAGGTCAAACAGAGAAAGACATACAATATTTGTCTGATATCACTTCTATGTGGAATCAAAAAAAAAGAATGAAAAAAGAAAAAATTTCATGGAAAAAGATATATTTGTTGTTACAGAGGAAGAGGGTGGAGGGAGGGGGAATTGGATAAAGGTGGTCAAAGGTACAAACTTGCAATTTTAAGATAAATAAGTTATTGGGATGTATATGCAACGTGATGACCATAGTGACACTGCTGTATATGAAAGTTGTAGAGAGAGTAAATCCTCATAGAGATGTTGCAAAGATTAAACGAAATAATGTGCAGAATGGTGCTTTAAACAAAGTTTGAGGTCTCAAAATGTTAGCTATTTCATCTTAAAATGAAAAAAGTTGCCCTTATATGTAACTTGTGATAACATTTCCTGTAACAACATTTTCCAGATAACGGCACTTTGGGCACTATTGCCTAATTATTAATTGCTTAATATAATGGATGTTGCAGATAATTAGAGCAGAATTGAAATAGAATCTATAGTACTTTCTTTTAATTTAGGTATCTTTCTAGGATGTTGTCTTTCTATAATTCACTCCTAGTTTTATAAGATGTCAATTCCAGTGTTTTGTTGCCAAGGGGTACAAATTACATTCATAATCACTATCCTAAACTTCTCTTTTTTCCCAGCCATAAATATAATATGAATTAGGTGGAGTCTAGAGTGTAGTTTTTTTTTTGCTTCTATGACTTCATGGAAAGGCCCAGATTCCTCTTCTATTTTGAGGTCAACTGCCACTTAACTATGACATAAATCTGTTATTTTGATATTGTTATAAAGGGGTCCATGATTTTTTAGCAATAGTTATGTTTTAAAACATTTTCAAAGGTAAATATAAACAAAGAGGCGAGAAATCCTAACAATATTAATTGTCTTATTCAATAGCAGTAAAGCATGAATGGTTACGAAATGAGCTCAGCAGGACTTTCTTGAATCTAGGGAATAGAATATATGCTCTATTCTGCACTAAACTTTTTATTAAAGGGAACTGTCAAATAAGTTAGGGTATCAAGATGCAGTGTCTGTCACCTGCTGCAGGATACGTTGAGGTCAAAAACAGCTTTTGAGGAAGAATTTTTTATTTCTATATACTCATTCTAGTCTTCTTATTCTATAAAATACTCTACCATTTATACCATATACAAAATCAATAAAAAAGATGTATTCTCAAAAATATTACCTAAATTTGCATTTACTAAGCTGGTTTATGCAAGGATATATTTCAGGCATCCCATAAACTTAAACACCAAATAAAAGCTATCAAGTTTAGTTCATGTACTTTAAAGATTATTCTTGGAAGACATTTATTTAGCTGCATTTTTCACAAAAGAAACAAACATTAGTTAATTATTACAACATTCAAATGTTATGTTAAAATTCAAATTATTAAACTCTATAGCCATTTAATGCATACTAAATGTATATAGCTATTGCCTTAAATCACACAAAGGATAATGTTAACATGTGCAGAATAGTTTTTCCAGAATAGTTATAATATGAATAATTAACCATATCAAAAAGATTCATTGCTGGGAATATTTTTTTTTCCCTCTTTCCTTTTTCTAGATGTAAGACTACCCATTTCTAAACTCCATTGGTCCTGCCCACATTGTTTGGTCACAATTCTCTCATCAATTCAGAATGTCTTGGCATATACCTCTACATTTGAAAAAAGGATACTAAGAGCTGGACATGACTTCAGAGTGATTTCAGAAAGATGATGTTAATCTCAGCAGTGATACAGATACTGGATTGAATCAGCAGGTCAGGCATCTCTAGCAATGATATATGCTGTGGCTCAAATGTGGTAATCTTATAATTAACAAAATCTTAATCATTTTCTAATCTTTCTCTCTCTTTTCCTCTGTCCCTCCCACTCTTTTTTTTTTTTGTCTGTATCTTATAAGATAAGAAAATAAGAAACTTCCAAGTTAAGAAAACTTAAAAGAAAACATTTTCAGGCTATATATAATGGCAGATCTTAACAGCCCCATTGTTTAGTGATTAGTCACTTTGATGTTACAAAGAAAAAAAAACAAGAAAAAGAATCTACAGTTCTGAACTGAAACATGAAAAAAAGTCTGAGTTTCCTTTTTACTATTTTCCATCCCCTTTAATAATGCCATCATTTTATGTTAAAATATACATAACTTAAAATGCATCATTTAACTACTATTAAATGTACAGTTCTGAGGTATTAAGTACATTCATGTTGTTGTACAACCATCATCATCATTCATCTCCAGAACTTTTTCATCTTACAGCACTAAAACTCTGTACCCATTAAATAATTCTATATTTTTATTTTAATTTTCTTAATGGCCAACATATGTCAGTCAGCCAACCTTTTTAGCATTTGCTATCTACTTATCTAATAACGAGGGTTATTGAAGATGATGTGTCTGCCCTCAGGGACCTGACACATTAAGACAGAAGATGGACAAAGATGCCACATCACAAGGCCACTCATTGAGTACAAACCTGACACTTTAGCAGGTGTTGCATTTAAGTGAATTTCAAAGTAGTACAACTGATAGTTTCGTTTCAAAGTTCTCGTTGGTAACACGTGATATATGCCGTTTTCAAAAATGACAGACTTTTTCAAAGAGAAAGAATGGTGCTGTTATTTTAAGTGCACTTCTCAGAATGTTGAGTGTTCATTGGTCTTTATTTTACAAATCCTCTTGGATAATTTTAAGCCAACTGAGATAGGCCAACTTCTGAAAAGTCCAAAGCATCCTAATTTGTTCCCTAACTACTTACTGTTGGCTACAGTACACAGAGGTGGAGCTGGAATTGAGAATCCAAGCGCCTGTGCGGGAGCCTCAAACCACTCTTCTTTCCAAGACTGTCATATCAGGATATGATAAATAGCATATCAAAACTTCCAAGCCCAGCCTAAGAAGAGGTTAAAATACAATTTTCCCTTATTAACAAACATATTTTTCCGAAAATCGGTTGCATCACTCACAAACAAACACCTCTTACCTTTCTGTCTCAGGAGGTCAGCACTGAAAATCTATAGTCCAATTTTTCTTTTTTAAATGGGAGCCAGGTGGTGGTATTTTAATTGTTGTTTTTATTCTATGGTACCAAACAGAAAAAGATATGTTGATATATTCCAAATTGACTATTCGTGCTCTCTTTGCTAGTGATCATTAATTTCAGTTGGACAGTTATTCATGTAAGCAATTTGCCGCCACGATGACTGAGAAAAAATATTGAAGTGCTAGGCTTTTAAAATGGTAATGTGTGGGAAAAGGTATAATTCTCTTGAAAAACATATTCCTCAAGTTTTATATTTGGTCTCTGGTGATATGAACCGTAAAATCGTGCTAGCTAGTCCAAACTATTTTTATTGGAATCTTGGTTTGGGATAACAAGAATTGAATCTTTTAAAAGCTCATTTGGAATACAAATATTTTAGCTCTAGCTATAGTACATCTATAAAGACATCTAGAATTTGGGAAGATAACACCAATGAAAAAGCATATTTCTTTGGCTCAGTTATCTCATGGAAAATAACATACATGCTGCTTTATATAGCTGCTGCTGTTTCATAAAATTTTTCAAGAAAATATTTTTTTGAAAGGATTTTGTTCAGCATACTTCGGCTGGTGCTTTGGGACTGTTATTGAATTTATTTGGAAATGAAATATAGAAACAACAATGCAAATCCAGTGCTTTACAAACTTGCTTCACTTAGCCTCACAGAAAATCATGCAATTGACCTCATTAGATCTGTCACTAGCTGGTTTATTTCTGGGTCTCACACTCCAGCCTAAAATAACACCAGAACTATCTAGGTCTGCGTCCCCAGACACCATCATAATAGAACATATATCACTGAAACAAGAGTGCCCGGACTCCACGACATGAAGCAACACTACAGAAGGGTATGGTCACCCAAGGGAATCAAAGGGACACCTTCTAATTAGGTTGGACTTCCTCAGATATTGCTAACTTTTGGCTTCATCTAACCCAGTTCTCAGAACTTTTGATAACTGCAGTTAATTCAAGCTTTAAAATAATCATTTGCTTATATTTTGTATACAAAATATATAGTAGAGAATCTTAATGTCAGGAAATATTTTGAAGAAAAGATCCAGTCCAATGTATCTTATGTCATAGATGAAAAAACTGAGAACTAAAATGTTTAGTTACAAGTACCAACCCAAACTAACCTGGTGTGTTGATTCTCCATCTGTTATTACCTTTTCCTATAAGTCATTTACATAATTATGCCATGTATTTGGTACTTCTCCATGGAAAGCAAATTTTCTAAAAAATAATAAGGACTAGAAAATCTTTTTATACATAAAGGTATGAAGTGCATCTTCAAAGAGTTCTTGTTTTCTTTAATCCTTTTAAACCATCTTTTACCATCTGTACATTAGCTTCTTTCCAACAAGCAAATCTATAAAATGAAATCCCTCTATCTCATTCTGTCAAATTGAACCACACATTAACCGAAAGCTTAAAGAATTATTGTAATCACTTACTATTTTCCTTTAATGATTTTCAAATTTTGAGATGGAGCCAAATACCTTTCTGAGTACAAAAAAATAGAGCAATTTACAAAAGTGATAGATATTTGGCAAGATTTGAAGGTAAAATAGATTTTGTGAGTGTACATGTTTGAAGAGATTTTCTTATAGGATGTACTTAAAGACATCACGCTTAACAGCTCAAAGCAATACTGTGTTCATAAAAATTAACTGCTCTCTTAGCTAATGTACAAGACCTGAATTCATGTTTTAAAATGCTTCTTTCATAGCTGATACTATCAGAGTTGGCTAAAATTTTGTAATAAAATTTTGTAATAATATAATCATAAGATTTAAAAGTTCTTGAAAAGGTCCAATTTTTATTTCTTTACATAATTTCTCTACTCCAATGGTGGTTCCTCAGTTAAGAGATAGTTTTCTCTACAAAGTCAAGCCACTGGCCTGTTATAATCTCTGTGCCTCTAAAAAGATTATGTTACCAAAAAAAAAACAAAAAAACTTTTACTGAGATTTTTAGTGTCTATTATGTTGCAGGTACTGTGCTAGGCACAAACATGCTTCAGCTCTAACCCCTATCAATCTATGCATAAAACATTGTCATTGAACAGTTAAGAAAACAAGTTTGAGGAGCTTAAATGACTTGCCCAAGGTCTCAGCACTATTCACTGATAGAACCAAAATTTGAACATTCTTCTATGCAAACCAAAACACTCTTTATCCTTCTCCATAGGCTTCTTAGCCAATACATAGCTTGAAGGAACCAAGATATAAATACAGTTTGATGATACAAAGGATGTTAGGAAGTGAATAGAGATAGACTGTGTAGCCCTCAGGGATGCTTGATGACTTCTAACACAGTTGGCAATCTTTGGCCAACAGCATGATTATTTTGGAGGACTTTTGTTTTTTGCAACACCTAAATCTATCAATTGAGAAGCATGCCCACTGTGTAAAAGGCCCTATAGGGAGAATTGCCAGATAAAATACAGTATAAGTATGTTCCATAAAATATTTGGATAGAAACATACTTATAGTAATAAACTCTGTTCATATGAAATTTAAATTTAACTGGGTATCCTATTTTTTGGTTTTGTTTTATTTTGCTTTTGCTAAATCTGACAGCTCTACTAGTAGGCAAAATACATAGTAGTTTTGTTTAATTTTGTTTTTAATTGTCTTTCTTCCCCTGGGTGAGACAAAGCATAAAGACATAAAAAGAAAGCCAACAATTCACTATGGTATTTGATAAGTATCACATGACTAGTGCATAGTCTATGTCTATCTTGAAAAAGTTCAAAACTCCTCTCAGAAATGACTTCAAGAACATACAGCACTCTCTCCCCAGATGTCTTTTCAAGCTAGATAAGCTCCTGTAGTTGGTGTCCTTTTTTGTAGCGATTCATTCTTTTTCATTTATTCAGTCGGTTTAGAGTCAGAGACCCAGCAGGAAGGAGAGGATACATGCAGAAGAGATAATTAAGGTGATCATAAGCAGGTAGAGTTAAGAGAGACTAGCAAGAAACAGTGACGTCCTTGGGAAATCCTGTGGGAAAAGAAGTAGAAGCCATTATTGGAATTCAATGAGAGCTTAGCTGCAGAAAAGAACTAACCCTCAAAAACTAGTAAGAAATGAAGCCAATAGCAAACTGGTCCAGCAGGGCAAGAACCAGGGAAATAAACACCTTGACCTCTCTCATCTTGCACCCTGCTGGTACCTATCGTTGGCCCAATCCAACCAGAAAAGAAGGGACAAGAGAAGCCTGTTGTCCACAGAGGTCAGCTTCAACTTCCAAGTGTACATACAAGGAAAGAAGAATGACAAATATGAAGTGCACAAAAAGAGAAAACCAAGCTCATTCTCTCATGTGAAGTCATTACTTTTTGTGAACTCCTTTAGCATTTTATAATGTCTGCATAGCATTTGTCACATCTTATATTTCATTACTTATTAATTATTTTTTTTTCTCTCAGTGGTCTATGAGCATCTCTCCCTGAAACTGATGAGAAACTACATGTGATTTTGACCACTTCAAGTCTGCCAACCAAAAAAAGAAGGTAGAATACAGCCTACTAAATTCTGATTGCCGGAGGAGAAAAACAGGAACAGAGATTAAATTGCTCTTCTTCAGGGTGATGAGATGGTTTGCCTGAGGGGAAAGCCCCCGAAAAAACAGTAAGGAAAGGGGGACAAGGCAAGTTCATCTCCTTAGAGCAGAGCCTAGTGAAATGTTTTCCTTCTCATGTCTACTCCCCTGAGCAGCAGCAATTCATTTGAGAGGAGTTGTGGGATTATTTTACTTTAGCTATCTAAAGTAACTCAATTTTTTATTTTTGTCAGCTTATGACTATGCTCAACACAAACAGATTACTCTGCACCTCACAAACTTATTTATTTACAGACTTATTCCACCGAATTTTCTTTTTCCACTGAGCCTCTCACAGTGGAAACACAGTGAGTACTCTCGTGGTACCCCATAGTGCAGGAGAAACATTACAAAAAAAAAATGAGTATGAATGTTGTCCTGAAAACTTGAAACTATTCTAAAATAACTTGAGGCTTTTTAACCTCTACAACAAAGCTGATTGAAGCTTCTACCTGAATATAATCAGATTGCTGCATATTAAGCAAAGCTTTTTAAAGGAACTAAACAAATTTAATTTTGACAAATGTGTTATTTGCTCTCACACTGTATGTATTTACTTGAAAAATTAAAAGCGGTCAATAGGATACATTAATTTGCATCCCTCTCCCTCTCATACATATCATTCAATACTGGTTTTAAAGTTTGTGTAAGATTGCATATTGGTATCTGCCTTGGATCTTGTCTTTGCCTCTTCTAGAGTATTTTCATGGAGCCATATCTTTCCTCTCATAGTGCTTCAAAATCCTAAAGTGAAAGAGTAAGAATATTGGCTCAATGTTTTTTGTTCTTTGTTGTAAAACTACAGCAATGTCATAGTTATCTAGAAGTCTAACAACTGAAATCCAACTCAAATGCAAGCTAAAACAAGAACATCTTTCTGAATGTCTCTGAAGTAATTTGACATAAAACAAACAATAAGAAAATATTTTTCCAAACTTCTCTGCAGTAACCTGACATGTTTAACTCCAACGAATAAGTCTTTAAGGGGGCCTAGTATTTCTTTAATAAGCAGATTATCTGGTTCTTTAGAATACAATATATTTATGGCAACAGTATACTGTAGTTTCCAAAAGCTGAAATTCTGGAGTCAGATGCATGTATTCTGTGATTAATCTATAAGCTACTTCCCTCTCTGTGATTCAGCATTTTCTTTGTAGTGGGAGACCTCTGAGTTGGCTCCCAGTGGTTCTTGCCTCATTGGTATTCATGCCCTTATGGAATCCTCATCCTCTGAAATGTGAGCTGAATTTAGTTACCTACTTTTAAGAAACTGAATACATCAGAAGCAAATGAGTTATCACCTCCAAGATTAGGTTACAATCTCCATCTTGTAGGTTCTCTATCATGTTCTTTCTCCATCATGTCTCATTCTGGGGAAAGCAAGCAGCCTGATGGAGAAGCCAATATAGCAAGGAACTGACATCTCCTGCCAACAGGCAGCAAGGAAATGAGGTTTGTTGACAATCAATTGTGTGAACTTGGAAGTAAATCTTATGTCCTACTTACAGCTGTGTGTGTGAGCTTGAAAGTGGCTTTTCTTCAGTCGCATCCTGAGATGACTATATATTGGCCAATAGTTGATCATAGCCTTATAAAAGGTCCTGAACTAGAACCCAGTAAAGCCACCGCTAGATTCCTAGCTCTGAGAAACTGTAAGACAAATGTGTGTTGTTTTTCAACAACTAAGTCATGGGGTAATTTGTTATACAGCAATAGACAACCATTACATATTTTAGAAAAGGCACTATGGTGCTGTTGTAACAGAAATCTAAAATATGGAAGTGGCTTTGAAACCAGGCAATGAGTTAGTTTTGAGTAAAGTGTTAATCAATGCTTAAAGTGCCTTGAACACACTTTTTGTGGAATTTTGAACTTTGAAGGTGCAGCAGGGTTAGGGCTTATTGAAAAGTGTAGAAAAATCTTACTGTAAATTGGTTACAAAACACAAGATGACTCTACCTATATTCACAGAGAGTTTTAGATGATTAAATCAGTTAATGTGTGAAAACATTTAGCATAGTGCCTAGTGCACAGTTATCTACTCAATAAATAATATAAAACACAGGTTCATTGATAGAAGCTGACAATAGAAACAATAACTTAGAATATTGAATAGTTGCAGTAAGATTATAACACAACATGCAAAAAAGATCTATATGAAAAAGCAAGGCATTCTAGGGACATTTACTTAGAAGAAAATATCTCAGAAAACTCTAAATGAATAATTATATATCTACCCTTTACAATAATGGCTCTTTTGTAATTATTCTTGCCCTTTAATATATGTAAAACAGTATTTCAGCAATATTTTCTCAAAATCAGTTTCTTCTATTTTTCTGTTTCTGTTGACATATCTCTACTTTTCTGTTTACCCTATCTAGAAATAGCAGTCTTCTCTCTCCCTTGATTTCTAAAACCTCACTTCATTAATTATCAAATCTTGTTGGTTTTTCTAAACATCTTCTCCACCCACCACTTTACATTTCAAGCATCTTCATCTGGGCCCTGTTCATGCCATACCTAGCCTACTTTGTCATATAACTATTATAGCCCACATTTGACAGTTATCCTTTCTACGACTGCCTTCACTAACACCCCATTCATTAAGATACTCAGGACTAGGACTCAGGAAACCTTATTGATTTCTCTCCTTACTCTTCATATTAAATCAGTAATTGAGTCCTGCTACAAACTGCAAATAAGGTAAGCAAAGACAAGAGTTAAAAATACACTTAATGAGAACACTAAAATCTTTGCAGAAGTTTTGAAGGATAAATGCTACTCTCCAAAAATCAAGAAAACAATTCAAGGAGACAATGCTAAACTACAGTGATTGCAAAAATAGACATAATGCCAGACAAACACTAACATAAGTTGAGCACCTACTGTATGCCACATACTACATAAGTTTATTCTTTCATTTATTCAACAAATATTTACCGAGGACAACTATGTCTCTCACACAATGTAGGGTACTGGCTGTACCACAGGACACACAAGAATGAAAAACACAGACACTGTTCTTTCTACTCATGGATTTTATGATCTAAAATTAATCACCCTATCTGATCTTTATAAAAGTCCCAAGCTTAGTATTGAATGCTTATTTTATAAATGAAGAAACTGAGGCTCCACTAAGTTATATAATTTATCAAAGATGACAGCTATCAAATAATGAGATGAACATAAAGGCACAGGTCAAACCGATTCTAATGTCATGTACTGTGGTAATAAAGAATTTAAGCTCTGAAGTTAAACAGACTGATTTGAATCCCAGCTCTACCACAAATGACTGTGCATCCCTGAGCAAGTTGCTTAACCTCTGTGAGCCTCGATTTCCTCATCAGTAAAATGGAGGTAATAGTACCTATTTCACTGAGTTGTTGTGAGCATTAAATAATATAAAGCATGTAAAATGCTTCTCTTGCCAAATGGAATGCATCCTCTGAATGTCAGTTATTTTTTAGAAGTTTCATGGGATAAAATAATAGCCAATACATTGCTCCTAAGAGCTTTAATTCTAATAAGAAGAGTTAAGCATGTTATCATAGGAAAATTTAGTGTAGTTATTACGGAATTCTGTTGATGACTATATGATTTGGGAAGATATATTTTATATTGCACCTTCATTAATAAAATGGGCAGTTTGGGTAAATGTATTTTAGAAGCAATGCCAGCAGTAGGACTATTTCATGAAAAAAAAAAAAATCCAGGTAGATCTCTGGTAGAATTTTCAAAAAAGATAGTCTGAAACTGTCCTTTCCTTAATTCTCCTTCGGTGTTCGCCCACTCAAAACAAAAAAAGATGAAAATTACCTTCCAGGTCCCAAACAAATGGACAGACAGCTCTCTGGAAAAGGAACCATGCTCCAGAGTAAAATGAGGCTCTGGTGCCCTTATGAAATTTTATTCTTGCTGCCTTCCCTTCACAAGGGTCTGGCTTGTGTGCATGTTCTTATTGGTCCTGGAAAAGTGAATATGTGTGTGGGATGATTAGATCCCATTATAAAACGTATAAGTGGTTTTCTAATTTCTGTGATTGCTTTCCTGGGGTAAAAAGATGATGAATAAATAATGCTAAATAAAGTTATCTACAATGTTTATGTGCTCTACTTGCTAGTGTAAAATGTGCCTATTGTTTTGTTTTGGTGTTCTGAAACTAAAAAAGAATAACTGGTTGACACTCAAGTGAAGAAACACTCCTTTAAGAGCACAAAGCAAGTATTCCTAAGAAAAGGAAAATATATGTACTTATTCTTGTTTAGATAACAACAAATCAATACACCAATATTCGAATCTGCTGTAAATACTTGTTTTTATTAAAACCATTTTTCTTTTATTTTTGAATATGTATCAATTGTAATGTTTATCTTTGTTAATAATTAAATAAGTACAAATTTTAAAGGGCTTAGAGCATATTTTTAAAATTTATTTAACAGATGCAAAAAAACATATAATGTCCAACACTCAGTACTGGTGAGGTAAAGCTGAACTTAGAATTCTTATTCTCTATTTGTGGCATGATGTTACCCTTCCAGAAAAGCAAAATAGCAAAATATAGCAAGTGACATAGAGATTATTATCTCCTTTGGCCCCAACACTATCTTGGGAATTTATGCTCGGGAAATATTTCAACATAACCAAGTGTTATAAGAAAGATTATAGATTATATAATCTAAGAAAGATTATAATAAGAAAAAAAAGTAGAACAATGTGAAAGTTCACCATATGAGAATAATAGTTGAAATTTGGAACTATTGTGATATCATGCAGTCATGAAACATATTCAAACTATTTGGACACATGGAGAATGTTTATTAAGTTAAAAAGCAGACAATACAAATATATGTAGTTAAGGCTAGTAAGTTATATGCAAAAATAAAAATAAATTGTATTATTATGTGATCTTAGACATTTTCCTTTTATCAAAATGTTTTGATAGTTGTGCATAATTTTTTCACAAATAAGAGATCCATATACAAACCAAGAAAAAATCTAAAACTTCCCCCTTAAAATATTCTTGTGTGAACTTTATTCTGATTCCATTTATTGGTTTCTTATAGAGATAGATCTTACATTTATTTTATCTTATTTTTCAAATTTTATATGTTTGTGAAAATAAATAGTTGTATTAGTATATCACTATTAGTCTGGGTCCTTTGAGAAGCAGACTATAAAACGAGATCCAATATGCAAAAATTTTATCAGGGGAAATGCTTGTATAAAAGGATAGAGAGAAAGTCAAAAAAGGCCAGGGGAGCCATTGGACCAGAAGAGAAGGAGAAAATAGAGATCCCTGGGTGGATTGACCTAGATTTCCCTGTAGGCTCAGAAAGGTGGAAGTCTGGGTATGTCCTTCAGGCAAAGTTAGCTGACAAAGAAGTCTGGTGGCTCTAGCAATCATGGTGTCCTTGCAGGATACAGTCTTTGGCAGGCAAACCCATGAGAAGTGAGGCCTCAGGACAAACATCACTTTGAATTTCAAAGCTCAGCATCTGCAGCCCTTGGTCATCTACCTCCCTCTAATAGCAGGTCTGCGGGGCACATTCTCCAGGCTGCCATATTGCCCAGTCATGATTTAAAGAAAGTTATCTGTACAACAATACTTCAATACCAGCCTGTCAATCCTGAACGTTTCATAATGACTAGAAAGTAATAATAAAGTATTGAAAGAAAAATTTCAAAAGTGTTTAAAACTAAGAGGTAATAGTTTAAATGAAAGACTATTTGGAACTATTTAAAGGACTATGCTCTTTTTCTTGGTCTATCACTTTAATCAACCATAGCTACATTAAAACTTGCAAGCAGATGCTAAGTGGCCCTTAATAGGTTATGTGTTAAATCAAATATCTGCCCAATATATTCTAACTGGAAAGCTGTACAAACTAGAGAGCCATGATATTTAAATGATGAGTCACAAATTTCTCCATAGAGTTTCCCCGAAGACCCTGAAGACTGGTGCCAAGTAATCTAAGATTCAGTTTCTGGTTCTATAACTTTGTTGTTAAAGAGCCTTAGGGAAGAACTATGTTTTCTCTGAGCCTCAGCATCCAGGAAAACTGGAATAATTATACCAATTTCAAATAATTATACATACTTCATTATGAGGTTTAATGCGAAAATATATGTAAACATTTAGAACTATACTTAGCACATATTAGCACTTAATGAATATTGACCCATTTTCCCTACACAAACACACTTTCCTTTCATCAGGGCAAATGGCTCTTTAGTGCACTATGGCTTCCAGAATAAATCCGGCCTCCTTAGCACCTCCTCAACAGTCATATTCTTCAAGACCCATTTAAACAACTGTCTTCTATACTTCCCAGCCCAGGTTTCCTGTTCCAATCAACCTGATCTCCTTGGGGTCTTTCAAACATCCCATATTCAGTTTTGGCAGCAAATATTACATCTGCTATATACACACATCCTTCTCCTTTCCTCTCTGCTTTTCCAAATTGTACTTATATCTTGCCATTTTCTGGAGCCATTAATCTCTCACCTGTTCAATTTGACAGTAAATAATATATGCTTATCTTACCACCATCTACCATCTTTTATCCTCTTTGGCACCTAGTAAGAGATAATAAATCCATAATAGATTATGAATTAATTCTTATTTGATTATAAGTGCTTCCTACATTCCAGCTGACCCTATTTGCATCCCATAGAACTACATGCTCTGATATCTCTACATGTGACATTGATTTAAATGCATGGAAAGAATTTAATTTGTACTTGAAATAATCAACTTACCTGGTTCAGAGGCATGCGTATGAACTGGGGCAATCAGAAGTGACCTCCAAAATAATACTTTATAACATTACAGCAATATTATTGTAAATTTAGAAAAAATTAATACAATACTTTTAAATGTGCAAATGAATAAATGTGCTATCAATAGGCTTCAACAGGACCTAAGAAATGCAGATCTGATAACCACTGATCTAATACAACTATCACATACTACAGTTTTACTACAGAATGCAATAAGAATCCACTCAGCCTTTAGACACTTTAAAAAATAAATATCTGAAAACCATCAACATTATTTAATATAAATTTATATCCAGTTAGGACTCATTTAAGACCTTGTGTAAAATAAATTACCTAGATCCAACAATAGCTTATACGCTTCTTAGTTCAAATGGGCATTATGCAAAGATCCTATACATTTAGAAAAACATACTGCCCAAGTAAAACTATATTAATGTACAGAGAAGAGATAATATCAGGTGAAAAAGTCCAATGGCAAAATTTTAATGAATAAATAATTATTTGTTGACATTGGGAACATGACATGATACCATGTATCATGATATGACATGTCATAACATTTTGTTACAGGTGTCTATTTCAGGGTCCCATAGCTGAGGCACAAAAGGCAAACTCTAGAGGGAAGAGGCTTCACCATTTTAACTTGGAGTTTATTTTATGTGCCTTGCCTTAAATTACTTGGTATGATAAATAAAATGTTTCCATCAATCAGAGAAGGCAGCACTAAAGGACAGGAGGTGGCAAACTGGGTATAATGATGACATTAGGAACCTATGAAATCAGGAATGTAGTAGATTTACCAAAGACAAGTACCTCTGAGGGGAAGAAAGGTTAGTGTCTCAGAGAAAAGAAATGGATAAAAGAGGTCTAGAGATACATACTGGAAAATCGACCAACTGCTAGTAAAAAGACTGTCACGTTTACTGATGGTCTTTCATAAAGAGTAAAAGTAGTATTTAGATAGTGTTTTAAATTATTTAGCAAAGTGGGTTATATAAGATACAAATTCAACATTTTGGAAGGACTTCTCTAAGCAGCAAGACTGTCTGTGACCTACTAGTTTTCCTTCAGAATCAGTTTCACTTGCCCTAAACTTTCAAAAAGAGAACATCCCATGATACTGAATGCCCCTGCAGGTCAGTTGTCTTTTCTCCAGCAGTAATCATCTGGCAAACTGAAAGAGAATTCGAAAATGCAGGAGTTGTTTTCTAAGGATGGGTGCTTGGGAGTGGAGCATGGAGAAATAGTAAAGAAAAGTCTTTCCTTTGGCCATTCTGTTTCACTTTCCACAGGGTAACTATTTTCCTCATCATTTATCTCAACTGACAAGTACAAGCACTTTGGGCCCTAACTGAATGTGAACATTGTCAAAAGGAATTGGGCTAACGGGAGGCATCTGCAGTTCTATTCCCATAGCATTGCAGTGGGGGCCACCTCCACCAGTGTGGCAGAGGGGCTGGTGGGCAGACGCCCCCGCAGATGGAGCCTCACATACTGTACGCATCATGACCAACCATAAAAACAGTCACAATGAATCAGCTGTGCTGCAGAGAGGTTCCTTGGAACTTTCACATTTGATTTCCATTCGGCTGACATCCGCACGTTGTAGTCAGCGGCTCAATTAAGCAGAGATTCCAAACTAACCCACAAGTTCCAGGCTGGTGGGATCTCACTGCCTTGCCTAAGTCATTGGCTTGTAAGGTTTTACTGGTTTGAGAGAGCTCATGGTAGACTAAACTGAGTTTGTAAATACGTAAAGACTTCGTTTTAAAAGAATATATGTATCAGTGCATGCTTTCTGGCCACTTCAATCACTGTTGCTACAAGAGGTCTGAGAGCTTCAAGAAGAAAAAAATTCATTCAGTGAGGAATTCCAGTACAAATACCAATTTAGAAAATGAGCTAATCCACCTTGACAACATGTTGTCACTGCAGAGTTGCAAAAACTAATTACACATAAATACAACTTTAAAAATTAGAGGCCCCACAATTTAACAGCTTCAGTTTGCTTCAAAGGGTGGCAGGGAAGCAGCAGTGGGTTTCAGGTGACACTTTGGAATTTGCTGGTTCTCCACTCAGTTCAGGTAAAAGGTTTGATGGTAACATGAGCTTGCCAACTTGTTTTAAACTGAAGTATTATGAAAAAGTAAATTATGTTTTGTATTCATGACTGAAAGCATTTTACTTTAAAGCCAGTGTGGCTGATGCTGTCAAGGTAGAGATTCAAGTTTTATGTACAATGCCTCCAGCCCAGCTGATGTGAGTAAGGCAACATGACAGCTTGTAATAAGTAATTTTTATACAGTTACGTTTATCACTCAAGTAGGCTTGGCAATATTAAACACAGACCTAAAAATACTGCTGAAGAGGAGAGCAGGGGCTGGAGGCCATAGGGGTTATTCTCCTCTCTCAGTGCAAATGCGGGTACAGATTTGGGTTCTTTTAAAATTTTTCCAGCGTGTATTCCTGTTAATGTGGCACTTTTTAAGATATGCGTCCAAATGCTTTCCTACTGTTAATATATCACTAGGAGGTTAAGAATGGAATGACCCCATTTGGCCCAAAGGATGTTATTTCAAGCTTTAATGAATTAGATATTGCTACCATTTTCAGGTGAAAATCAATTGCCTCAATTAACCAATTTCCACCAATCCAAATATTTACAAAATAGAAGGCCTTGAGTCTGCAGTTTCTGCTACATTATACCATTGTTTCCCCTAAAGCTTTTTCCTTTGCTTTCTTCATTAGCATCTCATTTATGCTAAAGCCAAGAGGCCAGCTATGTCTCTGCAATGTCACGAGACTTTCATCCCTTCAAAAGCTGACAATTTGGATATTCTTTCTCTAGAACTTTCTATAAAGTGAAGTTTTAATTGTTATCAATTCAGTATGTTTAAAGTTGGGAAAACAGAAATTTATCTAATTTTTCTACGTAGATTACACACACACACACACACACACATGTATGTGTGTGTGTGTGTGTGTGTGTGTGTGTATATTCAGATCAGGATATATATATATATATATATATATATATATATATATATATATATATATAAAACCTATGTATACTTTATATTTTATATATATGTATATGCATACCTATATTTAGATCTAAATATATATATGCATTATATATATATATATATATCAGATCTGAAAAAAAGTATTATTTAACACAGAACTATTTAAGCACATTTATTCATTTTTAATCATTTAACCCACCTATTATCTTTATGCAGTGGGTAATGTTTTTAAACTTGTGTGCCTATTAGATAAGAAAATTAAAGTACAGCAAGGATAGGCAATTTTTGAAAGGTTATACGTTTAATAAATAGTGTATCCAGGATACAAACTCAGGCAATCTGACAATAGCATCTGCATTTTTAACCACTATGCTAAAATGCAAGGTATTTTAAAAACAAAATACAGGGTAAAGGGACTCTAATAAAATAAAATAAAAGCAGGGGTTCATTCTCTCAGCTGAATTAGACAGAAGAAACTGTTCATCAGGAGAAAGCTACGTTCACACCAATTTGCACTCATCTGTCAGAAGATGTCAGATGCTTTTGTCAGCATTTAATTGGACTACTCACATCTTCCTTTTGGGTTGCCTACAAAGAAAGTAAATGTAAAAAGAGACAAAATACTTTTCCCCCAAACCCTAGCTGAAACAAGTTAAATTGAGTTAGTTTGGATTCATTGAACTATGAAGTCAAAATTCTTTTGACCTGCATACCCAGGATTCAACCAGTTTCCCAGTATGTCTCCCAATCATGCATTTGTTTCACAAACACATGTTAAATGTCCATTTTATGCCATTCACTGTGCTAGGACCTGGAGAAAAACAGTAGTAAACACAACTAAATATATTTCCTCTCTCATGGAATTTATAGTCTAGGGTTGTTAGCCCAGTATGTTTCAGAGACTGTACAAGATAATGAAGACATGCAGATAAAATAGACATGGTTTCTGCCATATGGAAGCTGACATCTACAAGCGGGAGGCAGATACATAAGTAAATAAGCATCATTAGTGTTAAAATAGCTGTGCCAAGTGTATGTATAGTGGACCACAATTATAAAAAACTTAACAGATAAAGTATTGGAGACAATTATCTCTTATCACCCAACTATAATACAATTTGCCATGCAAAATAGCAAACACATCTTTGAGAAATAGAAATAATTATATTTTTCTTGTATCTCATTCAAACATGGTGATGAAAGTTAAAGAACATATTAATTCTAATTCTTACCAATCCCAAATATAGGTCTTAGTGTCATCCCTGAAAATTACACCTACCATCAATTGTGTATGTAGGAAAAGAAAAAAACAAGACCTAGAGTCTAGAAACTTCTGAATGAAAGCTAGAAACTACCATTTCTCTACATATAGGAAAACTGGATCAGAGAAGTCAAATCTATTATGATTCATCTTAATTCAGTGAGAAATTTTGGAAAAGAAGCAAATGTGTGAATCAGTGTTTTGGGTTTCTTTGTTTTTTGTTTTTTTTTCTGGCATTTGTGTAGAGACAGAGAAGAAATTCATCCACGTGACTGTATCTTAACATTGCCAGTATTTGAATACTTAATGTGATTCCTTCCAATTGCTCTGAAAGAGTGGATGTCAACCACGGGTGATTTTGCCCCTGAGACACCTTCAGAAACATCTGGAGACATATTTAGTTGTCAAACATGAGAGGTTTCTACTGTCCCTCAGTAGGCAGAAGCCAGAGCTACTGTGAAACATCTTACAATGCATAGGACAGCTCCCAAAACAAAGAATTTTCTGGCCCAAAATGCCAATGCCAAGGTTGAAAAACTGATTTATAAGACAACACAAATCTGGAAATAATTTGGATTCTTACTATCTCCAAAGACGGCACATCGACAAATCTTACTGACCACCAAGGGCTTCACCTCAAATGCTGTCACATGGCATCTCTTGGACCTCCGGGGAGTACTGCTAGAAAGTGGTCAGAGAGCAGGAAATGGCTTCTAATTAGTAGTGTCCTCACAGGATACAACTGCAAATGATAATTTCCTGCCCCCTTATTTGATGGGGAGATTAATCTCTTACCGAATTCCAGATGAGGAAGATTTTTAAAAGTTTCAAATAGCAAGAGTATAGCCGTAGAGAAGGCAATTATGTGCAATTTGTACAGTGTTCGACAATCAAAATGTAAATCTGATGAGTTTATTGCAGTAAATGCATACGGCATGTTTACCTTAAAAAGCATCAGTCTATAGAAATTCTAATGGTTTCTGACAGTTGAGAAGAATTATCTTTTCACATTGCAATTTTTATCTGTGAGATGAAAAGAGAAAATAAGACAAGAAATTTACTCCTAAGGAAATATTATCTGTGTGGTGTTTTGTTTTGTTTCATTTTTTCTGATAAGGAGCAATGTAGGTATGGGGCTTTGAATAGATGGAGATTTGATAACTTCAGTGTTCTAGGAAGATTTATCTGCAAAGAGACAATTAATTTTGTTGCATTCACAGTGTTCCATACAACATCTAAAATGCCATCAGCTCCTCAATAAACATTTTCTCCCTGTCATATAATAATATAGATATACCTAAAGCAGTGTTTGATTTTGGTCTTCATTTTCTGGGTCAAAAAGGCTACCTAGAACTTTGAAAGCAAACAACCTTTGCTAATTTCCATGGGAAAACAAAAAACATAGCTTCTGTTTGCTTACATAGAAAGCAGCCAGCTCAGTATGGCAAAGAGTAGGCTTTCCACAAAAAAGTTATATTCTTTCATCCCTTTCTCTCTTTTCCCATGAGCCACAAAAGATTTTCCTTTCTCTGTCTTGCTAAAAGTTCCAGCACCAGAATAAAAAGAGATATTTATGTAATGAAATAACCTACACAAATAATACATTCTGATTCAAATGCCAACTTCCTGGAAGTATACTGGGTGGTTGTGGTTTCACAATAAGATAAAAAATAAAAGATTTAGAATATTAATCAATACTGGCCTTTGTGCTGCTTTCTCTCTAAAATCTTAGTGCCTAACCACCCAAACTCAAACAAGAACAAACAGCAAGATTCTGCCTGTGCCTAATCTGACTAGCCTTCCTCCTGTCGTTGTTAACTTGTCACCTTTTAGCATCCTTACTGGAGAGCCCACCATAGTGCATGCATGCAAGACAGAAGGGCTCTTCATGGCTGGCTGACAATGCCCACTCATTGAAACAGTGTGCTGGAAGCACCTGACACAGATCGCTTCACTGTCACATAGTTATTCACCTGATGAAGCTTAGTCCAGATGCTACCCATGCCATACAGCTTCCAGCTCACACTGCAGCTGCACTGAAATGTGATGCTTACAAGTAGATCAAACCACCTGGTAGCTAAATTCTACTCTAGGGAGCACCTAAAGTTCACTTTATCTCATTTAAGTGACTAAAAGGAGTTATTCTTAGAAAACTTGTTCTAGGTAAAACAGCTATTGCGAAGTTTCACTTTGCTTTTGGATATCAGAAAAGATCACAGAATTAGGTTAATGTTAAACATGAAGTATGTATATGGTGTTGGTAATGCTAGGAAATATAAAATTTTATTATTTTAAAAAGCAGAGGGAAACTTCTATTATATTCTATTCCTTCTCGTTATGGATAAGGGAAGTGAGGTCTAGAATGGTACAGTAACCTAGCACAAGTTCCCTGGTTTAAAATCATTTGCACTTTCCAACATACCATCTTGTTTCATATAATTTGGTTAATAATTATAAATAAAAACATAGGGTTTATCTATAGAGTTTATTATATTAACTAACACAACTGCTGTGGAGAAAAATTTGGTAATATCAATCAAAAGTACAAATATAATTACCCTTTATCACAGCAACCTAATTTTTAGTCATATATTCTACAGATACACTCACATACAAAATGGCATTTGCAAAAGGTTATTTGTTTGCAGAGTGGGAAACAATTCTAGTATCCACTAATAGAGATCTGATTAAATAAACTCTAGTACACCATACAACTGAATGGAATACGGTGAAACTATGTAAAATTAAAAAAAAAAAAAAAAACACTCTCTGTATTGATGTGGAAAGATCTCCAGATCTCCAGAATATATTGTTAGGAGGGAAAAAAAGCAAGTTATAGACAAAATATTTATTGTATGTTACCTTTGTATAAAAATGTGATTTGTAAGATTATATATTTGTATTTGCTTTCATATACTAGGAGTAGATAGAAGACTCTAAAATAAGTGATTATCTATAGGAAGCAATATGGACAAGAACTGTTATGTGAGCAACTGTTCTATGCATATGTGATTATATATTTTTCTTCTTGACCACATGACTATATTACTCGGTTAAAAAATAAATATAATATTTTGAAGAATCATCAATATAAAGATAAATTCCATGAATAAAACAGATTTATCATTCGCTTTTGGAAAGTTGTTTGCTACTCTTATAAAAATCATTCACAGAAAATATAATCTGTGACTTCTGGTCCACCATGTATGAAGCTTGGAAGTTTCTACTCAATCATAGTAACAATAAAAGGCTGAAAATATCAACAACTCTTATTAGATCCATAGAAGAGCAAGGTCACAGGGAAACACACTGTCTCCAAAATTGGAGGAACTGACAGGTGAATACAGAGAATCACAACTCACAAGAACAGAAAGCTCCACAGGAACCAGTGCAAAGATAGGCAAATCTGAAGTGTAATTGACAAATTGTTGGAGTCTCAGTGTGGACAATTCTGAGAGTTAAAAACTCTAGGGGACCAAAACATTGAGGGGACCAAAACATTGAGGGGTGTGGTGAGCACATTTTTGTGAATTTTATCTCTTGAGGCTCTACAAGGTTTTCACAGTGAATAGCCAAGAAAAATCTCCTCTGGCAGGGAGAGGGGGAAAAGAACAATTTTGAAATATGCCAGAACATTCTGTCCTTCTTAACAAGGTCTACCTCCAGAAGAAACTATTTAACCTGCTGGGGTTTTATAAGAGCCTAACTGACATGGGAGAAGGGAAATACCCAGTTCTAGCATATCTAGCCTTTGACAAGGGAGAAGGAACATATCTAATTCCAACTCACTTTAGCCATCCTGTTCTACCTAAGAAAAGAGGGGGAAAAAAACTGAGAAGCACACATAAAGTTCACAGTCTAGAGGCAAAGATTCACTAAAAGATTAAAACCCAAGCAAAAGACTATAGACCATTTTCCCTCCCTTTATATCCGTATTATTAAAGGCCAATTTATAGCAGTTTCTTTTACCCAGTATATCATACCTAGCTATCAGAAAAAAATTATAAGACATACTAAAAGGCAAAAAGACAATTTGATATGATAGAGCAAGCATCATATCTAGACTCAGATACAGCAAGGATGTTGAAAATATCAAACCAGTCATTTAAAATAAGTATGAAAAAGATGCTAAGGGCTTTAATAGATAAAGTAGACAACATACAAAAATAGATGGGCAATGTAATTCAATGAAAATTTTTTTAAAAATAATCTAGAGACCCAAAACACTACAAAAGAAATGAAGAATGCATTTGATAGATTTATCAGTAGGCTGGACACAGCTGAAGAAATATCTTTGAGCTTAAAGGTATCTCCATAAAAATCTTCAAAACAAAGAGAAAAAAAAATGAAAAACCAGAACATCTGAGAATTGTGGGGAAACTATAAAAGGGATAACCTACATGTAATGGTAATATCAAAAAAAGAGAGAGAAAGTAATAAAAGAAATAATTAAAACACTAATGTTTGAGAATTTTGCCTAAATTAATATGAGATATCAGAAAGCTCAGAAAACACTAATCAGGATAAATGCTCTCTCTCCCAAAAAACAAACAAACAAAACAAACAAACAAAAAAATCTGCATCTAATCATATCATTTCAAAAACAGAAAATCAAAGATAGAGACAAATTCCTGAAAGATGTCAAGGAGAATGGGGAGAACATTTTACCTCTAGAAAAACAAAGATAGAAATCATATCCTACTTCTGAGAAATTGGCCAACAAGGAAAGAGTGAAGTGAAATATTTAGTACTGAGGGAAAAAACACACCAACATAGAATTCTGTACCCTGAAAAGTTATCCTTTGAAAGTGAAGGAGAAATAGTTTCTCAGGAAAACAAAAATTGAGGGAATTTGTTGCCAATAGACCTGCCTTGTAAGAAATGTTAAAATAAGTTCTTAAGAGAGAAGGAAAAAAAAAACACAGGTGAAAATCTTGTATCTATATATAAAAAGAACAAGCAGTGAAAAAAGAATAAGAAAATTTTAAACTTTTAATTTTCTCACTCTTAACTGATCTAATAGATAATGGTTTGTAAAAATAATAATAGGAACAAGGTATTCAATGATATACCCTTACATATGTGTGTGCTTATGTATTATCATGTAAAAGCAAAATGAAGCAATGATACATTTGGGTATTTTCATCCATAAACATGAAAACATTTATCAAAAAAGATATATGCACACTGATATTCACTGTAGCATTATTCACAGTGGCCAGGATATGGAAGCAACTGAGGTGTCTTACAACAGATGATTGGATAAAGAAGACGTGGTACATAAATACAAGGGAAATTTCTCAGCCATAAGAAAACATGAAAAACTGCCATTTGCAACAACATGGATAGATCTTGAGATAATCATGCTAAGTGAAATAAGTCAGAAAGAAAAAGTTGAAAACCACATGATATCACTCATATGTGGGTAATAAAGCTTGAGGAAATGATATGAGACAAGTAGTAAAATTAAGGTTATTTTACTACAAGTAACTGTACTAGCTGTGAAACAGTACAGTATTATTTGAAAGTTGTGAATGTACATTTCAAACTCTAGGACAACCACTAAAAATGATTTAAAAAGTAGAGCTGATATGCTATGAGAAGAGAAAAAATGAAATCAGAGAAAATAATTAAAAACACAAACGGCAGAAAAAGAGTGGAAGACACAAACAGGAACAAAGAATAAGGGCCAACAAATAAAATATGGTATATATTAATTTACCTATATCAATAATCACTTTGAATGTCAATAAAAAGACAGAGATTATCAGAACAGACCAAAAACACAATTCAGCTATATGATGTCTAGAAGAAATCCATTTTAAATATGATACACAGACATTAAAAGTAAATGGGTGGAGAAAGATATTCCATGCCAACACTAGTCAAAAGAAAAGATAAGTAGTTGAGTCCACTATTATATTTGGAGATTTCAATATCCCTCTATCAGAAACGAACGGATTCAGCTGGCAGAAAATCAATAAGGATATAATTCAACTCAACAACACCATCAATGAACTGTATATAATGGACAGTTCTAGACTGCTTTATCCACCAGCAGGAGAATACACATTCTTTGCAAGCTCACATGGAACATTTATCAAGATAGACCACTAAATTCTGGGCCACAAAATACAACTTAACAAATTTAAAAGCATACAAATATACAATGTCCACTTGTGGAGCACAGTATAATTAAACTAGAAAGCAGTAAGAAAAATAGTTGAAAAATTCAAAAATATCTGGAAATTAAATAACACATAAATCAACGAAGAACACTCAAAAAAATTAAAAATATTTTGAACTAAATAAAAATTTAAAAACTAACAAAATTTGTGGGATACCCTGAAAGCAGTACTTATAGAAAAATTTATAGCATTGATTGTATATATTAGCAAAGAAAAAAGATCTCAAATCAATCATATAAGCTTCCATCTTAGAGAACTAGAAAAAAAGTTAGAAGAAAAGAGATAAAAATTGGAGAAGTTAATGAAATAGAAAACAATAAATCAATTTTAAAAATCAGCAAAGCCAAAAGACAATTCTTTAAAAAGGTCAATGAAATCAATAAGCATCCAGGCTTGCTGAAAATAAAAATGATGGAACACAAATGAATAACATTAGAAATTAAAGAAGAGACATCAGTAGAGATACCACAAACCTTAAAAGGTTAATCAAGGAATAAACAATGCTATGCCCATCCATTTAATAACCTAAATGAAATAGAACAACAACAAAAAAAGCACAATCTGCCAAAACTCTCACAAGATTTATATAATCTAAATAGGCTAGCCTATATCTATGAAAAAAATTTAATCAATAATTAGTAACCTTCCAAAAGAGAAAGCATCAGGCCCAGATGGGTTAAGAAAGACAACATAACAGTTCTCTATAATCTCTTTCAGAATATAGAAGCAAAGGGAGTACTTCCTAACTCATTTTATGAGGCCAGCATTACCCTAATACCAAAACCAAAGACATTTTTAAAAATTAAAATGAGGAATAATATCTCTCATGAATATCAATGCACAAGTCTTCAACATAATATTAGTAAATTGAATTCAATGAACTGTACACCACTACCAAGTATGATTTATTCCAGGTATGCAAAGCTAGTTCAATGCTTAAAAATTAGTAAAATGTAATCCACCACATCAATAAGCTAAAAAAGAAAAAAACTACATGAAAAATCAATAGATGCAGAAAAAAAGTATTTGACAAAATTCAATATCCATTCATGATGAAAATGCTCAGTAATTAAAAATAGAGGGCAATTTTCTCCAGCTTGATAAAGACTATCTACAAAAGGCCTATAGCTGTCATCATACTTAATGATGAGAAACTCAACACTTTCCCACTAAGATCAGGACATAGCTAAGATGTTCCCTATCATCACTCCATTAAAACATCATACTAGAAGTCCTAGCTAATACAATAAAACAAGAAAATAAAATAAAAGGCATATAGATTGGGAAGGAAGAATTAAAATTGTCTTTGTTAGCAGATGACATGAATGCCTATGTAGAAAAATCCAAAAGAATTGACAAAATACTCCTGAAACTAATATGCAAGTATATTAAGGTTGAAGAATACAAGTACAATACATGTTGAATATACAAAAGTCAAATACTTTCCTATATACATATCAGCAATGGACAAGTAGAATTTGAAATTAAAAACATAATGCCATTTACATTAGCAACTCCAAAGAAATAAAATACTTAGGTAAAAACTAACAAAATACGTATAAAATATAAATGAGAAAAATTATAGAACTCTGATGAAGATATCAAACAAGAATTAAATAAATGTAGAAAGTTCCATTTTTATTGATAGAAGATTTGATGTTGTCAAGATGTCAGCTCTTTTCAACTTAATCAATAGATTTAATTCAATCTCAATAAAAACCCCAGTATGTTATTCTGAAGATATTGACAATATGATTCTAAGTTTATATGGCAAGACAAAAGACCCAGAATACCCAACAGAATAATAAAGAAGAACAAAGTTGGAGGACTGACAGGGCCCAACTTAGCATACAGCTATAATAATCAATATGTATTGGTGAGAGAATAGACAAATAGATCAGTGGAACAGAATAGAGATACCAGAAATAGACCCACATAAATGCAGTTAACTGTTTTTTTTTTTTTTTTACAAAGGAGCAAAGATAGTCTTTTCAACAAATAGTGCCAGAATAATGGGAAAGTCACATGAAAAAATAAATTTAGACACAGACCTTATGCTCTTCACAAAAATTAATGCAAAATGGACCACAGACCTAAATGTGAAATGTAAAACAATAAAATTCCTAGAGGATAGCATAAAAAAATCTAGAAGATCTTGGGTTTGGTGATGACTTTTTTAGATACAACATAAAAATCATGATCCATCACAAAAAGAATTAATGTTTAACTTCATTAAAATTAAAAATTCTTTGTGCAAGATACTGTCAAGAGAATGAAAGACAAGTTATGGACTGGTAGAAAATATTTGTGAAATGCATATCTGATAAAAGACTTATCTAAAATATATAAAGAATTGTTAAAGCTCAACAATAAGAAACAACCTGATATTTTTATATTTTATTAAAATTATTGAGATGACATTAATAAAATTATATGTTTCAAGTGTACAATTCAAAAATACATCATATGTATATTGCATTGTGTGTTCACCATTTAAAGTCAAATTACCTTCCATTATCATATATTTGACCCCCTTTATCCTTATCTACCTCTTCCCTCACTTTCTGGTAACCACTAAACTTATTTGTCCATGAGTCTCTGTTGAAACCACCTGATTTTAAAATAAACCAAAGACCTTAACAGTCACCTTACCAAAGAAGATAAAAAGATAGTAAATAAGCATATGAATAGATGGTCCACATCATATGTCATCAAGAAAATGCAGATTTAAACAACAATGAGCTATCACTGCGCACCTATTAAAATGACCAAAATCCAGAATCCTGACAACACTATATGTTGACAAGAATGTGGAACAACAGAAAACTATCAAGCCATGAGAATGCATGGAGGAAACTTAAATGCATACTACCAAGTGAAAGAATATAGTCTCAAAAGGTTACTGGATGATTTCAACTACATAACATTGTGGAAATAGGAAAATTATGGAAATAGTAAAATATTTGTGGTTGCCAGGGTGAGGGATAAGGTGGGATAAATAGGCAGAAGACAGAGGATTTTTAGGGCAGTATTATATCAAAATGATGAATACTTGTCATTAAACATTTGTATTTGTCCAAATCCATAGAATATACAACACAGGGAGTAAATCCTAATGTAAACTATGGAGTAATAATGATCTGTCGATGGTAGGTTGATTAATTGTAACAAATATACTACTTTGGTATGGGATGTTGATGATGAATAAGGCTATGCATGTGTTGGGGCAGTGGGTATAAGCAAGATCAATATATCTTCTACTCAATTTTTCTGTGAACCAAAACTGTTCTACAAATAAAGTCTACTTATACTAATGTTCAATATTTATTTAATTGCACTACTGTCCTCAAATTGTATTTACAATTTAAAAGAGAACTTCTGCTTTCATCTTCTTCTCTGCTTCCCAGCTTCCTTAGCCCTGCATATATATAACACACATATTGTTACCACTTATAATACAATTTTAGCAATATTGGTTAGGTTGTTATTGATTTGTCAGGTGGCTAATCCACTTCATCTCCCCATGACCTTGGCTCTCATACACAACCCTAGAAAATAATGAGGAAATCACTTGAAAAACATTGAAATTCCAGAGTCACATTAGCTACAAACCTTAATTCTGTGTCTATAATTATTTCTCTCCCCTTTCGTGGCCTCTCTTTGCTTGATACTGACATAAGTGGAAGTTGTGAGCCATTAGATATATCTAGGTTTGGAAATCAATGTGTGACTTTGACCTTGAATATAAACCTGATTCTCCCTCTGCTTTGAGAACTATTTCCTCATCTATAAAATGGGAGTAATAAACTGTTTACTTCACAGAATGTTTATGAGGACTAAATGAGATTAGATAATAGCTAAAACATTATCTAGCACATATTAAGCACAGTGTTACTTGACCTGTCTCTGTTCTTTTCCATCTCTTCTCCCATAAATGCTGGACCAGTAATAAGAAACCCCAAATTAGCACCTATTAAAATATTTCACTGCTTTTCTACTTCTAAAGAAGCATTTATTATATATTAGGTCCTACCTAACCAGTGCTCTGCTTGGTGCCCTTCAAATGAGATCAATTGGTTTTCAACCCTTTCACTGAAAGCCACTACTACGTGTATCCATGAATCTCACCTTCCTAGGCTCAAGGATATCCCCAAGAAATCCACTTGGGATCAAACTCAAATAGAAGGTTGTATCACCTCAGAGAATTTTGCTGTTAAAGGATTCCACAAAGCTATAGATGGTGTCCAAGAAGGTCTTAGTTAAGGCCCGGGAAGCTAAAACTCTGCCATTGTAGCTCATAATCATCTATTGGAGGGAATACTAAAGGTGAGCTAGCTGCACCATGTCTACATAGGAGGCAGAATTATGCAATCTTTTAGATTTTCTATAGTGCCCCAAGCCAACTTTGAATCTTCTAAGGCAAGTGATTTCCAGTCCCGTCTTACTCCTTCTACATTCCTATCATTTGTCCCACCTCTCCTGAATGTCCTGGGATCTCCCAAAGTACTCTAACTCTCAAGAAGCAGACAAGGGAATATAATCACAAAATGGCCACTAAGGGCTCAAGCCAGTATGAGGAATAATTTAAAGCCATTTTTTGTTTTCAGATCAAGCAGTCACCAGGCAACAGATTCATTTTCTCTAAACTAAAATAACTCATTCAGAAACAGCCTAAGTAACTGTACCTACCATTTTAATCCAGTTATTTCAATCATTCAAACAATTAAATTATCTTAGTTGTGATAGAATCTAATTGATGTTATGGCAATTAAGCAAACCTCAAACACCCTTTTTAATCAATCATAGAAACTGGGAGTCTGTATTCTCCAGTCATTAAACTTTTAAAATCTAATTTTTTGCTTAAAACCACACTAGAATAAGTGTGTCTTATTTCTGATTCGGCACCTACTACATGCCTAACCAGGTAAATTGCTTGGCACTAGTCTTCCCAACTTTAAAAAAATAAAAAGAAAAGAAAAGATGCTGTTAACACTTTAAGGACAGAGGAATTATAATAATTGAGACAGTAACAATGAACCTGAGTCTCCCTCTGCTTTGAGATACAGCTATACATTAACCCCTGCTTTTCCAACCCATGGGTAATGGCTAACTTATAAACTTGGCCACACCAGCTTGTTATCAGATCTCAAATTCTGCTTTAAGAACAGACAAAAATCAGATCCAATAGTAAGTACAAGTGTTATAAGAGAAATCAATGTTTGCTAATGCTTTCAGATCTTGATTGAAAACTGCCTGGGGAAGTACATTTTTTAATAATTATGTTTGCATTCTGTTCACATAAATTCACTCAATTTTCAGTGTGGCTGAGGTTCAGCTCACTGTCAAGTTTTTTCTATTACATTCTACCTTGAGAAAAATCTTGTGAAAGCATGTTTAGGATGTTGTTTTGTTATTATTACTATTTTTTTTTTTTTTTTGCAAAATAGGTTTTAAGAAATTCTATTTTCCTAGAAGATAAAAATTTGTAACTGAACAGTAGTTGACATCATCCTGTCAAAACTATATACCCTGTCTCCAGATTTAGGCAGCTGCAGCTGACATATCGCTGAAAACAGAGACAGAAAACATAATGAAAGCACAGATAGATAAGGTCAGGGACTGCTAACCTTAACCTCAGCCGACTATCCAATTAATAAATTTTTAAAAAGAACCAATTCTTACTAAAGGTCAATAGAGCTTTTATTTCAAATAATTTGTTTAATTTCATGTGCAAATTATGGAGACACACTTGTTTTCAAACTATTGAAACAGATTTTGGAGCAACGTTGTTTGAAGTGACTGTAGTACAGAAACATCTCTTTTCAATTAGCTCTGAAACCTCTTTCAACAGCTTTTCATAAATAGGCCAACATCAATGGCATGCTCGGATTCAGTGCGAATCTCTAATGGAAATGCACAATGGGCCTTGCGCCATGCCTGCAGGGGCAAACATCTTCCATTTCAGACATCCAATGAGAAGTTTTGCCAGCTATTCTGGGTCTCTCACTTTTAGGTCTCAGGTTTAGCTCATTGCTAATCAATGCCTGTGCTTTTTAATTACATTGTACAGTCAGTAATGATTTGTCACTCACTGAACCTAGGCGGTCTTCTGAGCTATCACTGATCTAAACTGCAAAGGCAAGGTAACCTTAACTGCCAGTACTCCACAGTGGAAGAAGAGAGACATTTCCTGCTAAAAGGCAATGTTGAGTTTGGAAGAAAGTAAAGCAAAGCAACATCCTTATATTTAAATGGCACTTAAATACTAGAGGCTTTTTCACTGTCCAGAATCCTAGATTGGAAATTGCTGCCCATCACAGGGTTTATATAACTCTTATATAACTCTTATATAGTTATTGATTGATAAGAGCAAGTTTTATCTTTTTTTTTTATATTGACAGTTCCGTATGGTAGATAGAAATTTTCAAATTGATTTTAAGTTCTAATAACTAGGAATGCAATACTGCATGACACCAAGAATGGAAATGTTATATTTTGATACATAAATAACTATTTCAAAATCTGTGATGATCATCAATATATTTAGCATTGGTATAATATGGGCAACAATCGATAAAAACAAATATTTAACCAACTTATGTGCCACATCATCTTTGCCCAGAAAACAGGTCATTGATGCTAAGCAAAAAAAGAAAGAAAAAGAAAAAAAAAGGAAAGAAAAGTTTGAATACAAGGAAATAAAAAGCTAAATTCTAAAATGTCTCACTACTATCTGTTCATTTTTTTCTATTTTAGAGTCCTTTCTGTCAAAATGTACTGTAATACAGATGCTACACTATAGTTGTAAAGGTAAGTAACTGAGAAATGAAAGTTCTGCATTTATGTAGATTCTATACCTCAAATAGATTTAATCCCATTGCTCCTGATGCTAGCAATAAGAAGATTCTCTAGTTATGTACTAATATGAGTAAGAGATGCAAAATATTGGTATAGTACTCCTTACATAAAATTAATAAGTAAAGAGCTGATCTGTTTTACAAGATAAATTAATAGATACTCCATTTACAAAATATACATTAGTGTGCTCTTAGAATCCATTAAATAGCAAGAATCTATAGTGCCTTTAAAATACACTGTTTCAATAAAACACTAGAGGCGTTTTCATTAAAACTGGGAAGAAAAAGAAGCCTATTAGTTCACCTTAGCTGAAAGTTCCAGCCAATTCAATAAAGAAAAAGAAGAGGTCTAAAATTCAGAAAGAAAAAATCAACATTTCATTATTTGAATATAATATGATTGCCTATAAAAATATGTATTATTATATATGAAGAAAGAATTTTGACATCTAATAACAGGTTATAGTAAAGTATTAGAATGCAAACATTAATTGCTTTCACTCTTAAAAGAAATTATACTTGCAAAAAAGTAGTTGGAAACTCACAATGAGTACTGAAAAATTACAATACTAAAAAATATAAAGTATCTAGAAGTAAACTTGATAATATATTTGTTCAAGTCCCAAATTAAAAAAACTGGGTCATGAAAGAAGATCAAATTAATGGAAAAAATGAATCATACTTCAATAATAAAAGACTATTGAAAAGATATGAATTTTCTCATATTTAGCATATGAACTTCATTCTATTCGAAATTTTAATGTGGTTTTGATAACAAAAAATAAATCTAAAGTTCATTCAAAAGAAAAATATGGGGAAAATTATCAAGAATTTTTATAAGAAAGAATTAAAGAGGACTTCTATTAAATATTAAATTATACAGCAAAAGTATAATATTTCTAACACTATGGTAATGACATAAGAATTAAATAACAGAAAAATTGAGCCTCATAAATTGCTAAGAAACAGTCTGTTATATACATATGCATTTACTTAGGTTTAAGCATTTCAAATTAATGGAGAAAAATTTTTCAAATAAATGATATTTACAAAATCAGTTAACTATTTGGAGGGAAACTGAGTGCTCTATCCTAAAACATACTCAAAAAATAAATTTCAAATTGACTAAAGAGCTAAATGTAAAAACTGAAATCACAAAAAAATTTAGGTAAAATAATGGATGAATCAAAAGGAACAATTAATAAATTCACACAATACCAACACATCTTCAATGCATATTGCTAAGTGAAAGAAGCAGTCCATTATATAGAACACTATATAATGTATGATTCCACTTATCTGACATTCCAGAAAAGGGTAAAACTATAGATATGGCAAACAGATAAGTGGTTGTCAGGGGGTTGGAGATGTTAAGGGGTTGAAAATGTAAAGCACAGGAAATTTTTAAGATAACAAAATTATACTGTATGATGCTGTTGTTCTGGGTACATGACACTGTGCATTTGTCAAAATCCATACACCACCTCATTGTATGCAAAATAAATATCAACTAGGAGGGTTGGGGATCCCAGAATGAAACGCAGGTATGACAAATGAATCTAGCTATGTTACAGATATATAACATCAGCATAGAAGTAGGATAAAAGAAGTACTGACCTGAGTAACTTTGGGAATGACTGGAAACCATAAAGCTAAAGACAAATGGAACTACATGTAAGCACTGCATTCTTGTTGGAAAGTCATTTTCTACAGGTTATATGTTAAAAACTCTGAACAAGTAAGTAAATGGCTAGTGGCTGTAAGGAGCCGGGAGTGGGAGTGTACAGATAAACAAGGCGCTAAGGCTAAAACGAACCATGTGGTACTAGATTAGAGTTGGAGACATCAGTATGACCTTATGCTTAGCATAATGAAACTGGTGGATATATCTAAAATTAATTGTAGAAATAAAAATTATAATTATATAATTATTTGGTAATTATATATTTTAAATTATAGATATATGTATGTACACGTTAGTATATACACATATATGTTCTTGTCTCATCAGCTGAGAGGGTCTAGAAACAATGACTTCCTAATAGGAATGAGCACACCCAGCACTCAAATTTTGGCTTCTAATACCACTGTACAAAAAAAAAGGCAACAGTATTCCTTAGAAAAATGACCAATTCTAGGGTTGAGGAAAGAAATATACAAAATGACCCCAGAGCATTGTATAGTATCAGTTGGTAAAAAAGTATACAACAAACAAAATAAGTGGGGAATGTCAAAAGGAAACAAGCCACTTGAAAGAGGTCCTAATGGACAAAACTGGGACAATTAGAGCAACAAAATAAATAACACTGTAATGGATTATAACTCGAAGCTAGCTAGCTAGCTAGATAGACAGACAGACAGACAGACAGATAGATGTTAAATACACACACACATTTCCACGAATTCATAGAGATATAAATAAGTCATTTAATCAGTAAATACGTAGAATACAATAACTAATCTCCTATAGAGAAGAATTCCAATTATTTTATGTAGATATTTCCTGTCTCTAAGGAGGTGGAACATAACTCTCAACAACTTAAGTATCAGCTGTACATAGTTACTTTTTTCCAAAGTATGAAAACAGAGGGTGGGAAGTAGCTTTAGAGTGGAGAAATATGATGAAAAACACCTTAGCAGGTGATCAAGGTTAACATAAAAGGAAATATCACATTGATAAGTATGTATCCTTGATATATGATGAAATAGAATTTTATCCCATGTTCTTTATCCCAAAACCCCATAACCTCAGTCTAATCATAACCCCTCAAAAATCAGATAAACTCAAATTAAGGAATATTCTACAGAATATCTGACCCATACTTCTCAAAACTGTCAAGGTTATAAACAATAGAGAATATGAAAAACTGTCACATCCAGAAAAGCCTAAGGCAACACTCTAACTAAATGTCGTGGTATCTTAAATGGGATCCTATATGAGAAAAAGGACATTAGATTAAAATAAGAAAATTTGAATAAAATATAGCCCTTAATGAATAATAACCTATAAATGTTGGTTCATTAGTTGTAACAAATGTACCATAGTTGGGTAAGAAATTAAACTGAGTTCAGAGATTATTGAAAATCTCTGTACTATCTTTGTAACTTTTCTATAAAACTATTCTAAAATTAAAAGTTTGGTTTTTAAAAATGAAAAAATATTTACCCGACCTCCAAGTGGAGAAGTCCTTTCTAAGCACAATGCCTTTATAATTAGAATAGTAGATTTGGCCCCAGAGAAATTAATAAGTCACAACACAATGAAAAGGCAAATTAACTGGGAAGAAGTTGTTTACAGTATATCCTTTAGGGAAAAAAAAAGGTAATATATTTAACATTTAAAGAATGTTTTTAAATCAATAAAATCAATTTCTCACGGCAACCTCATGACCTAGCAGTTCTCAAAAGAAATACAAAAACCCAGTAAATATAGGAAAAATGCTCAACCTTGCTAAATAAAGATATGTAAATAAAATCAAAATTAGCTAGTATGAACCAAAATTTTTAAAAATTACACTATCCCATACAGTGCAAAAGGAAATAGGTACAGTTGTAGGTACAATTCTAGAACAGCCTGGAATTTAGTAGGTTTCTAGAAACAAAATTTGGCCACACATATAAAGAGGCCTTAACATAGACCTTCTACTTAAAGAAATTCATCATCAGGAAGTAACAGAGGATACAAAAAATATTTATCAGTAAAGAGCTCCAATAATAGGGATTTAATAAAAACAATTATTATAATATATGAAACATAAAACTGAAACTAATAAAAATCAGTTAGAGATTGTTCTTTAAACTAATATAGTAATATTAATAATGTACAAGAAATAAAAGCAATTAACTTGTTTTTAAAAATATACATGTGTATGTAAAAGCAAACAAACAAACAAAAAAACACACCAAACAGTGATTTGCCTACAGGAAATAAAATTGAACATGGGAAAGGACAGAAAAACGTTTATTTTCCTTATTTAAAAATTACATTATTTGTATTTTTAAAGCATTCATATGTTATACTTTATAATTTTAAAATTAATAAAGAGGTTATTTTTATAAATCCAGTACCAAAAAAGTACTGCCTGAAAAATCCCAGTTTATAATTTAGGTATATAGTTATAAAAAAAAGCTGGAAAAATTATACACCAAAATGTTAACAATATTCATTGCTAATTATGGAATTACTACTGAAGGTTTTTTCAATTTTGGTGTTTTCTGATTTATCCAATTTTTAATTAAATAAACAGATTATATAAAAATTTTAAAAATTTAAAAACAATTAATAAATATAGTTATTTTAACATGAGATCTAGAGTACTAGAATTAAGTATTTATTGGTCATCCTCTAAATAAAAGATAATTTAAAAAAAAAATAAGGTACCAAAGATTAAAGAGAAATACAATTAAAGTTTAAAAATCTAAGACAAACCCGGAGTAGAGAAACTTTTTTTATAGACAAATTATAGAATATAATTTTGGGGCTTTTAAAATGCCTTAAATTTTTTAAAATTAAGTTAATGGGAGTAACATCGGTTAATACAATATATAATTTTCAGGTGTACATTATAAATTGTCATCTATATATTCTATTGTGTGTTTACTACCCAAAGTCCAGTTTCCTTCAGCTACCATATATCTGATGTTCTTTACCCACTTCACCTTCCCCCTACCTCCCTATATTTGACCCTCTTAACCCTGTCTATCTCCCCCCTACTCCTCCACTCCCTACCCACTGGTAACCACTAGTTTATAGTCCATGTTCACGAGTCTCTGTTTGTCCTGTTTATTTGTTCCTTTTAGGTGTATATCCCACATATAAATAATATCATGTGATTTTTCAACTTTTTCAGTCTGGCTTATTTCAGTTAGCATCTTGAGGTCCATCCATGTTGTCACAAATGGCAGTATTTCTTCTCTTCTTCTGTCTGAGTAATATTCCATTGTATATTTATACCACAGCTTCTTTACCCAATCATCTATCGTAGGACACTTCAGTTGCTTCCATGTCCTGGCCACTATGGATAATGCAGCTATGAACATCGGTGTGCAAATACCTTTTTGGATATGGGTTTTCAAGTTTTGGGGGTAAATACTCAGTAGAGAGATTGCTGGATCATATGGTAGATCAATTCTTAGTTTTTTGAGGCACTTCCATATTATTGTCCATAGTGGTTGTACCAATTTGCAGTCCCACCAGCAGTGTATGAGGGTTCCTTTTTCTCCACATCCTCTCCAACATTTGTTGTTACTTGTCCTGTTGATTATAGTCATCATTCTAACACATATCTCATTGTGGTTTTGATTTGCATTTCCTAATAGCTAGCGATGTTGAGTATCTTTTCAAATATTTGTTGGCATTTGTAAGTTCTCTAGGGAGAAGTATCTGTTCAGGTCCTCTACCCATTTTTTGACTGGATCATTTATACTTTTGTTGTTATTGAGTTGTATGAGTTCTTCAAATATTTTGGATATTAGTCCTTTATCAGAGCTGTTGCTTGCAAATATATTTTCATATGGTTGTCTCTTTATCTGTTGACAGTTTCTTTTGCTGAGCAGCAGCCTTTTAGTCTGATGTAGTCCCATTCATTTATTTTTGCTTTTACCTCCCTTGCCTTTGAGGTCAACTTCATAAAATCCTCCTTAAGTCCAAGGTTCGTGAGTTTAATTCCTATGTTTTCTTCTATGTATTTTATTGTTTCAGGTCTTATATTCAGGTCCTTAATCCATTTTGAGTTAATTTTGGTGTGTGATGATAGACAACAGTCTAGTTTCATTCTTTTGCAGGTGGCTTTCCAGTTTTCCCAGCACCATTTCTTGAAGAGGCTTTCCTTTCTCCATAGTATATTTTTTGAATGCCTTAAATTCTTGAAATTAAACTTGGACCATATCTGTATAATTGTAACATTACTGGTCAGCATAATTTACTAGTAACGGTGACAGAACTAATGTTTCTAAATTGTTCTGTTGTTTATAGAACAAAATATATTAAGACATGAAAATGAAACCTTTATAGAACTCTGAACTCTGGCTAAATATCAGAGTCACCTGTTGAGCTTTTTAAAAGAAAAACAAATGGCACAGTCTCATCACAGTTTTGAGGAATTAATCTCAGCAGCAAGGCCTTGCACTTGCATTTTTTTTAAAACTCCTTAGATTAGTCTGCTATCCACCCCAATATCATTAATTTCATCTCTAAATAATAGATTTGATGTGCTTGAGCCTGAATTATTCATTGAGAGATCTACAGAAACATAAGTTACTCATCTAGCTCTCAATATCTTTTGGTCACTAAAAAGAATTTTTTTGAGTGGTTGCTCTACTCACTGAGCTGGTTCTTCATCTAAAATTCACCATCTTGCAAAAAATCTGTGTCATGTCATAAATTTTCTTTCTTTAAAAAATAAATTAGATATATTTAATCATCTCAAAATACTATACCTGAACTTGAATTACTACAATTAGAAAACCTACAGAATTTGTAAGGCAATTAAATATGATATTAGGCCAAGGTGTCCATTAGGTAAAAACAGCAGGGGTAGGGGGTGCTGAAATAATGATACAAAGCCTCTATAAGTTACAACCCTATGTCTTAACAAAATAGTATATGATTTTTGAAGTGGAAACAAATTTATAATCTAAAGGAATTTCTGAGGATAGAGGTCTCTCCCAAGTTAAAATTCAACAAAATATAGCAATCTTTATATAAGTTGAAGAGTCTCTAAGAAGTGCTTAATGTGATTTTCTTCGGAGAGTGGAATTGTGTTTGCAAAACAGGCAGTAGTGAATGTGATTTGAAAATAACTGCTTTAACTGATTTTAACATGAGGAAATTTTCCTATTGAATGTCACCTGTTCTTTATAGGATCAAAATTTAGGTCGCAGAGGTCAGCAGAGATCAAAACATAAGGCTGTGTAAATGAGCATATTAATGTTAGCTGAAATTACACCTCTGAATGACAGTAGCTGATAGGAGCACAGGGCAGTTTTCTCCCAAAGAACATTAAAAAATATGCCCAGCTTTTCCCAAAGCCATTATTGCCTTTTATTGGGCTTCTTGCTCTTTGCATATTTCAAAGAAAGTTACAAAATTAACTGATTTCCACATACAATTTGGTCTCTTTGTCATCAAATTCTCTCATTAGGGCCTTTGAAGCATTTCTTCAGGAGCTGTGGACTTTAGTCCTCTCTCTAGAATGAATTCATTATATGAGTTTGGGCACACCTGGACATCAGTTTCCTTATCTGCAAAATGAGAGTTGCAAACTTAATGATTTCTAATTTCCTTCCAGTTTTATGTCTCTTCAGTCTCAAAATGAGTGAGTGCTGTTATTTACTGACAGAAATCAGTTTTTAAATAACTTCATTAAATCACGGGACTGAGGCACATTTCCTAGATTTTAGGAGCATTATAGTTTTAGAAGAGTATATTATTAGTCAATTATTGCTTTTCTAATGCTGCATAACAAACCAACCCCATTACTTATCTTACTTGTCTTAAACAATTACTTATCTTAAACAATTACTTATTATCTCGGTCATGGCTGAGATAGTTCTGCTTCAGCCTGTAGAATGTGGGTTGACTAGGGCAACTCTGCTTTATGTGTCTCATTCTAAGGTCCAAGTTGAAAGAGTAGTAAATACCTAGAGTATGTTCTATTATATAGAAGTTTGGAAACTACTAAAAGGATCAGGTAAATAGGCCAATGTCTCCTAAGATATTTGTTCAAAACTAGTTGATCGTCACTTCCATCTACTCCTATTAGTCAAAGCCAGTTATGGCCAAGATTAAAATGAATAAAACAGGGAAGAAGACTTCTTCCATAAGGTAGGGGAGTAGGGAAGGGAGTAAAGGAGTAAGTACTTATGGAAAAAATTCTGCCACAATGACAGACAGCCCAAAAAGGAAGGAAATCATGGATGCAATTTTCTAGGTGACTTAATTCAGGAGATAATTATCTTTCACTCAACAAATATTTTGGAGAGCCTTTTATGTGCCACACAATATTCTAGGAGTAAAAAGACTTCCTATTAGATTAGATATGGAGGGTAAGGAGGAAAAATAAATAAGGAAGGAAGATGGCTCCTAGGTTTTAGGCTTATATTGGCTAGATAATGGTACCATTTGCAAAATAAGGAAAACACAGAGAAGCAGATTTGGAGTGGGAAATCTCAGAATCAGTTCTAGACCTTGACATGTGTACCAGTCTTGGCACTCTGCAAAGTGCCATCACACTCATCCCATCCTGTCCATTTTCATCTTCACAAGGAGGATATGTAATAAGATGTTTTATTTTCTATTGCCGCCTTACCAAATTAGCACAAATTTAGCAGCTTAAAACAATACAGATTTATTACCCTACAATTTACTTAGACCAGGAGTATGAGTCTTAGTACGACTTAGCTTGGACCTCTGAAATCAAGCTGCCAACCAATGGCGCATTCACATCTTAGGTTTACAGTCCTTTTCCAAGCCCACAAATTGTCAACAAAAGTCATTTCCTTCCAGATTTCAGACTGCTTCCCTTTAGTCAGAATCACTCTGTAAAATGTATGTTTTATACAAATGAGGAAAGAATATATTGGAAGAAAAAGTAAAAAAAAAAAAAAAGACCTCTAGTACAGACATAATAAGTTTTTTTTTCAGGGGACCTCAGAGGGATAGCAAAGTGAATATTAAAGTCATCCAGGATAAATAACCTAACAAACGTAAAAATCAAATCTGACATCAATCCCCATCACTTGATGATAAATCTATGGTGAGAAATAAGAAAGATGACATTCCTAACTTATACCATATGTGTCAGTTTCCAAAGCACTTAAAGGAAACCTGGGAGGTACTACAGGTGATCCCAAATGTACACTAAATGCAAGACAGTCCTTTTCATTCAGATTTTCAAATTAAGAGACATAATCATAATATTATTTCTTCCTTTATCCAAGCAGATGAACTGAAGAACAATATAAAAGACAACTTATTCTTTCAATAATGAATATTTCTCTGGTGCTCTTTTGAATTCTCTTTCTTGGCATCAGAAAATATTGTACATGGCCTATTGCTATGCTCTGCAGAGAAGATACCTAAGAGACCCATGCAAGGCTTGCTAGAGCTCATGGCAAGGGTTCAGAAACAAATCACTGGAAAATTATCACTAAATGTCCAACTTACTGTGCTGCCAATGGACAGAACAGCATGTCTTATTGCTCATACGCCTATTCCGGGAGCTTCAGTAAAACCAACACACAATTGTAAGCCTCTTAATTACTAATACTAACCATTAGGATCTTAGTAGTGGGGGAAGTGTGGAGATACCAGGTTTTCTTTTAGGGAAGAACACATTTCCTTATTCTCACCCATTTCTTTTTCCACATTTCCCTTCTCCATTCTTCAGTGCCTGCTCAGAGGGGCCATCTCCTTCCTCCTGGGAACTGAGTTATTTCTCTGTTCAGGGAGACTTTAAATGCCAACAAACTAAAGAAATATTTTTTGTGTTCTTGGCACTCTTTTCACCAAACACACTGTGATGATTGATCACTATCTCCAGATTTGGAGATAGATTTGGAGATAATTACCTTGAAAATATCAGCTCTAGAAGTGAGCATGGAAAAGCCAATCTCCCATATTTTTTTTTTAAAAAAAGTGATCAAAGAAGTAGTATATTAATGTTCAGGAAGGTAACCATATTCTCAAATAGGTTCCTAATAGTAGAGCTGACCTGATAAGAAGTTCTATATTCTTTGGTTTGTGCAATTATTTATTCATATTTTTAGTGAATACTTTATCATGTGCTAAACATACACAAACACATAGCCCTAGTAGTTCAGTTTGGTGGAGAAACAAACATTCATAATACAGATTGATTAGTTATAATAGTAACTCAAAGTGATAGGGGATCATAGAGGCCAAAGAGCTAAACTAGAGGAAGGAAGACATGGTCTGAGAAGACAAAGGAGGGGATAACTGAGCTGGATTTGGAAAAATAAGTAATACAGATTTTATTAATCTATCTATCTATCTATCTATCTATCTATCTATTTATTTATCTATCTATTTATTTATTTCATTTTATTTTTAGTTAGCTAGTTACTACCCACCTTGCTCCAGAAAAGATTTAAAGAAACTTTCAGATATACACACACAATGTCAAAGGGTAACAGAAATGCAAACTAAGTTTTTTTTTATAAAGAGGTAGAGTAAAGGGAAAAGAGTAGGAAAAATCAAAGGACCTAAGAATGAAATAAAATGCATGCTACTAAATATCTATGTATTTGCAAGATGAAGGCCAATATTTCTCAGGTTGAACATTTACAAAGAAGTATAGAGGTAAATGAGCAATTTGCAAAGGTCTTAAGTGTAGACTGTGAGTGAGAAATGAGAATGGGTAAAGCTACAAGGGGTAAAAGGATGTATGAACAGGAAGATGTTTTAATGCCACACTAAATGGAACTAACAGTGACTTTTAAGGGACATAGACATGAACATAAAATTATATATATATATTTAAGTCTGGGGCAGTTGTCCAGGAGAGCTGAGAAGATTTTAAGGTTATGGCAGTGGAGCTATATAAAAGGAAGTCCATAAGAAGAGAGGAGGGGTGCCATATAGGTGTACTGTACTCCTAAGCTTTCAGATTTTTTGTTTTCCATCTGTATGATCAAAATTAGATCTAGCCTAACCACCTACATTTAATATAGATAAAAAAGTAAAGTCTGATGTAAACTAATGCATCTGTTACTTTACTCCAATAGAAAAAAAAAAGAAATAAAAATATTAGAACAAATTGTACTGCTTGAGGTAAACCACTGTGTTTTGGAGAGGGGTTTATTGTTTTAAGCAACTAGAAAAGTAAGATGAGCACCCCTATAATAGAATTTGATGAAGAGATGGGGGAGGCGATGAAAAGGAAATAAAAGAATGGCATGAATTCTAAGCATAGTTTACATGGCCTAAAATTGTGCCTAAGACTTGCCTAAAGGAGATGACAGTCACATACAGCTCATTTAACAGTTCAGTAACATACACATCGGGCAAAACAGTTTTCCTGATTTGATTTGCTTTGAAAATGATATTTCTGGTTACTGTTTCTTTTCTACTCTTCATAATTTTAGCTCATTGTGCAGCCATTTCTTTTTACTATTTAAAAATTTTTATATTGTATTTTTCTAGGGCTATTTCTCAATTTTTAAATTTTGAATTAGTTTTTAAAAAATGATTTATTTTATAACCTTAAACTCACAGAATAGAGAAGTAAAGTTAGAGGGAATTGTGGTATAATGATGAGGATGGCTAATATTTATTCAGTACCTATTAGGTGTCAGAGATTCTTCTAAGAGTTGTACATTATTAATTAATTTAATCTTCACAACAACTCTATGAGGCAATTACTATTAATAGCAACATTTTATAGAAGAGGAAACTAAAGCACAGAAAAGTGAGGTACCTTACCCTAAGTCCAACCCTCTTCATTTTTCACCAAAATTGTATCTGTACTGGAGGAATTTCACCAGAAAAGTTAGTGTGCCAGTTCTCAATAAGTATATGTTGAATGAATGGACATCACTGATCTTTGACTCTCCCAAGTGACATCTTACCCTTATTAAGATTAAATGATCATATTAATAATGTATTCCATTTGCTTTCATATTCTGTCCTCACAAAAACTCTGTAAGGTAAGTGGACAAAGAAAATTGAGGTACCATAGAAGAGACAAAAAAGAAAAAGAACAGGTCTTCTGACTCCCATTCTGTGTCCTAATATAGAAATCATTTTTTCTGGAGATATAAACTTCTACTTCCGATGTCTTTCTAATTTATTCAAATACAGTAATAGCTATAAGTGGCCCCTATCAACATGAATGGTTATCATTCCCTGTTAAGTTGACACAGAATGAACATTAAAATTCTCTAACTTACAAAAATAATAATATTAACTTCTTTGTACACAAAACCTCCACAACATAAAAAAAAATTTCTAGAAAAAGCAATCATAAAAATATACAAAGATAAAAAACTTAAAGTACTAGAAAAGAGCTTAATAATACTACTTTAATTCTAATGTTTTTATGTTGCCATTATAAGTGACATATCAGCTGCCATATATGCCTGGAACTAGAAATCAGAAAGGAAAATTTGACAATATGTATCAAAATCACAATACACATATCCTAGACCCAGCAATGCTACATATGAGATTTGTTCTTAAAGGTATACTCTCATATCATGCAAAAATATTTATACAGATATTTATGGCAGCATTGCTCTGAATAGAAAATGTTGGAAATAAGCGGATAGTAAAGAATAGGTTAAATTAATTATAATACATCCCAAAATTGAATACTTAATAGTAGTTTAATGTAATTCTAAACATACCAATAAGGTATATGGAGGCTGTCAGCTAAGTACACTCCTCAAAGTAGCTCTTAGATGGTGCTCTGAGTGGCATGCCTCTGTAATGACCAAAATAATCTTTTATATGTTGTGATTTTCACTTGCTAGGTATATAATAATTATATATTGAATAATTTTATAGGGATACTGATGAATAATGCCTAATGATACAATGAATTGTACATGCAATATTATTAAGCTGAAGATTTAAAAATAATTTATATAGTATAATCCTAGTCTTTTAAAAAAGTGATATACATAAATGCATATCATGACATATATCATTGCATAATTCCCAAAAGCTCAGATAAAAATAAAATATTAACAATGATTGTAGCTACTATTGAGAATAAAAGTTTTTATCTTTTTCTTTGTGCTTTCCAGGTTTTTTTTTTTTTTAATTGCACAGTGAAGATATAAAAAACTTTTTTATTTTCTTTTGTTTTCAAAGAAACTCCACCAAATAGTGGAAAAGTCATCTGGCTAATTCAGAAGTATTTTTTCCTCCTCTCATTTTTTCAGCAACTCAGAAAATTCCAGAAGTATGAACGAATTATATCCTAAGAACAGGCTCTGTGTTCACTCCCTTAATATCTCACAATGTAAGTCAATTAAACAAGTGTCCCATGTTTAAACTACAGACCCTTCTCAAGTTGCCATGTGTCTACATGAGGATCTCTTACAACTGATGAACTATATACTATGAGGTTGACACAAACATGTTTTTAAAGGAAGAGCCTAGAAGCACAGGAATGCAAAGCAAGATCACAGGCTTGCTTCTCCAGCACCAAGACCACATTCTCTTCAATGTCTACAGACATAGTGTATGTGTAATATCAGCTCCACAGAAACTTATATTCTGTCCTAAAGGAATTGTTTGTATACATGTCTTATCTTGCTAATTAGTGTATATGTTATTTTAAGGCTGAGAACTAGTTTTATCTGTTTATTCAATTTCATAATGCCAAGAACAGTACCCTATAATAATATAAATGTTGACACTTACTGAGCACTTATAATTACCAGGCACTGCCCTACGCTAGGAATCTATATATATATTTCATTTAATCTTCGCAACAACCCAGGAAATATTAATGGTAACTATTCCATTTATAAATAACGGACCTGAGGCCTAGGGAAGTTAACTAGCTTGCCCAAGATAACAAAGCTGAGAAATGGTGAAGAATTCCAAGCCCATATTCTAAACTATGGTAGTCAGCATTTAGTCAATGTTTGCAGTTAAGTACTCAATTATTATAGCTCATAAGTTGGCAGGCTATGGCCCATGGGTCAAATATGATACACTGCCTATTTTTGTATGGTCTGTAAGCTAAGAATGGCTCTTACAGTTTTAAGTGACTGGAAGAAAACGAAAAAATTAATAATATTTTATGACACATGGAATTTATATGAAATTCAAATTTCAGTGTGTTGTCTGAACACAGCCTCACTCATTCATTTACTTGGTGTCTACAATGGTTTTCACACTATAACAGCAGAGTACTTACAGCAGAGATAATATGGCCTGCAAAGTCTAAAACATTTACTATCTCACTCTTTATAGAAAAAAGACTTGTAGACTGTTGGTATAAAAAAAATTTTTATCCCAGTATTTTCTTACAATCACCCAAAGTGCTTTTTTATAAACCAACTCTTAGGGCTCAGACTTCACCCAAGGGTGAGGGCCAAGAATCTATGATTTTAAAAATTCCAGCCAAGTTTGGCAGCCACAGCCAGGAAGTGCTCTGGCTTTGGGCAGTACTCCTCAAGACTCTTTTATGCCCGCTGAGTAAAAATGGTTGGATGTGGCAACAAAGACCCCTCCATGCCCCAGAAAAAAACACCCTCCAATCCCTGACATGACAGAAACTGGGCAAGATGAAAGCCCTCAGGAATCAAGAGGATTAAGGAGAGATAAGTCCCCTTTCTCTGCTTGCATAGTTCATTAGAAACTACATTTCCGAAGTGGGAGGAAATGACTGTTGAAGGATCTACTTATCAAATTCAAGGGTAACATTCGCAACCTGCTTGTCTCGTTTTACAGATGAGCTGCTTCCGTTTAGGACAGGGTAGCTGACAGACTGCTTTAGCACTCAATTCTTTCCCACCCTATACAAAGACACAACTTTAAGAAAGCCCATGAACCTACTTCAAGCCAAGTGTCTGAATAAATATTCTAGTCCTGAGCTCCAATGCCCACTCCTCAGACTTTACTAGCTGTCTTTATTTCTATCCCCACACTAAAATTAAGCCCAGAAAACTCACCAAAGATACCCTTGCTGCTAAATCCAAGAGCTTCTTTACAGCCTTCACCTTCCTCTGGAGTGTTTGATCTCCTGTCTCCTTCCTAATTCTAGGGTTTCGGCTCACATCACTCTTGGTTTCACTGTTATCTCTCTAGCTATATCTACTCAGCCACTTTTGAAGGAAAACCCTTTTTTAATTATAATGTTCTCCAGGTCCCATAATGGTACCTTTCCTTTTCTCAGTGGACTTCTTGGATGATATGTAACTTTGACTCTCACCTGTAGTTTTAAAATCTCTTTTCTCCGGCTCCAGTTTTACTCCTGAGTAGCAGTATGGAGCAATAGTTAGAGAAGGACCTTGAAAGCCAGAACACTCTAGTTTCTGCTACTTACTCACCTTATGATCTTGAGCAAGTCACTTAACCTCTGTGTGTGTGTTTCCTCTTCTATACGATAAGAATAATGACAGTAGTTTGCACATCATAGAATTGTTTTAAGGATTATGTGTTGCTGGCAGTGGTTCTCACCGAGGTATAATATTATCCCCACTCTTCACAGGACATTTTACAATGTCTGGAGACATTTCTGGTTTTAACAACTAGTAGGTGCTACTGGCATTTGGTAGAGTCCACGGATGCTACTAAACATCCTACAATGCACAGGACAGCCTCCACAACAATGACTTATCTGGCCCCAAATGCCAGTATTGCTGACATTAAGAAACCTCAGTTTATAGACATAGATTTCAATAGAAAATGATCTGGCATATCATAAGTATTATGTACACAGCAGTCATTATTATTATATCCAACTCTAGTGGGCATTTCTATTTGATTGTCCAACAGCACTTCAAACTTAGCATGAGTTAAACTAAACTTATTATTCTTTCCACTCACACTTAATGCACCTCCTGCTGTTTACCCTTCTCATTGTCTGGCACAATTCTCCACCCAGAAGGAAATTATCTTCAATTCTTGATCCTAATTGGCCACAAAGTCCTATGGATTTTACAACATCTACAAATCCATCCCCTTTTTGTCCTTTCCCAAAACCACTGCCTTGACTCAGGTATTGGTTGTTTTCATGGGGATACACCTGCATCTTTCTCCATTCCTGCAAATTATATTCCCTCCAGTCCATTCTTCTCACAGCAGCCAGAATGATCTTTACAGCAGAGTCCTAAAAAGCTCACCCTAACATTTGTAGACTAGCAAAATAACAAGTGGAGATCTGCAGTCTACTGCTATCCTGTTCTATTTTTACCCCAGCACCCTCCTATACTGAGAACTTTATGTATGTATACATACACACACACACACACACACACACACACACACACACACACACACACACACACACACACAAACACACAGCCCTAAATAGCCCAGGGACCCACCCCTTAGGCCTGAGCATGTATACACGAGCGGGAAAACCATCTTTGAAATGGGCTAGAGCCCACCGTTTAAGGCAATATCTTAATGTATTATATTGCCTCTCATGAAGGAGCAAAAATTCTTGACAAGTAGAAATATGCGGATTTCAAGAGTAATAGGAGATCAATATTCTAGTTCAATATTCTATTGCAGTTTGTTGGGTGTCTTGGACAAATCATTTTAAAACAGTGAACCTTGCAGATATAAAGGAGGAAATAAGAAGCCTCCTTATTTCCTCTCAGAAGGAATCCAAGCTTCCCTTTACATGGTCTGTTGGCTCAGCAATGCACCATCGATGTGGACAGCTGTGTGGCAGGAGTGGGGCTGGCAGATGGAAGAACTACAATATGTAGTCAAGACATCAAGAACACAATCCCCTTTTCCCAACAAAGCAACAGCACCATCACTGTAACTATAAGAAACTTTCGGATCAGACAAGAGCCAAACAAACACCATGTACCTGGAGGAAATGTCATCTAAAACCTGAGAGACCCAGTGCCACTATCTAACTTCATAAGCAGGGCAATGTTTAACACAGAACTCCAAGGAGGAAATTAATAACCCAAGTTAAACCTTTTCCTAACGGGAGTTGGGAAAAAGCCAGAAAGGAAAAGAAGCAGCTGAGAAAGATAAACTGTGCTCACTTTGCAATTTTGCTTAGGGCCTTTAAGGCAGAAACCATCTGTGTGCCTCTGAAGAAAGGGCTGGGGCAGGAAGCAGCAAGTTTGGAGACTGGAACCCAGTCTCATAGGTCACACCGTGTGGCCCCAGGCCTGTGGCTCCAACCACACTAAAGGTGCTTCCTCTATTTATTTCCCTTCTGATGTCCATCAACAAGCAGTGCAAGATCTATTTTGACTTGTGTTTTCAACAGAAATGATGATTAATTTATGCTTATTGGTTTTCACCTTCCCTTATCCTGGTCTCAACAGTCAAGAGAAGGAAGAGCATTGTGCCAGGTACTCTGCCCTTGTATACATGCATGTGCTGGCCTTGTGAACTCCATCTGTGGCTTCCTAAAACAACAGATACCTTGTCTGCACACAGAGATGAAACCTACATGCAGCTTCAGAAACACTGACCAAACAGAAACTAATCAACCCTCCTCATCTTAGAAAATTGCCCCAGGGTATCACCCCATTTACATTCCTTCCCCACCCCTAAGTTTTTTCCTTTTTCTGCACTAGCCCTACAAATAAACAACATGAGATGTATACTTAAGCACCTGTGGTGACTGGGTGAACTGTTAATTATGAAATTTGGATATACCATCTGGGTTAACATTTGGCTGAGGACAGCTGATGCTCTCAGTGCTTCTGAGGAAAACTATGAATATTTTTTCTATTAATTATTGTACTATTTTCCCCAGCTGGCATTTCCTTGTTTCTCCTGCCTATTGAAATCTTAGCACTCCTCCAAGGCACCGCCAAGTTTCTCCTTCCTCAGTGTGCTTATTATGACTTCTCAGCCCATGTTATGAATCCCACTTGCATTTACAGTCAGCATCTGAAAGGTTATCTCTTGTCTTTAGTTTTACGTGTATTATTACTTCAGACCCCCGAATGCAAGGGGCCATGTAGTATCTCATTTTCTTTTTCGTCTCTCATCATTCACAGCACAGTGAAGAAATATCCTCTAAGTATTGAATTTCATAAATATTTCAGGACATTAACACTACTGATTAATCAATCTCTTAAGGGCAGAGACCAGAGCTTATTATTCTTTGCAAGTGTCCCAGTACCAAGCAAAATGACCCTTTAGGAGATACTTGACCATTTGAAGAATAAAAAAAAAATGCATAAATACTCCAAAGACCTAGAATATGTTTTTCAACTGGATTATACAATATTATAGTCAAAAGGACCTTTGAAATTGCCTAGTCAAAACTTTTAGTTTTACAGGAAAAGAAACTGATTTTCCAAGAACAAGCAGTGAGTAGTAGAAACAACACTAGGTGTTTTCTACACAGGACCTAGAGATGAGGTCTTCTTTTATTCTGTTCTCTATCAAAGCAAGCACCCACATCTCAGTTCTACCACTATACTTGGGTGTGTCGCTATTTGCTTCTTGATCTTCAAGTACCCTCCCTTGACCAACTAATCACAGTTAAGCACACAGCTTACCCACAGGTAATCAGATGCTTTGAATGCCCTCTCATGATTATGATTTTTCTATAGAATCTACAACCATTATGTATCCCCAAGACCCAAGGGCATCCTTTCAAAAATTAACCAAAAGTTGGGGTTGGTTGTATATTTGTTTCTACCAAACTATAATTGTTCCTTTGGTCTTTGATTTTTCTCAGACATCATTACACAGTTACCATTACACTTCTAGCCTGAAGAGCTGGCCACACAACACTCCTCAGAACAGCTGCCAAGTTTGCCAGTGGTGTTATTTCCTAGGCTGAGGCGAGCAGGGTTACATTTCTCTCTCTCAGGAACCAGGATTGCTCGGGTTTCTTTTTTAAGCTTGAGGTAAAAGGCTTTCCTCACATTAAGTGAGTACTAAAACTAGACTCCCTCCAGCCAGAATGCTATCACATTTGCAGGACCTGCCATTTCCCTTGTCTTTACACTTATCAGAATCAGAGAGGTTAAATGAAAGCTGTCATGTGGGTGTCCAGTGAGGTCCCCTTGACATGCTAAATATTTGGTGGAGGTCTCAATTTAACCTCTCCCTTTTTGATGCTCCACTTTCAGGTGCCAGGCACTTTGGAGCTTTGGTTTACAAATTGTGCATAAACTGCATAAACAGCATAAACTGTTCTCAAAGAGTAGTTAGTGTTTGTTTGTCTTTGAGTCTTTCATCAGCTCTGTGTGAAATACAGAGGGGTGATTGGAGGCGTTCTCAAGAAAGAGCAACAATGGTATATGCCTTCCCAAACATTTCTAATGATCCAAGCCTTCTAACAGGACTGGCCCTTGGCAAAATGACAATGTTCACTTCCTGTGATAGGCATCCTCCTACTTTTAGGGCTCTCTCTCCCTCAGGTCCTCAGGGCAGTAGATCCAGGGACATATGTGGCTCCTCAATGTGCTCTTTACCACAACATTTTCCACTAAGAATCATTCCAAACACTGAACATGTCTGCCCCCTTTCTTACTCCCTAAATCAAATTTTATCTGCATCATCCCCTAGGGCACTGATTTCAGATAAAACTGACCACACATGTTATATAATTTGAGGAGTTTCCTTAGACTCTCTGCATCTGTTTCATCATTTATTAAAAGAAGAGGGTGAGCTAAATTCTTCCAAAGCCCCTCTCTGCTCCAGTATTGAGTCCATCATGAAACTATGCCAAGGGGTTGGGGAAGGGGAAGGCTTGATTAATATGACCCCCACCCTGTACTTTCTCTGGGATCCACAATTACATTTTAATAGTATCTTCTAGAAATAATGTCTTTCAGTGACTTCAGTGAGAGCAGACCAGTGACAGAAATATTTGACCAGACAGACTTTTCAGTATCAATTTCAGACACACTATGAGGTGATAAAAAGAGCCAGATTTGATGTACAAAAATCGGGATTTGAATGCGGCTCAACCATTTACAAACTGAGTGACCATGGGCAATTTACTTCAGCCCATTGAAAGTCAAGTTGCTTAACTATAAAAAATCTTAATAATACTTTTTTCAAAAAGGTGGTGTTGTCATTGCTGTTGAAGTGAAGAATAAAATAAGAAAAGGTATAAAGCGCCTAAACAATACCTGCATATAAAACGTGTGCAGTAAATGTTAACCCCTCTTCATTCTTACTCTATCCAAATTTACTCTGCATATGCAAAAAATTCCAAATTACTTTTTTTGGCCAATCCAAATGTGAATCTTTTCATTTTCTAAAATGAGGCATGAATTATTAATGTATAAAAATAATACCATGCCGCTGATTTAAAAAAGCTAACTGAAAATGACTTTTAAGAGACATAGAATGCAATTCTTTCATAGATATTTGAGTTGTATTATTTCAGGGGTCTGGCCCCACATTTCTACAATTAGCTAGCCTGATCCAGGAACATATTCAATATGTAACTATCTAAACACATGAAATTCAAAAATGTCCTCCTCCTTAACTCTAATAGAAAAAAAAAAAAAAGCAAGGTTTCTTAAGTAAGGATAGAGTCTGCCTCTTGCAGCTAGCATCAAACTGAGGCCTAGAAGATAAATATTGCCTCATATTTTCAGAAAGACGTCCAAAAACCACCTCTATCCTCCTTCTCCTATAGGCATTTTCTTTTCTCATTATCTTTCTTACAGGGAAATTGGAATATACAGAGCAATGAGTCATCACTTGATCAAATATGGCTCCAACTGTGAGAAAACTGAGGAGAGAATTGTCAGCATGCACATAGTTGAACTGCATTGGCCTAAGAGCCAGTGTACTTTAAGAACTGGTTACAGATCCTCAATTTTAAAGCAGTAAACTTTGGGGAAAATGAATATGTTGCTCTGTCATCACAACAGAAGAGAAGGCTGCTAGAAACAAGTTATAGGGGCAGAGTCAATCTGCTTCTCTCAGATGTCAAGATGTTTGCATACTGGGACATGACCTTGGCTCTAGGCCATGCTCTTAGGCATCTTCTCTCTTAGTTTCATGTACCTCATGCTTGTCCTCACACACCTCAGTACCTCCTTTCTCATTGATCTCTCCCTCTACCTATCCTCAAACTTCAATTCCTGAACACTCTTAGAGAAGATAGAAAAAAATGTAGACATTCAAACCAAGTTAAATATAAATAATTATTTATTAACAAAACTAGCAGAACTTAAGATGAGACAAATGAAGATTTAGTAAGGTGTTGACATATTCTGAGAAAATGGTCTCTTCCCTTAGTGGCTTTGGTCCACCTATGTCAATAGCCAGGATCAACTATATATTTTCAGAGCCAAAATTCCCTGAAACACTTTTAGGGTAAAAGAATATGAGGGATGAATGGTTTGTAGCTAAAGGAACTCTGGTCTCAAATAATCGTATGGTCAGCCTGAAGATCTACATAATAAAATCATCTTTGGAAGATTTTATTTGTTTTTTAGGACTTCATGGAGTTCGAGGGGAAAAAATAAAGACTAAGTAGCAGAGTGGCCACAATTTTGTCAGAAAAGAAGTTTGAATATTTACAAGAGTTAAAGGATCCAGAAAGAATGATTGCATCAAAGTTCATGTGGACACAACGCCCTAAATTTTTGCATAACTAGCAATCTCCAAGACTTACATTAACCAAATATCCAGATATTCTATTATGAGGTTTAGGAAATAAGAAAGTATTTATATATTTATTTATTTATACATATATATATACATATATGTGTGAATATGTGTGAATATGTGACACATATATCTACCTTAAGATAGCTAAATAGATATACAGAGGTATGTTACACCACTGACAAAAACAAAATCAATAGCAACTTGTAAAGAAGATTTCAAGCACTGAAGTAATTTTCCATGAGCTAGGATTAAACCCTACTTACCACCACTGTCAGTCTTTGGTTCCAAAAAAACTGTTATTTATTTCTTGTTCTTATAAAGAGATATTCTGAAGATTTGTTTATATATCCTACGTAGCCCTGATTCACTGTCCTCTCAAGTTGTTCAGAATTATTAGAATGCACATGATAAAGTCAGCTGCCTCTTTCATCCTTACCACAGAGGTACTTCAACAGGTGAAGGATAAGATTTTTTGTTTCATTTTTTCAAGATGGTGGATTGAGCACAAGTATAATGTAGATGTTTGTCTCCTCGTCTTTCAGAGTTGCAGTTAAATAGTTAAATTGATGATAAAAGATGAAAGTTTTCTTTAAAAGGGAATAAATCTCTAATAGTGAAAAAAAAAAGAGAGAAAGAGAGAGAGGTATCCACAAATTATCTGAAGCTGGACAGCATGTAGAAGAATTTTCTGCAAAAAAAAAAAAATATGAGAAAGCTATGGCCTAGAACACATGCAGAAAGAGGTGGTAGAGGATCGGCCCCCTCAGAGTTTCGGGACAAGTTATTCTGAACCTATTATTCTCTATTTCTTTAAACTATCGATCAATTGGAATAGGAAAATAAAGACATCTTTTATTAAAAAAATTACTTCCATGCATATACTTTTCGAGGAAGTAACTTCATGACACCCTCCAAGAATGTAAGTGTGAAGTCCAAGAAAAAAAAAGCCTTGAGCTATTACAATCTCTAGGAATGACTCAAAAGTCCAATAAAAATGAATCAGAGATGGACAGCAGTGTAGACAACCCATTAAGCAATCGCTCCAAATTAGAACAGACACTCAGTGGGCTCCTCAGCTAACTTTACAAGCAAGAGAAAGGAATTGATCCCATTCAATAGATCAAATGAGCAAGAAGCTGTAAGGTTTTAACATGGTACAGAAGGTTGTATTTCTTCTTTCAGTAATTAGAAACTCCAGGAAAAGAAAAGCTGTTCAAAAAGTTATAGTCTAAATATGAAACAGACTAAAATGTGACATGACTAGTAAAAGGAATTCCTTTAACCTAACCCTAAGACCCTGACTGGTCAAGGGACAAAGGGAAGGGGCCATGGCATTTTTTAATGTATAGAGAACAGCATTTACAATAATTACAATATTATGATATTATAAATGCTTTCTTAATGGACTTCAACTTTGAGAACAAACACACAAAGTAGAGATCTCTAGAAAAATTCTCTTTGTGTAAAATGGGCCTTCTAAGCAACTGTCACCCAATAAAGAGATATCTTCCCCTTGATCACCAGACTTTCTCCTAAATTAGTTACCACCTTTAGATCTTAAGCAAAAAGCAAGAGAAAGCAACTTTTGTTTTATTATTATTATTATTATTATTATTATTATTATTAGTGCAGTAGTTTAAATTTAGGCATAAATGAGTACTTTTTTATAGTTATTATTTGAAAAAATGGCAAAGTTACTTGTAAATAGGCACCTTAGCCAGTGAAAGACCAGCTGCCTCTGTGAGAGTTCTCAATAATTGCATAAAGCAGAAAGCCTTTTATCTTTTCTTTAGGGTAACTTGATGTTATAGGCTAGGACGTCATGACTGTGCCATTGCAGATCCACCTCCTGGATCCTGTTGGCAGAATTACAGTCGCATTTTTGTGGTCCCAACAGCTACTGGAACAATACTCCACCAGCCCTCTCCACATCCAGAATGCACCATGCTTTGCAGGAGTAATGATGAGCAAACCTCTCTTTCCTTCTCCCTGGCTGCAAGGGTGACAGCAGGGACATATTCGGTGAATCTGATATTGCTGCCATACCAGTTTATTTATTTTAAAAAGAAGAATCTAACTTCAACTCTGAAATTTTAAAATTAGTTTTTAACCTGACAGACAAAGCTCAGAAGAATTAATTATAAATTACTCAACAGTGTAGAGGCTGTCACACCAATCAATGCATATTTAAGCAATAGCTAGTCAAGGTTTCTAAGGACTCTGGGGATCAAGGAGAGGTTAGGTAGATAATAGAGTAGAGCTGCTAATATTCTCATATGACTAGGGGAGAGTTGGAGATATTGTGCTAAATTCCTGAACTATAAGCGAAGGGATGTTTGCCAACATACACTCAGAGGACAGCACCTACAAATGTGAGCACTGTGGGGTTCCAGGGTTGGAGAGAGGTCAAAAGGAAGAAAAGTCTGGTGTAGTGGAAATAGCACATGTGTTACTGCTAGAGGTAACAGTTCAATGTTCACTCCACCATTTACTGCATGTGGTGACTAGGGAAGTAACTTGATGTTTCTGAGCTTCAGTTTCCTCTTCTATAAAATGGGAATAATCATATACACAGTACATGAGCTAATACAAAGTTTCTGACATTTAGAAGCCTCTTATATGTTAACTGCTTTCCTTCACTGCAAATTTTCATGCATCACACTTTTCCCTCAAAATTCATTGTGAAGAAGCAAGTTCTTTATAAATCCCCTTACTACTTCTATCCAGGAATAGCATACAGTGTACCAGTATAGTTACTTTCTCTTTCCTTTCATGAGTTACCTCACATTCCCATCCTAATCTCCCTACTCCCCACCACCCCCCAAAAAAAGTCTTCCCTTCTAAGGGTCAAGCAAGGTGTTAGGCAGGTGACATTTCAGAAAGAGTCAAAATTCAACCAGGTCCCCTGGGCCTGTGTTGACTTTGCCTCTCCAGCATTTTGCTCACTGCCACCCTCCTGTGCTTGGCCTCTAGAGACAATTATAGCAGGGGTTGCATTTTGTCAGTTTCTATAAGGTGCTAGAGGCATAGATACTTTCAGATATTGACATCTCTGTGGACTTAGAAATTCCACCTTTAAGAATGTTCTTTGCAAATATTTCCATCACATCTACCTAGTTATAATTAGAATGAAAGGAAAATAATTTTCCACTAGTCAGTCACTTCCTCTCCATGTGTACTTTTTAGTGAAAATTCTGAGTTTTTTCCCTTTATTGAAGGTCTCTTTAAAAGTCATCATTTTTCCTTTTTCTTTAAATGTCATGGCCAAGAATTATTTCTTGGTTGTTTATTGTGAAGAACTCAGTGCATCAGTTTGTTTATTGTCACCTCACTTTACTGTTTGTGCCGGTAAACAGGGTTCACTAAGAACACACCATGGCAATGACTACCAGGCCAGTTGGCTACATGCACCTTCAGAGTCAGATAACACCTGGAGGATTTAACAAACAGCAACGCTCCTCCCATTAAGAAGGAAGGGCTCTACATCTGACTTCCAAAAAGAAAAAATAGGGCCGCACCATTAAGCTGAAGTCTGGAAATAAATTTATCATTATTTGTTTACAAAAATAATTCAAAAAACTCCAAGAGCCTGCAACCTGGGGTGCAAAATAGGCCACATTAACACAACCAGTTTTTTTAATTTTCACAGTCATTTCCAGTTTCTCCACCACCTTTTAATACTCTCTCTCAACCTAAGTAATCCCTGGAAATCCTAGGAGTATCCCATAATACTTAGTCAGAGTTTCCTCATGCAAGTACTATAATTTAGGTCATTGACCTTTTTCAGGTCATTGACCACACCTGAACCTCACTTAGGGCCAGCCGTCAGTCCACTGCATGCCCTAGAATGACTGCTCCATTTCAGACCCCTGATGCTTCCTTGGGATGCCACAGTCTCTACTGCACCAACTGTTGTTGGCTCTTGACAGGGAAACCAAGTACATCCATGAAGTTTGTAAATGCATATTGTAGATTATGTGAACAACAATCTCTGAAATTGTGCAGTATACAACATGCACAACCATGTATCACAGCCCTGGTGCTAATCTAAACACTTAATACCTCATACTGCTTGGAAAGAAACAGCTCTCCACTCACCAACACTCACTTCACAACTACATACATGCATAGTTGCTAAAACTCAGGATGATAATTACTTTAGTTTTTATACATATATCATTTGAATAAGGGTGGCATAGGGGCCAACCATGCTATCATAGGGATTGGGACAAGGCACATTCAGTTAACAGTCATACACTATACCTAGATCAGCTACCCTCCTCTCATGTTCTTCCACATCCTACTGCTCAGTTTAGCTTGGTATGCTGTGTATTATCTTTCATTATCTCTTTCCAATACTTTCTCGGATGTCTATATATCTTTAGACTGCAGCCACTGATCCTGTCACTGGTCTTTACTCAGGATGCTTCTCAGCTCCATAGATTGAAGACAACAAACAAACCTAGTTGACAGTAAGGTCACCATCCTCTTAGCAGTGCCTATCTTCCCTTTAGACTCAGGTGGGACACCCTGTCAAATGAATACAGACTCAACAGAGTTAAATAGGTCTCTCATGTCAAGGGCTGGACACATGATAAAAGCCAGATTAATTAGATGCCTCACTCACAAAACAGGAATTTGATTTCAGGAAGCATAAGACAAAAACATAGAAAAATCACCAATGTTTATCTCTCCTGCTTCAGTTCCCAGACAAGACTACCTAGTGCTTCATGCCAGAGTTACACTGATTTTTTCCTTTTTCCCAAGCTTAGTTCTCCAAACTTTTAGCAATTTTCTGAGATGCCAATGTCCTCTGATTAAATCAGTCTTCTGCTTAAATTAGCTAGACTCAATTTCTGTTGCTAACAGCTGACAAATCCTAACTGATGTATTATGTGTAAAGAAAAGAATGTATTGCTGCAAATGGTATCGGCAGAAAAAAAGACACACAGACCAATGGAACAGAATTGAGAGCCCCGAAGTAAACCTAGATATATATGGGCAAATAATTTTCAACAAAATAGCTGAAAACATACAATGGAAAAAAGAAAGCTTCTTAAATAAATGGTGCTAGAAAAATAGAAAACCTCATGCAAAAGAATAAAACTAGAATGCTATCTGTCATCATACACAAAAATTAACTTAAAATGGATCAAAAACCTATATATAAGACCTAAAACAATAAAATAAATAAAGAAAACATAGATACTAAACTTACAGACTTTGGTCTTAGAGAAAATTTTATGAATTTGGCCTCAAAGGCAAGGGAAGTAAAAGCAAAAATAAATGTATGAGACTACATCAAACTAAAAATCTTCTACACAGCAAAAGAAACCATCAACAAAACAAAAAAAAAATGTAACCAACCAAGTGGGCAAAGATATTTGTAGACAACATTTCCAAAAAGGGGTTAACATCCAAAATATATAAAGAACACATACTACAACAACAGAAAGAACAATCCAATTAAAAAATGGGCAGAGGATCTTAACAGACACTTCTCGCAAGAAGACATTCAAACAGCCAACATGAAAAGATGCTCAACTTCACTAGCTATTAGGAAAATACAAATCGAAACCACAATGAGACACCATCTCATACCTGTTTGAATGGTTATTATCAACAAGACAAGGAATAATAAGTGTTGAAGAGGTTATGAAAAAAAAGAAACCCTCATACAGTGCTGGTGGGAATGTAAATTGAAACAGATACTACAGAAAATACTATGGCATTTCCTCAAAAAATTAACAGTAGAGTTATTAGGTGACCCAGGAATCCCTCTTCTGGGTATCTACCTGAAATTTTTTAAAACATATATCTTTATTAGATAAAGATATATGTACCGTTATGATCATTACACCATTATTAACGACGGCCAAAACGTAGAAGCTACTGAAGTGTCCTTCGATAGATAACTGGATAAAGAAGCTGTGGTACAAATATACAATGGAATATTACTCAGACCTAAGATAAGATGAAATACTGCCATTTGTGACAAAATGTATGAATCTTGAGAATATCAAGCTAAGAGAAGTCAGCTGGAAAATGTCAAGAACCATATGGTTTCTCTTGTGTGTGGGAAATAAAATGGAAAGCAACAAATGAGCAAACAAGACAAATAAAAACTCAGACACAGACAATAGTAAGGTGGTTACCAGAGAGAAAGGAGGGTAGGGGTGAGGGAAAGAAGTGGGTAAAGGGAGTCAAATATGTGGCAGGAGACTTGACTTTGGGCAGTGAACACACAATGTAATCATGGATGATGTATTATATAATTGTATGCCTGAAACATATAATTTTATTAACAAATGTCATCCCAATACATTTAATAATTTTTTGAAAATGAGAAAAAATAATGTTGAAAAACAATAAAATAATAAAAAAGAACTTGAATTACTGAAAAGCCATATTTTGTTTCCTGGGTGAGTAGAAGCAGTAATATAAAAATTTCATCTCACCTTAAATTAACTGCTGTAGTCAATGTGATCCACATTAAAAACCCTAAAGAGAATTACTTTTGAGCCTAGACAAAATAATTCAAAACTTTATCTGGAAAGATAAATGTGTTACAATAGCCATGGGAATTCTGGGAAAAAAAATAAAAGTAAGGAAAAAGTACTTTTTCTGTCAGATGTTAAATTAATAAAAGCTATTTAACCACTATATAAAACAGTATACTGGTGGTAAAGAAATAGAATAAAAAGATCAAGAGAAGTAGAAATTCAGAAATATATCCAAGCATATGTAGAAATTTAGTATATTACCAAAAATGGGCATTTCAAATTCAGGGGTAAGAGAGAACTAGGAATCATAATTATTATTTGGGAAATTGATTAGCACTTATATTTAGTGAAATACAAGTTATATTCCTGTTTCAGTTCATATTACAAAATAAACTCCAAATGGTTAACATAAAAATGAATATTTTGATAATAAACTGTATAATTATTGAAAATGATTCAAATGCTTTCAAGTTAACACTTAAAGTTTAAAAAGTAACCATAAATGTAGTAGAGTAAAACACAAGTGAATAAAAAGGTAAAAAGAAAAATTAAAGCAGTTTTGTAAATAAAACAAATATTTTTATAATCTCGGAGTAATAAAGGTCCATCTAGAAAATATATGCCTGTATCCAGAAAAAAGAAAAAAGTAAAAGAAAAACAAACTTAGTTCCTTCTACTAAATATATAGTAACTATATTATAGTATTTCACTATCAATGGAATATCATGTAGTTCTTTAAATGAGTAAGCTCTATTTTAAGCTTGGGGTTTCTCCCAGTCATACCAGGCAGAAAGAGTTCTGAGAGGACCAAGGACTAAATCTAAAGAGCGAGGAGAGGAATTTGAACCACTACGATGCTGCTTTTCTATAGCACAAATATTTAATCAAAGCTGTTTTGTAAAAGCTCATTTTCCTATATTTTACTGGGAAATTCCTAGAACCCTGCAAATCGCTGCAAATTCACAATTAGGGAATGGCCTAATATTCTCATTCTCATTCTCATTCTCATTCATATTCTCTCTCTCTCTCTCTCTCTCTCTCTCTCTCTCTCTCTCTCTCTCTCTCATGCACCACCTAGGTGAGACAAGATGCTCTGTAAATTACTCACTGTTTTTATTTTATCCCTGCTGAGTTCCTGTAAGTTTTCCTGGGTTTGTTATACTCTGAAATATGGAGCATTAATGACCTTTTAGAAAGTGCCAACACATGTCAGGAGGTGGCTACTTGCTTTGCTAACCATAAAAAAAGGGTGTTAATAGGCTCCAAAGGAGGCCCTCAGTAAGCAACATAGTACTTCAAGCTTTTATTAACTGACTGCTATCTTGTAGGGGGATCCAAAGTAGTGAGCCCTCAATTTGGAAAAAGACTACATCAAGAACAAGGAAAAGAAGGCACTAATGGGGTCCTTTTACAATTTGAATTAGATGTGTGACCTTGTAAAAGCTGATTAACTATTGTGTTTTCATCTCCCCCTGTTGACAATTGGTTTGTTAAGTGGCTTCACTTAATAGTAAAATGAGTGTCACAGAGAGGGTGCTGCTGGAAGCCAGCCTTTGCAATTTCCAGTATGTGGCAGATCCTTTCCAGCTGATTTCAGTTCATAGATAAAATTATTTGAAAATAGAAACCAAAACCAGAGGCATTTTGGTTCTTAAAATATCCCTGTCTATACCACTGCTATGGCTATTATACAAGAATTTTTAGAGCTTTTTGATGAAAAGAGTAATAAGATATTAAATTATTTTTCCTCTCTCTACCTCTCAGAATAGCATTGCAGATAATGTCTGGCTTGATTAACAATTAACTCCAAATGACTAAGCCACCACATTAGTATAGCAATAATACAGCTGAACTGGCCCTATCTACGTCTGCGCATAACTGTTTGGGAAATGACACATCAGATATTCAACAGATCTATCCATCAAAGCCTTCCCAGCATGTACCTTCACTCAGAGATAATTTGGGGGGAAAAATGCTCATACTCCTTCCACTCATTCTCACCACCCCATTGCCCCAACTTCACCTATTGATATACTTAATATTGAACTAAGCTTTTTTCACTAACATTCTGAATGTTTACTTGGAATTTGTTTTACCGCTTGATTCCAGTCAGGACCAGAACATGAAGCACTAAAATACCCTGGGAAAAGCTAGTCTCCTGCTATATCTGGTTGAGACTGGAGGCCATAACATTAGATATCTTGCCAGAGAGTCTGTTCTCATGACATTTTTTAACCTAACTTTGTAAACCAAAGTCCAGAAGAGTTCTGGATCCAATTATATACAAGTCCATACTTCCCTGTTGTTCCATAGACGAATTATGACAAGTTTGAGTTGCATGGGTATGTGGCCCCTCTCCTGGATATATGACTTTATACAAAGGTGAAATAAGGATAAATTGGACACTGAGGCTACACTGATGGAGAAAACAGGTCACAAAGGGCCTCATGAAGATTTTATAAGGAAAGGGAAGGTGTGCTACCCAAATTGACTTGGTGATGAGAACAGAAAAGGGGGCATTCTGTCTTGCTGTTCTAGGTTGACTGAACATTTAATTACTTTACTTTGCTGCTGGCATGAGGAAAAAGGAGTGAAGAAAAAGAGGTGGAACAGGCTGGGTAACTGGGCAGTTTACTTAGCCTCTCTAAACTTTGGTTTTCTAAAAAATAAAATGAAATCAATGTGAGGCTAAGACTGAATAATATTACCATTGTAGGCAGAATAATGGCTCCCCAAAAGAAATGTGGCAATAAAAAAAGGTCTTTGCAGGTGTGATTAATGATTTTGAGATAAGGAAATTATCTTGGATTATCCAGGTGGGTCTAAATGCAACCACAAGTACCTTCGTATGAAGGACATAGATGATAATTTGACACAGACAAGAGAGAATAAGGCAATGGGATTACAGAAGCAGAGGCTAGAGTAACGTAACCATGAGTCAAGAAATGCTGGCAGCCAAAAGAAGCTGGAAGAGGCAAGATGGATGCGTCCTCAAGGCCTCCAGAGGGAGTACGGCCCTACTGACACCTTGATTTTGGTCCAGTGAAATTGATGTCAGACTTCTGGCTCCAAAAACTGTGAAAGAATAAACTTCTGATGCTTTAAGCCATTAATTTGTGGTCATTTGTTAAAGAAAACTGAGACAATTTTTGCTGATATAGTTTCAGTGTTCTCACCAGTAAGACCGCCCAAGTAACAGAAGATGAGTGGATATGTGAAGTGATTTACTCGACCAGATATGAAAGATGTATCTACAAAGGACAAATTGATGAATTTCTTTTCAAGGGCCCCTGTCCATAGTTATAAACTATTAAGTTCTAATATATCTATTTTAACTTCCTGCAAATTTCAACTTTCAAAGGTTTCCTGAAATTGCAAATGATTCAGAGAAGTCTTAATACTTGTCCAACCAGAACCTTAGTTTTACGTATTAAACCATTAATACATCAGACATCTACTATCCATATTAATACTTCAGATGAAAAGCAAAACAGGACTAAATATCTAAATCAAGGAACACCAATCAGTTAGAAAACACTGCTTGAACACTAAATAGCACGTTAATACTTAGCAATTATGGCACAGATTACAAGTTGTTCTACAATATCGATTGTCTTCTTATATGGTAATAGTTCTGTGACACTTTGGAGCCACTGCAGCATCCCTGGACTATTTATGTTCAGATTTATATGAAGTAAGAAAAAATAAAAACAAATAACACCAAAGTGGAAGTAAGTTTATTTTAATTGCAATTGCAATGCCTCATTATAGTTGCTTGGACCAGACTGGTTTGAAGATGGAGATAAACACAAGTTAGAAAGTGCTTGACAGTCCTAAGAATAGAAATCAGAATTTATGAAGTAACAAAAGCATATAGTTTGTAATTTATCTTCCAAAAGACATGTGGTAGAATAATCAAAATGGTGTTCTAAAATTTGCAAAGGATTTGAAATCAGAAAACTTAGATACTGGTTCCAGTTGTATTATATATTAAGTTCAGTGCTGTGATCTTAAGTCAATTAATTTCTCCAAGCCTCAATGACCTTATCCATAAAATGGAGATAATACTATATACACTACCCAGCACATATGAAGAAGAAATAAAATAATGAAAGTGATCTTATAGGGCAAATAGTAAAACACTGCAGAAACTACTACTGAGAGCAGAGGTCTAAAACTGCTCAGGGCTCAGGAGCTGAATTTTCCCCATAGATATGTTTTAGACTGATTTATATGGTGTTTAAACATTTTTAATTTGTAGCCAACATTTGAAACCAAGAGATTTCACGAAAAAGTAGATTCTCTACTCTATCTTGAAAAACCTAAGGGTTGGTTGACATTGGGTCCTCATTACTGCCTTGCAAAAGCCTATACTGAGCATTTATTTATTCATTAATTTGACCAATATTTATCCATAAAGAACTACATTGCAGGCACTGTTCTAGGTGCTGGGTGGACACAAGTGAAAAAGTAAGGGGAGGTAACTGCTCTCACAGAGCTTGCTTTCTGGGGAGACTCAGATATACTGTTACCCAGCCCATTGTACTCATTCATGCTCCCTGTCTGGCCCCTGTGGGCTCAGGAGTTTATGACCCAAACTGTTTTCAGGGAAATGAGGTAAAGAGGTTCTAAGTAGAGGTAGAGAGTTTGCAGAATTTTGTGTCTGGTTTAGAGTCTCAACACCTGGTAGAATGAAAATGTATGGGGTGGGTTGGCAAAGTGAAGAGGATAATAAAGAAATTTCAGTTCATACCAAATTGATATATTCTCCACCAAATAACCCTCAGATTTAGACGAAACAGGTTTCTTTTCTACTCGTTCATCCACTCATTGAATAAATATTCACTAAATGCTTGGTCTGTGCCAGACACTATACCAAAAGGTAATATAGAGAGATAGACAGACAAGACATAGACAAATGATAAATAGATGATAGATGATTGATGATGATGATGATAGATAGATTGATGATAGATGACAGATAGGTAGATAGATAGACAGATGATTGATAAATAGATTAGATAGGTAGATAGGTAGGTAGTTAGATAGATAAATAGATAGATGATAGATAGATAGATAGATAGGCAGGCACATAGACAGTCAGAGAGACAGACAGACAGACAATTCTCTCAGGATACGTACAATTTAGACACCCTCCAAAGCTTAAGAAATACCACATCAGGTTTGTAGTATTTCAACCCAAGGAGACATAACTCCATAATCACTGAAATGCCACCAAGTCTATAAATCTGTCCTTTCATCCATTAATGACAATGTCAGATTTTCTTTTTCCTATAAGTTATAAAAGCTTTATATAGATAAAATCATTTTATTCACATTACAACCCAATGGGTAAACATCATTTTAATCCCATTTTACAGATGTCACCTTAAAATACACTGTTCAATCATGGGACTATTTTTTTTTTTCTTTTTAAGATCTGAGTTTTCTTTTCTGTGACTTAGTTGCTTGACCTGAGTATGACAGTTTGTTGTTTGTTTCAATTTCATATTTAGTACAAGCAAAACTTGGTGAAAAGTCATTTTAATTTATTCTCCACCTACCATTGTCTGCCTTGAGTGGTTTATTACCAGGAGCACTAATCTGGTTCAGTGAGACAAAATAATATTATAAAAATAGCTATTGTTTATTGCAGGTGTATTACACTGGGAACTTCATGGATTTCGTCCTACTGCTGCCTCCCTACTCAGATAAATGAGGAAACCAAGGCTCGGAGAGATGAGTAATATTCCCAACCCACACAGCTAAGTGCCAAGACTCAAATATAGACCAAGGCTTTAAACCCAGTGCTCTTTATATCCACATGATACATCCTAAAGTTACTATAAAGTGAGAAAAATCAGAGATCTCCAAAGTTTCTGTGATCCTGAAAATTTCCAGGGAGAAACAGGGCCTTGTCAGAAGGAGGTTGTGAGGTGTGGGAGTCGGGGATCCTGGAATAGAAATGGATTTTCTGAGAGGACCCATACCCCTGGTAACAATTAAAGCAAGCCCAAACAGGGGCAGGGCAAATCTGCTAGCTAGAGATCTTGGCATGGATTCAAGATCTACTGGTAGATACTAATGAACTCTTGATCTGAAGATAATAATTTTTAAATAGATTTGGTTTTAAGGTTGGTTTGTTTCATGCAGTCATTTTTTACCTAATTAAATCTTATTCAGTTCAAAATTATACAGAAATAGCTAAAAAGACCTTAGGAGGCACAGTTTCTTCTGGATGAAAAATCAAATTTAGACACCAATAAACTAAATTCAATAAAAAATGGATACAAGAAACCAAATTCTCTGCCTACATTGCATGGCTAATACACCATGAGTATCTGATGCATTATTAATAAGATATCCAGTATGCTTCAGATGTGAAACCATGTCTTAAAAATAAACAGAATCAAATAATAAAAGGCAAATGGTCCCTGTTAATCTTTGAATCTGATTTTTAAAGTATATCACTATGTAGAAGATCAAATAGTGCATATAATGTTAGAAAAACAAAGTGGTTGTTTCATAAATGTCCTGTATTTAGAGAGGTCTGGTGATTGCAATATATATCTCTTTTACCATAATCCCCTAAGAGAGAGAAGATATAAAGAAACAACAACAACAAAAAAAAAGGAGGATGAGAAGGGATTCAAAGAGAGAGATTAGAAAACAAAACAGTACATGGGAATATTTTTGCCCCTAACTACGGACAACTGCCACACTTTCTCCTAATAACCTTGACCTGCTTTCCCTGGCTCAGCAGTTGCAGCTGTGTCACATCAGCTTAGCATCTGCTTATCAATCTAACTGTGCAAACCTGATTCCTGCTTCCAGTGTCCTTAGCACGCAGAATACCAGTGACCAGGTTGACTGAGCAGCCTGCAGAACATGGGAAACAACCAGTTCTTACAGGGAGGAGGGAAGAGCGAGGGTTGGAGGGATGGCCAGAACATAGTTTCTTTATTGTCCAATGATCACAAGTAGAGAATATTTGCTGGGTAGCACATGGGGCAGATTGTTCTAGAGTTGCCGAATTAATGGGTTGTTGAATCTTAAGAAAAAATATACTATCACATACTTCAATAAATATGTAATGGCCTCTTATGACATTGCTGCACTGGCATGATAGTCACATCTTCTAAACCAAAAGTGGGGACACAAAGAGTAGTATGAGACTATAAAGCAGAGCTATGGTGATTGCGTGGCTGTCTTGTCAGGTTTCTGGGGTTCAAATTTTGGCTGCACCACTAGCCAGCCATGTGGCCTGTGCAAGCTACTGAAGCTTAATAGTACCCTTGGGTTCTAGTGAGGATTAGATGAGGAATTAATTGAAAGGTACAGAGCCTTGACTCTAGAATGCATGCAATAAATATGTAGTCTGAGAAGTATAAGTGTACTTATAGAAACAAAGTAATAGTAACAGGTAAGATAAGATAGACAATTGAAATTGGACCTGTCTCAAAAAAGTTTGGGTTGTATAATATATGCAATATATACTCAATCACAGTGAGGTTCAATGTCTGATGACCCCTAGTCAAAGGATTTCTTTTGATCTGGACACTTCTAATGGCTTAACCTAAATTATCCTACACTTGTCACTGAGTCTACAGATACTTAGTAAATCTGGCTTAATCTGTTCTTAGGGTTTAGAAACTATTCTAGTTTTTAGAACAGGGGATACAACAGTGAACAGGTGTGATAATGTCTCTGTCTCACAGAGTTTATATCCTAGTAGGTGAAACAGAAAAAAAAATAAATATATAAAGAGATGACTAAAGTAAGGATTTGAAAACTACCAAGAAAAGAAATAAAGGAGGAAGAGGATACTAAGGGATAAAACTGCAGTTCCTAGTTCATGTGGTCAAGTATCTCTGAGCAAGTGATACTTGAGCAGGAACCTGAAGGAAGTTAAAGAGGGGTGATGTAAATATCTTGAGATAATTCTAAGCAGAGGAATCAGTGAAAGCAAAGGCTAAAGCCAAGTGTGCTTGGCAACCTGAGGAAAAAAACAGGTCAGTAGAGCAAAGGAGGGAGAGAAGGCAGGAAATGCGATCAGAGAACTAGCCAGTGGCCAGCCCATCCTATAGGTCAGGGGTCCTCAACCCCCGAGCCACAGACTGATACCAGTCTGTGGTCTCAGGAACAGGGCTTCACAGCAGATGAATGGCAGTCTAGCAAGTGAAAGCTTCATCTGTATTTGCAGCGGCTCTCCAGCACTAGCTAGCATCATCGCCTCAGCTCCACCTCAGATCATCAGGCATCAGTCCCTGATGCCAAAAAGGTTGAAGAACGCTGTAGGTTATCAGATACATAGTAAGAAGTTTGGAATACCTACAAATATGCTGAGAAGCCATTAGAAAACTTTGAGCAGAGTGGCACTGACATGTTTTAAAAGGACCCCTCTGGCAGCTGTGTGGAAAACAGATAGTGAATCAGAGTGGGATCAGGGGAACCAGTTAGAAATGTTCTGTAACAGACCAGATGAGAGACTACTGGCTTGTAATAGAATGGCAGTAGTGAGAGAAGTGGTCAGATCTCGGATATATTTTTAAAGTGAGACAAACACAATCAGCTGATAGTTTAAATAACTGGTATAAAAAAAAAACATTAAGAGTTATATTGACTCCAAGGTTTTTAGCAAAAGCCAATTGGATTAAAGATATTGTTACACTGAGAAAGTTTGAAAAGAGGTCAGTTTGGGGAAAGGGGTGATTAAGATTTTGGCAAGCTATATTTGAGATGCCTATTAAAAAGCCCGATATCAAGTAAGTAAGATAAATAAAATTGGAGTTCAGAGGAGAGATCAGATCAAGAGATATCTATTTAGGAGTTATTAGCAATAAATTGTATTTAAAATGTAACTTAATGAGATCACCAAGTGAGTGAGCATAGTAGGAGAAAATGCCCAAGCATTTTTTAGGGCTGAGTGAAGCAGGATCCAAAAAGACTGAAAAGATTGCTTAGTTAGGACAAAAACTGCATAGAGAGAGGCTGAAGGTAGGCATCTAGAGACCTAAACCTTAATCACAACTATATCACAGGCTGGCATAAAGATCTCTTCATGCCCACTTCCTAATCTATAAAATGGAGTGCATCTTCCATGCCTTCCCCATCACCACTGACGGAAGACACAAGATGTTACTCCTGTGAGAAGTGACAATGAAGTACTGCTAGCAGGCAAAGAGACAAAAGGTATGAGCTCCAGACATACCACATCCTACTGGGAAGAGGAAAGGCCAGTAATAGCGTTAGAGTTAAATTGTGATGATTCCAAAATGTGCTATAGTCCATATCTCCAATCTGTAGACCCGAACTCCTCCTTCCCATTTCCTAAGTAATGTCAACTCTAAGTTACAAATGAATACATTCAGAATAGTATTAATATGAGTCAGAGCAGCATCTAAGAAGAGAAAAAAAATAAAACAAAATATTGGAAAGATGTAGAGAGCAAAAGAAATAGAAGACATTCTTGTCTTCTTTACTGCTTAGGAATTGAAGAAGAAAATGCAGCCTTGGCTACTTGCCATTTCATAAAGGAAAAATGCAGGGCCCTTTGAGGGTGATCAATGCTCAGGACCCTAGTGGATGTGAGGTTATGTAGAGGATTCCCTGAATTCAACAGAGATTGATTCAAAGGGTTGATGTACAGGCAATCAATCCTGGGAAGGAAGAAATTTGATGTGTGTTCCAAATTGGAAATGAAAGATTAACTTATTTTAGAGATTGTTTCTGAGTGGAGTAAAGGGAGGAGACAACTGACAAAAGTAAATGATGAAACCATCCAGAATTCTAGTTTTTTTCCTTTTTTCAAGGATAAACAATGAGCAGAAGAAAGGGTATGAACTGGTTTAAATATGTTTCAATGTATGAACATACCAATAAAAAGCAAACATTAGTTAATTATCTTTTCTTTCCCTCGAAGTTCCCATTTAGGAATAGACAGCCCTAGGGACTAGACAAAGAGAGGATGAGAGGGTGATGAGGCAGGGAGAGAATACATAAAAACAAATCATTTAATAAAATGTTAAACACACTTAAATGGTATTTTACAGACTTGGAAGAGATGGCTATCTTTTAAAATACTCCCAAAAAGTTCAAAATGACATAACAAATCAATTATTGTTAATATTTGACTTAATTGCTTCATTTATTAAAAAAGCGTTACATATCATTCTCAAGTCTATTTTGTCTTCATGCCCAATCCTAATTTTCTAGTAATAATAAGTAGTGCTCTGTATTTGTCCTAAATTTATACAAATGCTATCACACTTTACTACCATCCTGCAACTTTTTTTTCACTAAACATTGTTTCTGACATGCATACAGGTTGACATATAAAGATTTATTTCACAATTTCGATTCTTCCTCAGTTATTTATGCATTCTCACACAATCTCATGTAATCCTCTTGAGTGAGTTGGAGAGAATATAGCAATCTTACTTTACAGATGACAGTACTCAAGATTGCCCAGCTGGTAAGCACAGAACCTTCTGTCTCCATTATCAATGCTTCTTCACCATATCAACCATTTTCAAAATTATATTAGCAGTAAAATCATTTTCGTTTCTAAATTAAATCTTATAAAGAATCCCAGTATGTAAGAGAAATTCACATTGGTATCAGAGGCAGAGGTCCTGGGCTAGCCCCTGGTCATCCCCTGTGCCTGGCAGTAACTCTCCAGACAGCTTCACAGGCCTCTAGGCCTCTGCAGCACCTGGTCTGGGAGCCTTGTGCACTAGAGCAGCTGCCTTTTTGAAAGCATTGTGCAGTCTAGACAAGGGTTATAAACAGACCAAGAAGCCCATAGCAATTTGGTCAATGAGAACACACTTATTGTGATGCCACCTGTGCAAGATGGGGTCATGGGCAAAAGAAGGCTGGCAAAGCTGAGGACCCACAATGAAAGCTGTTTAATAATCCCCTGGGCTTAAATCTAGCAAAACAGGACTTCAAAAATATAGGAATGTCATACTGTGACAGAAAAATAGAGATGCTGGAGATGTAGGGGAGGAGCAGTGAACAAACATCAAGGAAAGGGTAGCTTTTGCAATAGAAAGATAAAAAACAAATTCTTTATAAGAGGCAGTTCAGTTCTTGGGAGAAAAAAAACAGCATCCAGAGAAATTAATAAACAAAATAAAAGCAGACAGAAAAACATGTTCAATATATATAGAGCCCAAGTACCAGAAGGAAAAATATGAGAAGGAAGATTTATTTTGTTTTTTAAGTAGAATGATGAGGATCTAGGGAGAAGTAATGCCCAAGACTACACAAATTGTCAAAAATATGGGGATAAACACAATGAAAAAGTGGACATGTAATAAAAATATCAAGAAGCCTATGAGACAGTGTATGGCACACTGAATGAAAGAATGATTTAATTTGAGATCAAGAAATAAGATTATGGATCAAAAGTGACACACTGTATACAAATTTATATGGCATAAGTCTTGCAGACAAGAAGGATGGTGTTAAAAGTGGTGTCATTTGAATCTCAGGGTTGAATGATTCAGGACTGGAAGAATAAGAAAACAATAAGAAACACCATCTTACAAATACATATCAAAAATATAGATCAGACATCCCTCTTAGACATAAAGTAATACCTGGCCTATTCAATCAGAAAAATGAAAGCAAATGTTTGTCCAGTTCAAATTCTGCTGTAAATCCTAAAGCAGCTATTTAAAGCAAGACACTTTTAAGGAAAATCTAAGACATTTATTAGGAGAACTAAGCACGCACTAGGAAAAGAATTGCGTACAGTTTACTATAGTTAAACATAAGTCTGCTCAACAGCACTTGTGAATAATATATGGGAAAGTACAAATCCTTCCTCAAAAAGTTACACATGAGAAGTTATTTGCCAAGAGAATTTCTGAATTTCATTGAGGTATGACTTTCAGTCTTGTTTCTTATTCTTTTATGCAAGTCTCATTAATTACAGATATCATTGGTGATATGCTAATAGGGATGAGCTCTAAAATTTCTCAATGATACAGTTTTCTGGCTTTAGCTACAGAAGTTTATCAACTATTTCTACTGCTCATTCTGTTGCTGTTTGTATTTCTATCATTATTGTGAAAGTTGATGCTACACAAATAACATACAAGGCACACCTCCCTCTTCTAATTTCCTTTGTTAATTCCTTCTACATATGACTGCCATAATTAGAGGGATACTACTGATTTTCATGACTTAGGGTAGGAAAAACAGTATCTTCAAGATGGAGCACAGGCTGCTTAAATGCCTTTTCTCTATGACCATTTCCAATTTCTTACTTTAAATACCACTATCACAAAGAATTTTATTACTTTGGATATAAGTTCAGCCTACCAAACTAAACTGATACTAAGAAACTGTTTTATGACTGTTTTGTGTGGGTTACACCAACAGAATGAAAAAACTATAACTTGGGGGAAAAATGGGTCAGTTACAGATAGGATTTTTTTTTTACAAAAAAAATTGAGCTTGCATAATAGAAAATGAAAGATAGCATCTTTGCTAATCATGCTATTATAATAACTGGTATTACTTTCTCACAATTCCTGAATTATTGAGCAAATAAAATAAAGATAAACCAAATCCAGTTAGAAAAATAAAAAATTCAAACTATGATTTAAAAAATGATAAAAGAGAGAGAAGCCTTACTCTCAAGATGTCAGGGAGGTGGTAATATGTTAAAATATGATATAAAGAATATTGGAAGGACATAAGGTAAAGATTATACCAAACAGAACAGACTTTCCAAGCTACAAAAAGTGTTTAATGAAATAAAGTAAATGTAAACACTATTAGCCAAAAAAAAAGTATAAATAGAAAAGAGGAATTAAGAAAAATGTATACAAAGTAAAGTGGATAAGATACTAAAGAAAAATTAAATATAGGACTTTTTATATAGGAAAAAAAGAAAAGATGGTAATAACACAAAAAGACTATTAAAGGTGGACAAAAGGAGAAACTATTGAGAGGATGGTATTCATTATGAAACTACCCCGAGAACAGAAAAAAATATTGTGTATCAAGAGGACATACGTTGATTACTACTGAATAACTTATCAAAGGTAAAGAATAAACATGTTTAATAGTAGACCTTTTACTTCAAAAAAGAAATTATAAAGTTGTTATAAATATGTATACTTGACCTTGCTGGAACTGTATGAGATATAATGAAGTGACAAACTAATGATAAACAACAACAAAAATTATTTAGAGATCAATAAAACAGCAATGTTTTAACAAAAATATCATTAGTCAGGATGGGGTCAGAATAGTGAGTGTTCATCAGCTTATGTGTTAGGTGTCATTGGAACACTCAGGCAGAAAGAGCCTTTCACATATCTCACCACCAAGGCTATGGACCCAGCCATAATAGTACCCATTTAATCTGCCTTCTCTCCTGTTCTAAAAGATTATAAGCTTTGTATTTATTCTGTGTTTTTCTATAAGATCACCCTTTTTATAGTGCATTATATATGATCCCTTCTCATCTACATTGCTCTGACATTACTGGTTTTTCTCTCTTAGATCATTCCCCTCAACAGACAAACATGCTATAATATCTCCTGTCTTTAAAAAATCTCCCTGTACTTCACAACCATCTTCATAATCTCCTCTTTACAGTAAGTAAGTAAGTAAGTAAGTAAGTAAGTAAGTAAGTAAGTAAATAAATAAATAAATAAATAAATAAAACCTTTACAATTTGTTTGTACATCCTCTCCTTCCAATCTCTCTTGACCCACTTTATTAAGGTTTCTTTTCTCACTGCTCTACTGAAACAGCCCTTGTCAACAACATCAGTGACTTCCATGTGGCCAAACCAAATGGTCAATTCTCCATGCACACCTTATTTCATTTGTCAGCATCATTTGTCATACTCAATTACTCCCTGAATCTTCTCTTGGCTTCTGGGATATTTTCTCCAATTCTATTTCTACTTAACTGATCATTCTTTCTAGTTTCCTTTGCTAGTTTTTCCTCATCTTCCTAACCTCTAGATTAAATGCTTGAGGGCCCTAGTGCTCATTCCTCTGACCTCTTATTTATCCATGTATAGATGATCAATTTATTTTCATGGCTCTAAGGATCAATTATTTATTGAGTGTTCCCAAATTTACATATCCATGCTTGACCTATGCTGTACTGAAGATTCATATGGCTAACTTCCTACTTATTATTGCTATTTAGACATCTCATAGGTATCTCAAACTTAACTTAGAAAAACCTGAACTCTCTGAATTATCAACCTTATTTACCCCAGTTATTAAAAATTTGTATCATTCGCTGAAAACTCTCCTTCAGCAAATCCTGTTGGTTTTACCTTCAAAGTAAATCTTGAATCTGACCATTTCTTGCTGGCTTTATAGCTACTGCTCCAGTCAAGACCCCATCGTCTCTCACATGAATTATTGTGATATCCTCCTAATAGCTCTCCCTTCTTCTATCTTATTCTCAATAGTCTATTATTCACAATATATCAGTGATACTTTTTAAACAAGTCACATTACATCACTCATTTGCTCAAAACAGTCCAATCTCATTCACCATAAAATCCAAAGTCCTTCACATTGTCCACAGGCCCTACAAACTCTTTAGCCTCTCCTCCTGTCTTTCTTCTCCTTTCTCAACCCTTTCCTTCCATACCAGTTATTCTTCCTAGGACCCTCCCAGTCCACTCTCACTTCTGGTTTTTTTCCAACTGATCGTCATTCTGCCTGAAATGCTATGCCCCCTACAACTACAAGGCCAGTTCTGTCTTTCATTTTCTTCAGGTTTCTGCTCTAGTGTAATTAGAGAGAACTTCCTTCACCGCCTTAAAAATACAGCACTCCTTTCATTTCCTATAGACCTTATGCTACCTTATATTTTTCATAGCACTTATCATCTCCTCACATTTCTTTGTTTATTGCTTCTCCCATCTGAAAGTATAACCCCATGAGAGCTAGAATTTCATCTATTTTATTCATTGCTATATCCACAGCACCATTACAGTGTCCAACCAAGAGTTAGTACTCAGTAAGCATTTGTTGAATCAACCTCGTAAAAAGAGAAGAAGGCAGGAGATATTGATTTTAGCTTTAAATATGTGAGCTCAACAAAGAGGAGGAAGTTTACAGAAAAGACTGGGGATAGAACATTAAAGCATCTGAGAAGCTGAAAAAAAATTGAATAACTAGAGCACAGCAAAGGTATCATTAGGTTTGTCTTCCCTAACATACTTCCATTTTGAAGTACATACCAAAACCAACATTCTTGTAGGAGAGGATATGGCATCTAATAAAAAATTGCATGGAGAGGAAGAGTCATGGGAACAGCTAGTCTTTTTCTATATACTACATCCAGCAAATAGTTAGCTTTACCTTTTACATCCAATTGGAGTCAGCTCACCAAAATTAGAAGAGAGAAAGCAAGGTGTGGAATAAGGCTAGTTCAAAGAAGGCATTTGTGATACTGTCAAAAAGAAAGATCTAAGAAGAGAAAACATAATCTTGGGGATAAAGAATCTCTGTAAAAGCAGAAGTCTATTGTAAGAGTCTAAAGAAGAGGTGACCAGAACATAAAATACATTTATAGATAACAGGAAAGAGAAGCTTATAGAAAGAAATTATGAAAACTTGAGAAGTCTGAGTTTATGAGAAATTGTGTTGGTTTCGATGGTAGAAGAGGAATAATAAATGTATATTTATATTATGTAAATAAATTTTATTTTAAAAAACTCTGCAAATCTAATGGGAAGTACTTCAAAAGAGAATTTAGTCTCCAAACATTTGGTATAAAGTCTTCTGATTACCAATTTGTACCGCCAATCCTATTAATATAATGTATTTTTAATATTTTTGCTGCTAAGTCTAACGCTATAGTATTATTTTAAAAAAATTGTTCTAAACTCCTAACTTCCTTCAAGTGTATTTACTGGCTCTTCATAGTCAGCATCCAGGATCTACTGATAGTAAAAATTAGGAAGGAAGGCACAACACATTTGAAGCAATAATTTCTGAGGATTTTCAGTAAGAGTAATTTGGGGTAGGGGCTAACATGATTTAGAAGCTAAATTGTTAACCAAATCACCACCAACCAATGAGGATTAGTCATGAAATAAATTAGAAAAGGCTTCCTGAGCAGTGAAATCCATGAAACTGGCAAAAATTCTTATTTAAAGAACCATGAAGCAAGCTAGGAGGAAAATTATTTGAACTTTGGCATCAGGAGTGAAGCAAAAAAAAAAATTATGGTCAAACTGAATTCACCCCAGTGTTGGTCCATATTTTCTTCCTTAATTCATGTGATAAGACAGGGCAAGTCTAGGCTCATTTCGTCATCACCCCTACCTAAGCATGCAGCTAGCCATTTAAGAGGGCATCCAGTTTCTGGGACTCCTATCTAAGTGCTAACTGAAAACAGCAAGTCATACACATGTAGGACTTTCCATAGGATATCTATAGGCAAAGAACAATACCCTCTTTCTCGAGTACTTAGTTTTAAACATTTGGAAAATCCTAGCCGTGTGTGTGTGTGTACAGCAGAACTGAATTAACCAAGTGTTTGCATCTTTCTTCACTTAAACATATCATTGTAGTTTTATATACACTTGAAAATTCTGGTTTTGTAAACTGCTCTTCAGATGATAAAATATATCAATATATCCACCTGGATCCTGGAGTCATCTGTACAAACTACTAAGTATAATTGAATTTTTCCATGTTTCTAAGTGAATGATAAAATCCCATTCCAGCCCCTTTCCCTTTTACAGGAATATATATACACAAACGTGTGTGTGTGTGTGTGTGTGTGTGTGTGTGTGTGTGTGTGTAAAACTCCTTGGGAAGGTAAAAAGGGCAAGGAAAGGGAAGAAATTTAAACCAGTTTATCTGATTTTCTACTAACAGCGCTAAGCTCTTGTCAGTTTGAGGAAAAAATTATATAAGTAGTAATTATGCGTGTGTTTTAGTTATCCACATTTTTCCTATTCCTTATTAGTGATAACGTTTAATTGGTGTTTTATTGAACAAAATAGAGGTTATCAAAAAAGGGGTTTATTCAAATTTGTTTCTGAGAATTCTCATCTGTTGATCTAGTGACTTGCCTGCATGCTGAAATAAAAATTAGCAAATCCCTCTTGAAACAAGCCAACATCAAAACGGGGGCCAGACTTCATGCCAAGCCTGGTACCTGTGTGCTGTTACCAAGAAACACCCTGAAAACAGCACAGACCCCATGAAACCAAGACATTCCATAGTTAAAAAATATCCCCTCATGAGATGAATTTGGCTTTCCTCCCACATTGATGTACCCCAGAGACTTAAAAACCTATGGAACATAGGCCAGACAGCCTAAGTGACAAGCAAAATAGAATGGAATTTCTATGACCAAAACAAAAGTTTGGTGGATGAAGGCCTAATGTTCCATTCTTCTGATCATACATTGGCAGGGCCTGTGTCAACCACTTGGGACTGGCTTGACCATTTCCTCTCAAAAGCTGTTCATTTCAAGGGATATTCTCTGCTTAAGCCCCAACTAAATCCTATGCAACAGGGTAATCTCTGTCTGACTAGTTTTGATCAGTTTGTCGAATGGGGGCTTTTTTCCCCCTAACCATAATGATTATGAAGACAGAAGGGCAATAGTGTAATGCAGTGCTAATCTTTAGAATCTTGTGGGAGGCTTGTAAAAATATGGATTCCCGGTGCTCGGACTTAGTTCATCAGTTTCTGAGGGACATATAAGTCTTGCAATTCCTGTACTTAACCCTTGCTCCTAGGTGAGGCTGATGATTTGCCACCTTTGGGGAAGCCCAGTCAAATGAAAAGCATATGGAATATCAGGGGAGAGAGGCTTTATTTTATCTTTCCTTCTGCAGGTGTGGCCTCCCTAGGTCTCTACTCTCTGGCCTGTGAAATGGTGATAAGGCTGACTGCCTCCTTTCTCTCCCAGCTCATAGGGATGTTGTAGAGGTCAAAGAGATCCTGACCTTAATTTTCTGATCTGTGGACCAAGGCATGCCCTTCTCATATTTATGAAGGGGTGGGGTATGCTTCATTTGCCTGCATATAGTCCTCAGCTTGTGTGCTGCCACTCTGTTCCCTTGTTTCTGGAGTGGCATAGCCTGGGGCAGAGACAGAATAAGAATGAACAAACCTGGCAAGACCACGAACAAGCTGACAATGCAGTCTTACTGGGCCTGAACATTCTTGACTCCCATCCTCCCTCCAAAGTCATCCCTCCTGAGAAAATAATAATTACTTAATTAATATTAAGTAATCAAAGTAATCAGGAATAGGGTGTTGTCAGCCACCTGGAGTGCTCAGGGATAAGCTCAGCCTCTTCATAAGATATTGAAAAACAAGAAACAATCAAGATAATCTTTTTTTATGTCTGCATTATAGAGATGTGGTTTACTATTCAAGAAAGTAAAACCTGCTCAAGTGAAAATAACTAATAATGAATTTTTTTTTCCTTCAGGAATCTTTGTGGAAGGTAAAAGTGCTATCTTAGGATAAAAGAGTTCCCTTACCTCATTCAAGACCAGGTTGTACTTTAGAGGCCTCAAATGAGAGTATTTGAATATTCATTGACAATGGAGTATGGTATTTTAATGCTTATGTGTTTCTACCATAGTACCTGCCACAGGGCTGGGCACATTGTAAGCACTCAATGAATATAAGTTGCCTAAATGATCCTTAATCTATCCATAGGGGTCTTAAAATTTCTTCCAAGAAAGAAATAAGTCAAATGGACCTTTTAAATAATTCCGCTGTACTCTGGAAACTGGAGAAGGCTGTTTAAATGCTAAGAAACCCAGTGTCACCAGACCCTTGCATTTTCTTGAACTCTTAGACAGGACCCAGAGGGCCATGCTGCCATTACGGATATATTCTCTAATGGAGTATTTATACTCTATTATACTTCAGAGACTTCAGCCAGCTAGGAGAATATTTATGCTGCAGTAAAAAACTTTAATGGAGAGCTGTTTGGCTCTAATAGTTTCAGGTATTTCTACACATCTCTGCTCACCATGTGTCATGTTGAATTATATCTTGTCCAGAGTGTGACAGTAGCAGCCCATAATGGGACTTACATAATGGACTGACCTGAGAAAGGGAGTAGAGGAGGTGGCAAGAGAATGGGGGAAGAGAGAGAAGAAAGGGAAGAAACTTTAAAAATATTTCTTTTGCATTTGGTCACTTGATTTCCAGATTCAGAGAAAATGAGGAATGAAATGAAAAATTTGTATCCTCATCTACCATTTCCAGATGAGATACTGCGAGTCAGGGCTACAACACTTAAGGTAGCACAGTGTAGTAGATCAGACGACAGATTCTTGAGCCAGACTTCCTATCCCAGTGCATATCCCAGCTTTACCATATACTGGCTCTAAGATCCTGAAATGTTACTTATCTCTCTTTGCCTCAGTTTTCTTATCTGTAAAATAGAGATGATAATAATAGTACTAATTCATGGAAGTTAATATAAAAATTAAATGAATTAATATTTTAAGTACATAGTAAGTACTACATAAGTGAAATATGTATAATGTATTTATATAGTTATACATTTACATATGTATTTATATGTATATGTACATTTTTTAAATTAAACACCCACTGTATGCCCAGAATTGAATACTGCATCAGTGAGTACCACTCTCGAATCTGATTATGGTAGGTGTCCTTCAAACTATAAATAAATATTTTCAGAGAAATATTTGCAAATATTTTCTGAGCTTAGCTACATAGTTTCTCTTGGGGCACAATGGCAAAACCATGTGACTATTACTAATAGATACTTTAGAATATTTAATGTGCTCATCACTATAATGAGCATTTTACAAGGGATTCAGCCTCACACAACTTTATGAGGTTTGAACTAGTATCCTAAGTGAACAAATAAGAAACCTGAAGATGAGAGCTGTTAAGTAACTTGCCCAAGGTCACACTGATGGTGAATGATAAAGCTGGGATATAAACTGAGTCTATTTCACTCTAAACCCGGGGCCCTTCATCTTTCCTTATAAATCTTCAGATACTTATGTTAAAATTAATATAGGTACTCTTCTGGTCTAGCTCAAAGACTAGATAATACTGTATAGTTTACATCTCAGCTTCTGAGGTGCCTCCATCATGCCAGGCACAAAACCATAGCCAACAAACTAAAGGAAAAACCCATTCCCCCTTGATGGCCAAACATTTCTTCTGAGAAGCCATGGGGGAAATGCTACAATGACACGATGTATTCCTGACATTTTTAAGCACTTTGTGCCATTATATTTAAGTATACTTATTGTGCTGGTCACTGTGATAGTACTTCACAAGGAGTGTCTAATTTTAGCTTCACAACTTCATGAGGTTTGAACAACTATCTCCATCCATAATAGATAATAATAAGTAATATTATTATTACCGTGTTACATAAGGAGAAATTTAGCTGCTTAGAAAGTTATCAAAATAATGGTGGAGCCAGTGTTTGAATCAGACAGCATGAATCAGTCTATGCTCTGAACCACTGTGATATTACACAGGATATGACCAAACACCAAAACCAGCACTCTAGACTAAAAATACCACAAGAGTCATGAGTTTAAATAAGCATGGAACTCATCTAAAAGAGGGCATAAAAGTCAAAATAGGAGAATCCTTTGGTAATTCATAAATGGGATCATCAATGCCTTGCACCTCTATTTGTACTTCTGACTTAGGTAGCAAGTAGGACAATAAAATGAGTTCACAGAATATGAGAAAAGTCTTAAGTTTGTCTTGCTGGAGTTCATAAGCTTTGAACTTGTCATTCATTGTGAGTCTGAGAAGCAGCCAGAAAAATATAAAAACACTATTGCTAGCTGTTTTTATAATACAGAGCTTTCAAACTGATTAAACACTTAACATTGCACGTGAGCTCAAGTGTAGTTTAACACTGCACATAATCTAAAGTGAAAACGGAGCGACATTTAGGGAGCTTCTGTTGTAAAACTTTCTGGGTGAATCTCTCCCTTATACTTAGACCTCTGCAGCCTCCCTGCTCCACTTCCTCATTTCCCTATCCCAAAGAAAACCATCTATATTCCTTAAAAAGACCTGCATTTCATCAGATGTAAAATCTTAAATTCCAGATTTCCAAGCTCAATTTGCAAAGGAACTTTCTCCTTCCATTCAGCTGCCCCCAGAAACATCACCATCTTGATCCTCAAAAAAATACTTTTTCTCCCCTTTTGTGGGCCTAAACAAAGGCAGGGGCTGCTTATGCAATAACACAAGAACATTTAGAAAAACAACTCTACTAACTAGAGAACATCTTGTTTAGTACTTCACGCTACATGATGAAGACAAACTTCATCCTGGAGTTTGCTGGGTCTACTTTCTCCCCTATTTCCATCTGTTATTTGGCTGTGATTCTGACAGCAACTCAGATGGCTAAGTGCTCATCCAGGGTTCCTAGATTAAAGTCCGTCTGTCAGCCCACAAGTTTTGATCAGTCAATCACAGACTCCATTCTTGATACCTACAAATGAGTTTCATAGGTTGGTCATAGTTAACATGCAAAGCAGAGCCTTATTTTTTCCAAAAAAGAAGGAAGTAAATTATCCTATCTTCCCTCTTCCAGTGGTGTCTGGGGCTTCATGTTCTCCAGCACTATGTCACTATGACTCCTCCCAAAAGTAATGTATTTAAGTGAAATGTTTTTTATGTCATATTTATTTATAGAATTATAGATCATTATGTGAGATACACACTCGCAGGACTATAAAACTAGTCACCAAAATGGCCACTGTGTATTTAATGTAGTTATTTTTAGATGGCGAGATTATGAGTGATTTTTAAAATTCATTTGGCATAACAATATTTTTCAGATTTTCTATAATGACTACCCATTTCTTGTGAAGTAAACTAAAAGTTTTTTTTTTAAATGTATATTAAATACCTAGTCTCTCACACATTTCTATGAAAGGTACAAAAATGAACATAGAAATTAAGACATTTCCCCGGGTTAATTCATGACCTTGACAGATTAGAAAGCAAGGTCAAAAGTAGTCCTATCTTGGTTGAATCCAACCATTTTCTGCTGTTTTCCTATGAGTGTATCTTTGAGAAGCTGATCTAGCTGTGCTGCATAATATGGTAGCCACTGGCCACATGAAGTCCTTAACTTTAAATTTTATTTTACTAAACATAATTAAAAATCAGTATTCAGTTCCTTAGTCCCATAAACTATATTCCAAGATCTAAAGTGCTACATGTAATGGCTACCTAATGGACAGCACAGAGACTTATTTGACAGCACTGGCCTAGGAATTCACCTGCTGAGCACAGCATTACCACAGGCCATAAGCAAACCTTCAGAAAGAGGCCCATACACATTTATATGAAATAGGAGAGCAGGACTCTTCTTATACCTGTTTCTCTCCTCTAAGTTGCATCTGGTTCTTAGAGAATGACTGGGAGTGTCCTCAGAGACTACATGAACAGTATAGAGTAAGGCCAAAGACTCCGGTCTGAACAATCTCTGGGCAGTTATAAAACCTGACTAGAAAATACAGGAGCCACAGATGTGCCAGTGGAAGTCTAGGAGACCAGCAATTCCAGATTTCAAGTGGCATTCTGAGCAGCTTAGACACTTGCCAGAAGTGCCTCCATATATCAAAAAAATGCAAACATGTTTGCACGGGTGAGGAATAAGAGCATGCAGTGCTAGCACGTGCTTAAGCACAAGACACATAAACATCTTCAGCTGTTGCTACACCACAGAGATGAGAAGACTGTAACTCTCTGAGCTTAGAGAAGTCATACTTTGAACTTAGTAATTAGAGTTCATCTTATTTTATATCATGTATTCTTGACTTGTCATTTAGATTCTTGCTACACAAAGCGTGATCTCTGGACCAGCAACATTAGCAACACCTAGAAACGTCAAAGAAATTGCAGAATCTCACACCCTACTCCAGTTCTACTGAGTCAGAAACTCATTGTAACAAGATTCCCCAGATGTTTCATATTCACAATAAAGAATGAGGGTTACTGATTTCTCTCCTTCTCACTCTACTTTCAATTTCTGGAATAGAGAGGAATCTCAGATCTTCCAAAAAAAAAACAAAAAACAAAAAACTGTGCAATAATCTAGACCTGGAAAATAGCATGGAATTTAGTAAACACTTATTAATTGAAAATATGAGACCTGGCTTTCAAAATAAAGAAGCCAGTGTACTTAAAATGTGTTGTCAAAAATATACTTAAGAAATCATGTGAGCATTTAGTATTTCTAATTGGTTTAAAATGCTAAAAGCAGAGATTATCATATAGTAATACTAATAAGAAATAATAAACCATGCAAGATTCCTTTTTCTTTACATTGCCATCTATAAGGGCAATCATTTTTAAAAAGTTTTTATTGGATAGCTTGAACAGAATCATGCCCTAATTATAGTCTTCCTTTTTATTTGCCACTGAGAGGAAATGCACCAGATGAAGCTGTTTGAGACTCTAAGGTTTGTTCAGCTGTATTAAATGCTCCTAACTGCTGACTTTTATTGTTCTTAACAAGTCAAGACCAGACTGAATGTCTTTGAGGATAATTGTTTTTATTCATTTCCCTTCTACATTGCTAAAATGGAGGCAGTATGTAAATTAAGGAGAGACTCAGATTCAGAACTTCCCCAGGCATCTGCTGGTACTTAAAACAGGCAAAACCAAATCTCCTCTGTTTAGATGTGCATGTCTCTGTGATCAGCGCGTTCCCTTGCATAATGGATTAAGTTTCTTGATTCTTCAAGGTGGTATCTATGTCACTAAGTTAACCTGACCTGTGCACAGAATCCACTCAAAAAAAAAAAAAAAAAGCCCATGACAAGGTATATCAATGTTCCTTATCCATGTAGTTAACAATATAATAAATAGGATTATATCATGAAAATTACTGGAAGCCAAGACACAGACTTTGTGTCTTGGTCTCAATTCTACTATTGATTTGCTGTGTACCTGAGGTAAAGAAATGTAGCCACAGTTCTCAAATAGGAGTGATTTTCCATGCCTCCTCTTCCCACACCCAGGATATATTTGGCAATATCTAGAGACATTTTTGATTGTCATGACTTGGGGTTGCTACTGGCATCCAGTGCATAGGCTAGGGATGCTCCTAAATATTCTACAACACACACACCAGTCCCCATAACAGAATTATCTGGCTTAATATGCCAAGGAGACTTGACTTTAGGTGAACATACAATGCAATATTCAGATGATGTGTTATAGAACTGTACACTTAAAATCTTTATACTTAACCAATGTCACCCCAATATATTTAATAAAATTATTTTTTTTCTCAAAAAAAAAGCCAAGAGAATGCTGAAAATAAATAACCTATTATCATTGCCATCATTCAGCATTTATCTGCTCACTCAAAAACCACAGCCTACCGAAATACCAGTGACTTTGAACTATGGAATCCTCAAATCAATAAACAAGGATCACCTGAGTTCTACTTCCTATGGAGCAGTTTCGGGTTTTGTGTAAAACACAAAACTATAAGGCATGGTCTTTTTATTCTTTTAGAAACTAGAAATTAAAATAAGCCATGGAGGTCTAATAGGATAATTCCTCATTGATTCATTCCAGTAATTTTTTGCCACCTCTCTACATGGTGCCCAGTCTAATTACGGGATGACTCCCCATTCCCCTGGGATGTCTCTCTTCATTTTCATTCACTTCCTTGTTCTGAAGGAACACCAATTTGCCACTGAATGGTTATTAGCCTTTTTCCCTTTAAGAGGCTAAGAAGAAAAAAAAGCCCACAGGATAATTTTAAAAGTTGTTGCTCCAGTTTTTCTCAAACTTCAGAAATCTCTGTTGGCTTTTAATTAAGAACTTGCATTTAGACTGTGAGATGAACCAGATTTGAAGGATTGTTTTTTTCTCTTTTAATGAAATGGCATTCATTTCCCTAGGAGGGGTTTTCCCTAGATTCTCATTGTTCCACTAAAGATGATTTACATGGGCATCTGTGGAGATAGCTGAATCTTTGATTGAAGAGGGAGGCCAGGGTAGACACACTGTGCTTTCCCTCTGAGAAACTAGAAAATAAACACCCTCAGGACACTGAGCTGATATCTGCACAAACTTCTGTGTGAAATGGCTTGAAGTGGGGTAAGTCAGAGTTCTAAGCGTGGCAGCAGGAGCTATATGACATAAGACCCAGAAATATGCCGTGAATGTGACTGCATCAGTTGCCTCTGACACCTGCAATTTCCACCCACTCCCTCTCCACATTCAGCTTGAGAATCAGGCATATTCAGGACTCAGTGCTAAAATATACCCATGCATCCTGTTTTGAGGTTTCTAAATGTAATTTTTTTTCTGAGCCATTTAACTAATGATTAAGGTAAATTGATGATTCTCTTTATAGAATTTAGTATAACGTAGAAGAAAGTATAATAAAGATATTTGCATATTCTCATATACCCGCCCCCCAGGATACTTATTAATTACAAAAAAAAGACTGGCTAAACCTGGTAGATATTACCTTAACTAAGTGATCAAGGTCAATATCACCACTAATAAGACATACAAACATCTTATACTACTCCTAAGATAAACATATATCATTTCTATGGTATTCTTGACCAAAAATATTTAACTTCAGTCTAAGCATGAGTAAATCATCAGACAAACTCAAACTGAGGGACATTCTACAAAATTACTAACCAGTACTCTTCAAAAATATCAAGATCATTTAAGACAATGGAAGACTATGGAACTGTCACAGGTTGGAGGAGACTAAGAAGACATGACAATTAAACACAGTGTGGGATCTTGGACAGGATCCTGGACCAGGAAAGAGGACACTGGTAGAAAAGTAATAAAATGTTGATAAGGTCTATAGATAAGTTAATGGTACTGTATTGTATCAATGTTAATTTCCTGATTTTCTTAACAGTCCTATGGTTATATGATTATAACAATAATGTTGGAAGAAGTGGCATGAAGGGTAAACAAGAACTCTGTACTATTTTTGCATTTTTTTCTTTAAGTATAAAATTATTTTAAAATAAAGTTTACAATTAATTAAAAAAACTACCTAAAAATAACATAGGCAATAGAAATATATCAGTTGATGATTTGCTTTATTAATGCTGAGATACAAGTTAGCTCTTCTAGAAAGGTGGAAATAAAAATAGTCTGAAAAGACCATAGTTTTTAGAAATAGTTACATATTTTGTTCCTGTTGGCAGCAAACTTTTTTCCAAATACAAGTAAAACAAAAGTCATAAACAATAACAATTAAAATATCAAACATGTATTTAGTACTTTCTTCATATGCCAGACAGTATTCTAAGTCCTCTGTATTTATTATCTCAACTCATCAATTCATCTTCAAAGTAACCCTTTATGATAGGTCTTATTAACAGATCCACAGATGAAGAAAGTGAAGCAGAGAATCATAACCCACCTCACCCCCGCCTCAAGTTGTTGGGTTTGATGAATATAATTACATACAGTAAAATCCACTCTTTTTAGGCTCACAGTTCAGTGACTTTTGACACACACATATACAGTCCTCTCAAACTACTACCACCATAAAGATATAGACAATCAGTTGATTCCCTCACAGAGTTCCTTCAAGTCCCTTTCAGTCAGTCCCCCTCCCAGCCTAGACACTGTCAACTACTGATTCATTTCCTGTTCTAATACTTTTGCCTTTTTTATATTACATAAATTAAATCATACAGTATGAAGCTTTTTGTATCTGGCTTTTCACTTAGCACAAAGCTTTTGAGATTTACATAGACTATTGCATTTATCAGTTAGTTGCTCATTCCTTTAAATTGCTAAGTGGTATCCCATTGTATAGATTGATCATAATTTGCTTATCTATTCAACAGCTGATGGACAATTGGTTTTTTCCACTTTGCAATTACTTACAAATGACACTGCTATAAACATCTGCATACACATATCTTTTTATAAACCTATGTGTAAGTTTTCATTTCTCCTGCCAAAATACCTATCCTAAGAGTAAGACTGCTGTTTCTTATGGCAAGTGCATGTTTAGGTCTATGAAAAACTGATAAATGGTATTCCAAAATGGCCATATCATTTTGCATTCCCACCATGAGATTTCCAATTGCTCTACATCCTCATCAGAACTTGGGACTCTCAGTCTTTTTAATCTTAGTCATGCTAGTGGGTGTGTGTTGGTATCTCAGTTTTAATGGGTTTTAATTTGCATTTCCCTGATAACTAATAATGTTAAGCGTATTTTTGTGTGTTCAGTAACCATTCATATATATTCTCTGGTAAATTATCTGTCAATTTCTTATCAAGTAGTTTATCATTGTATTATTGAGTTGTAAATGTTCTTTATATATTCTGGATACAAGTCCTTTATCAGAAATGTGTTTTGCAAATATTTTCTCCCATTCTGTGTCTACAAGACACTGTTAATTTTCTTAATAGTGTCTTTTAGAAAGTAGAATTTTTAAATTTTGATAAAGTCTGGCTTATCAATTTTTCTTTTATTTTTCATGTTTTTTATGTATAAAAAATTTTGTCTAACCCAAGGTCACAAAGATTTTTGCTTATTCTTTCTTCTAGGCATTTCTAACTCTTTTAAGCCTATGTCTCATTTCCAGTTAATATTTTATGGATGGTGTGAGGTCATGGTAGAGGCTTTTTTTTTCCTGTATACAGATATTAAATTGTTCCAGATCCACTTATTGAAAAGGTTGTCCATTGTTCATTTTAGTACCCCTAAATTTTTTATTTTTATGCTATTGTTAAGTAGATTGTTAATTTCAATTTCCAATTGTTTGTTGCTAATGCAAATAAAACCACAGTTTCAAAAATAGGCTGAATCCTACCAAAAAAAGCACTAGTTTTTTTTAACAAGTGATTTTAGCAAAGCTCTAATCTATTTTTTCCAAACTTCAATCAATCCTTTTTAAAACTTCATTAGAACTTTCAATTATAAAAGTAATATATGCTAATTGTGACAGATCATCACAAAAGTGAATAAAGAAAATATTCACAATTTTTCTCCAGTTCACCTTTAATTTTTTCTTCCTGAAGCAACCAGTGTTAATGCACATTTCTTATGTTTCCACATTCAAGTATATAGCTATTTTTTTTAACACCTGAGAATGGGAGGGTCATATGCAGAAAATGAGAAGAGAAAACAAAGAATTAGCCTGGCAGACTTTCTACCTTTGTTTCTAAAAGTCTTGGCCTTAGAAGAACATATAATTGGCAAAAGAAAAAACATTATATATATAAAAATTTATATATATATGTATATATATATGTATGTATGTATATGTACGTATATATATGTATACATCATAAATATATATACATGCATAAATATGTACATACACACACACACACATACACAAAGAAAGTTTGCAGGAAGAAGTATAGTATCTGGAAAGTCAATCTTTACAAACAAGAAAAAGAATTTCTCACTGGCTTGAGGAGAGGATACAGGTCTATCAGTCCCTTGAGAGTAAAAAATAAGGGATACAAGAACGTCAAAAAAAAAAAAAACAGCATCTTTGAAAATTTAGAGGTGGTACTATTGGAAGCCCTGAAAAATTTCCCATTCTCAACTGTGGTATGAAAAAAACAATAACCCTCAAAACCAATGCCACTGTGTAGAAAAGGGCAAATACACAACGGTGATGGAACCTGTTTGAAAAGAGGGTCAATGGCCAGAGATGGCTGCAAGCCAAGACCTTGTAATCACCTGTGGTACTGCTCAAGACTCATATAAACCTTGACATAAAAAGGGGACACACAAGAATGTCTGAGTTGAAATTTCCCACCAAGGAAGATGAAAAACTCAAATTCTTTTAAAGAGTGGAATGCAACATTTTTATTTATGCACCTATTTTGAAGGCCCTGGAATTAAAACTTTCTCCAGATCCATGACCCATTTAATTGAAACTCTTAGATGATGAATTACAAACCTGCGAACGGTTCTAAGAGTAAGGAATTCTAAATTTCAATATTGCTTGTTTTTAATATACTGGATAGCTTTGAGATAATCTTTCTTCCTCAACTCTTCCATATGTAAAAATTATATTTCTTAAAATCCGCCCTCTAAATCAGGGGTCCCCAACCCCAGGCTGCGGACTAGTACCAGTCTATGGCCTCTTAGGAATCAGGCTGCACAGCAGGACGTGAGTGGTGAGCTAGCAAAGCAAAGCTTCATTTGTATTTGCAGCTGCTCCCCAGTGTTAGCATCAGCTCCACCTCAGCTCATCAGACATTAGTTTCTCAAAGGAGCATGTGTCCCTGGGGCCAAAAAGGTTGGAGAGTACTGATCAAAATAAATGTGAATTTCTTAAAATTTCCTCCATTATTAAAGACTACCAACATATTGCAATATAACCAAAACACAGAATAAACACTAGATAATAAAATGCACAGTAAAAATATAATTAACTTATCCAAACACCATTTATATAGCAACTTCAGCTCTCCAATCACCATAAAAACCTTGAGCAAAAAACTTCATAACATGATCTAACACTCCCTACTCTTTTCTTTGGACAATCAGCCTCTCAAACATCAGTTTTTGCTTATGGCTTACATACCATTCTCATAAGCTTGCTTCTCTCTAACACATAAGAGATTAGAAGCAGCAAACTAAAGGTCAGAAAAGGAAATCTAGAGATTAATAGCAAAAATAAGGGTAATATCAAAAACCACTAAAGAGAATAATCTTAAGGAACAGATATAATCACTCTAAATCATGTTGCACTGAGACCAGTAGTTTGACATATATCAGTTCAGAATGACTACAAACACAGATTTAAAAATGAAAGGATCTTGGAGTTTATCTGATTCAACTTGCTCCCTAACAGTGAAGTAAACCAAGGCCTACAGAAATCATTGAGGTGCTGTTCAATTAAGGTGGCCTGTCTCCCACCCCTTCACACGCACACACACATACATACACATACACACACACCTACTTACCTACTTAATAACTGAATTGAAACAAGAACCTTAGTCCTAATAAGGCAATTGATTTTGAATGATCAAGAAAAGTTCATTTCTTGAAATATATTCCAAATCATGAGAAATGTGAGCATTTATTTTATAAAAAGAAGCCCCAATTTGGTTAAAATTCTAAATAACTTTTGTTCATCAAAAAACATATTGCTGAATATACTCTTTTTCCCCAATAGGGTTATATAAATTACAAATAGCAGTGCCTTTATGTCTACGCACAAATACACATGTCTGTATATGAACTCACATGTGTTAGGAAGAACCCAGGCATGTGCTGGAGCCAGCCTATTCAAGCTCTCAAGAGCCATTATGGACATCTTTGCTTGATTTCATATCACGGACAACTCACAGGTAGCTTGAAAGCAGCCATGATGGGAATTTTTACACCACAAAAATCAGCTACAGCTACAAACCAGGGCTTTTATTTTTTTTAGAAAAGGTAGTTGCTAGCCATTTACCAAAATATCATTTGATAAATCTATACATGTATTTCTTGAAAGAAAATTTAGCCTTAATAATTACATGTCAAGTTATTGAATAATGCAGGGTAAAGATGATATCTCTAATTTTTACTGCTGATACTTTGTTTTGTTTTTATAGGCATTAATATTGGTTGGGTTTTTTTTATTATGAAAAGAAAAGAATCATGGCCCTTTTCTACTACTGACATCTTTCTATATAGTCAATAAGATGAGTAGAAAAGAGAAAAATATATATTAGTCTGTTCAAATTTGCCAAGCAGTGCTTCAGTATAATGTGAGAAGGCCAAGGTCCCAGTTCTATGGTTTGCTGTGTTATGAGACACAAAACATATGACAACTGCATCTCATATTCTATGTGCAGTTCTAAACAGCTAAAAATAATTTTTTAATGTTTCTTTATGACTTTGAGAAGTCTCATGCTGTAAGAACAGTACACTAATACAGTACCACATGACAAGAGCCCAGAAGTTTCAGACCTAACTTTGTGAAGTATATATAATATTTACAATCCTATATATATTATTGCCAATTACTTTCGCTTTTACAAAATCCTTCTGAAATGAATGTGGTTCTCTTGTGGTTGACTTCAGAATTTTCATGGTTAAAAGGGGGCTCTTTTACATAGTGACCAAAAGCATTGCTGGTGTACTACATGTGATAATCAGATAGCTCCCCCAGCTCTCATACCCACCTTATAAAATGGAATACAAGTCTTACTAAATCTTTATTAAAAGAGACCAAAGTTCAGTTAGCATAATGCAAGTGAGAGTTTTAAAACTGATAATATAAAGTAGTTTGCTTTTATATTCTGTAACTGTGTATGCAGGAAACATTCTTTTAAACAGCTTTATTAAGATATAATTCACACCCCATACATTTCACCCATTTTAAGTATACTATTCATTGGCTTTTAGTATATTCACAGAGTCATCACCATAATCAATCTTAGAACATTTTCATCACTCCAAGAAAAACCTTGCACCCCTTACCCATCATCTTGCTGTCTCTTCAATTCCACTCTCAGATCTAGGGAACCACTAATCTACTTCCTTACTCTATAAATTTGCCTATTCTGGACATTTCAAATAAATGGAATCATGTAATATGTGATACGTCGTGACTGGCTTCTTTCTTTTAGTATACGATTTTTAAGGTTCTTTCATGTCATAGCATGTATCAGTGCTACGTTTCTTTATGTAGGCAAATAGTACTCCATTATATAGATGTACTACATTTTGTTTATCCATTCATCAGTCAATGGATATTTGTATTATTTCTACCTTTTGGCTATTATAAATAATACCGCTATGAATATTTATTTACAAGTTTTTGTGTGGACATCTGTTTTCATTGCTCCTGGGGTAGAATTGCTAGAGCATATGATAACTATGTTTAACAGTTTGCAGAACTATCAGATTGTTTTCTAAAGCACTGCACCATTTTACATTCCCACCTCAGCAACATTCTTATTCAGCCTAAACCCTCAGGAAAACGTATCTAAAGAATCCCACTTAAACCTAAACAACCAATTAATATTTTCTTGCCTTTATTCTGCCCATTCATATTTAAGTTTCTCATGAGCAAAGACATAATATAGACAAGTCAGCTACCATTAGCATGACTATTCTGTTCTAATGCTTTTGGCTTGCTAGTCTGAAATACTCTACTTGTTTAAAATACTTTTTAGATTGTTTCAATTAAGAAGTATTTTGTGATGATAATTAACATAAGGTTAGAAGTTGCTAAGAAAAACTCGTATACAACAGCCATAGCAAGGTCAATTAACCTCATTTAGTGAGTTCCTTCCTCCATGTCTGTATTTAGAGGACACAAAGAGCTAGTTCTAATTATTTATAGGACCACAGTCAACTAAATCATCATAATGTTAGGATCTTCTGGATCTATTTTCAGTGGATGAATCTGAGAAGGTCATACTATAAAATATATGACAAAATAACAAAACTCATACTAAACAGAAGAATTACTTTGATATACCAATATTCTCTACTTCTATTTTGGATGAAGTTATAGCTGCAGTAATGACTACATTTTTCAGTGAAGTTGTAGCATCTTACATCATCTTGCTAGCCTGTTCATCTTCCTCACATACACTTATTACTTAGCAATATTGTCCTTGGGCAGATTTTCTGGGCAAGTTACAAAAAAATAAATTCCAAAAGAACCTATAGAAAAAGAGAATTAGGTTTTATTTTCTTCTGTAAAATCCAAGTTTGTCTATTTGCTTTCTTCAATATCTCAGAGCCAAAGTGAATGACTGATTTAGAGAACAGTAAAGTGGCTAAAAGAGCACATCCTCATATAACCCCACAGAACTCTGTTGAGGCCACTTTATAACTGACTTGTTTCCATCTCCCATAACCTCCCTATTAGACTGAAGCTCTTTGTTTTCTTTTCTTGTAACATCCCCATAATGACTTGCATCTAATGAGAGCTTCATAAATGTTTTATAAATAAAAAATTAATAAGGTCAAGAGGAATATGATATTAAAAACATGAGTTCAATTTAATTTGCACCAGAGGCAACAATGCTGCCAATTGAGAGGTGTCATTAGTAAAGTACACTAATCCGGCTTCTGCCAGAAACCCACCTCCATCTCTAAAATCATACCATATTCAGAGAGCAACACAGCAGCCCCTCACACCATTGCCACAGTATGGTACTTGAACAGGAAATGAAAAACATTTGGTGCCACAGAACTGGCAGGAGATGAATCTGGATGGCATGAATACAAAAACTCTACTCATCATTTGTTCAACTTTTTGACATCAACATAATTACATGCCAAAATTTCTGGGAATGTTTTAGTGGCCAGGAATGCCAAAAATTAATTTTAAAAAGTTATCCCCATGAAGAAACATATCTCTTTCAAGACTTGGATGAAAAGAGGCCACAGAAGTACTTTTTTTTTATAAGCTATTAGCTTGCCATAAAGTGCCACTTCAAGTAGATTCTCTCTCATCCAATGCAACCCTTGAGCAATACAGTGGGTAAGGAATCAAACCCAAAGCTGATCTTCCTAATTAATTTCAAAAGGATTCTTTGTACATGTCTTCAATATGTTTTTAACATAAATCTTCTACATGATTCTTATACTGATCTTTGTGAATCTGCTACAAATATGGTAAAACACCTCACAAACACATACTAGTGTAATCACCATCATATGGGCTCTAGCCAAGGATATTATCTTTATCTTCATTAGGGAGATAAATTTCTTATTTAAGTAGTAGGTACCTGAAAGGTACTTCCTTCTGAACTGCCACTGGATTTTAATGACTTTCGAATTTCCTGAGAAATATAATAGAAATATAAATGACAGGTAGAGGAATGAAGAAAAAATAGCATCTAGAGTTAGGAAGACTGTATTCAAATCTCAGTTCCATCTTTTACAAATTAGATGGCCTTAATTTTGATTCCATCTGAGCCTCAGTTTCCTTACTTGTGAAATACAATTGCTGCTCCCTGTTTTGGGTGCTGTATTGAGAAATAAATGAGATATACCATAAAGTACCAGGCACATATATATACCAGAATGTACTTTCTCCTCCCTTACCCTTTCCTGGTTATAACACTAAAGGCCATACATCATAAAATCAATGTTTGCATTAAGAGAATTACACAAGAGACTGTGGTTGCTCTACAAAATTACTTACATAAATAGATTCCATTTATCCATGAAGTTCAGTGTAAACGGGAACTAAAGTAAAAACTATAAAATCACCCCAATAGCCCCCCACATCCCCCAAGTACATTCATGTTTCTAATCTCTTTTTGTAGCAGAAGAACAAAAAAATCAAATGCCTTTCATTTATGCTGTTGATATTCGAACTTCACTTTACCACCAGTGACTTTCAGTCAATGTTCCACCTCTGCAGGATTTGTACCACAAACACTATTCCTTGTAAATCCTGCTCTGAAGATATATTTCAAATAGCAATTCTTTTCCATTGGGAGATAGTGAAATTTTGGAAGAGCCTGGCCCATCTTACTCAGGTTCAGTCCCAGGACTTGAGTTTAACCTGAGGAAGTCTCTGTTTGCCAAACCTTTCTTCAGTCTCCATCATTTTTTATCTTTCCCTCCTGTCCTCCTTGTCCCTTTCTGAGGGCCAAAATTAGCAATACCAGAGTTCTAAGGCCTGTTTTCAATATTCATCTTTCTCCTCTTGGCCATAGCATCATCAAGTGTTCTAGCATAAAATTCCAATGGTGTTAATATTATTGTCACTTACAAACAGACTGCTAATGGTCTTCTGTCTACTGCTTTGCATTTTGAGCCATCTGGAAGCCAGAAAACCTAAGAGCATAGGTACAGAATAGCTAGTCAATCTACTATTCAAAGACTTTACAGGTTATCAGATGAAACACTCTTTGAGGGGCAGAAGAAGGTGCTAGACAGGCACTAAGGAAATCCCAGCCTATTAGGTTTTAGCATGTATAACTCTCAAGGCAGAAATATGTTTCTGTAATAAAGAATACACTATACATGATATCAGGAGGAGTGACCAATACTGACACTGACTGAAGAGACCTGAGAGTAAATAAAAAAAATCAAAAGTCTAAAATTATGCTCTATTTTGCAAAGTAATATTAATTCCATAAATAAAAATACCTCATTCTTTATGACTAATCACCATTGACATTAAGAAATATGTAAATCATATGTTTCAAAATAATGTATATAAATATTGCTGGACTAAAATATATATGTCAACCTTCTTAGACTCTTGCTCCCATAACATATCTGTCATATGCTTGTCTACTCACAAATTTAAATAGCATAAAGGAAGATGATTTGTAACTAGGTACATATTGTATGAGCTATTAATAATTAAGATGACCAATTGCTTGAATACTAAGTTAATTAGTAAATCCCCAAATTTATTTGAATCTATCTACTAGAACTATATTTCTCTGTATATATTCTTAGAATACAAAACAGGAATATAAATGAAACAATACAAATAAATACAGCTGTCTTTAAATGTACTAAATCACAAAAAAGAGTGAATCTTAAATTTGTTGAGCTCTTATTGTAGTTCTGTGTAATACACTCAATGGTACTTAACATTTGGCACTGGAAATTTCTCCAATAATGTTTTGTATAAAGGAGAAAAATCACCTTGAACACATGATTAACTTATAAACCTGAAAAGACTATGCAGAATTGCAAGAACTCTACTGATAATTCCTTATCTAAAACTATCAGCTTCTTCCATCACTCTACCTCTTTCTTGCAAGTCAGTTTCTTAAATGACCAGAAGGCCAAGCACCACGATCACCATATACACGCAGAGAAAATAAAAGTTATTTTTTTTAGGGGAAGGGCAGTTTTTTATTCTTGTAGCAAAAAAAGAAAAACAAGGAAAAGGAAAAGAAACAAAAAAAAAACTCTTGCTTTTATTACTAATACACATAAATTAAAGCAAGGGGGATATTTTAGCCCTGAATTATCTATTAACTGGCCATAATGCTTTGTTCTTCTTTCTCTTTTTATCGTGGTATGTATTTCTCTGCCCCCTCTCCCTGCCCCCAACTTTAATTCTCCAGTAGCTCATACATATGGCTGTGTAAGTTAGATCCTCCATTTCCAATAATTTCCCAACCAGAAGACATGCTTCATTTTTTAACTGGAGCATAGCTAATGATGCAGATGAAATATGAGCCTGGTAACATTTGATCTGGCCTCAGACAAAAAGAGCAAGGTGGCATCAGCCTCCTCAACATAGTCTGCAGCCAAGAAGTGGCACCACTATACAAGTGACACGCATATCACATGTATCAAAGTGGAAGCTCAATCTGTACAGCAATAAGACTCTCTCACATCCCAGCATGGGTGCTGGCCCTGAGCTGCAGTTCCAGTAATTGACATAGTTGCCCAATGCTACAAAACAAACTCAGAAACTATTCTCATTAGACATCCCCCTGCTTTGCGACTCTGTTATTGTAAAACCCAAACACTGAGCCCCATACCAGCGTGGCTCTGTTTTTAATTAGTTCTGATGGCATTGGGCTGTAAGCCAAAGAAAAAATGAACTTCCTGTGACTAAGGCTTGCTGCTCAGTATGTTGCTTCCTTCTTAAAGAGATTGTTTTCACAACATTTTATGAAAAGGACTACTGACAGAAATAATATAAGTTTTTACTGCTTTTGATATTTTTTTCAGGCTTATAAAAAGCAGCCAAAAGTCAGAGAATTTGTAAAGTTACAATGCCATTATTTGGTCTTTTGTGTGACCCAGTTGACTTGTCTTTTGATTAAAGACATCCTACCCGATTAATTTTTTTTAATGGACAAAACACAGGCTTCTGTTAAAAGTTTAAGACCATGAATGTTTTAGTGTTTCCACTAAATTAATTTGGTGATATATTTTTTACTGCCTGGGTCATTGCTGGCATGGTGTTAGAACTGACATGCTGGTAAGGTCACCTTCTGAATACAAAGAAGTAAAGAGCTGATGAGAACTCGAGACAGATAAAGAACATTTAGATAAATTTTAGAATCTTATACAAAATGAACCTTCACTGGCCACTGATTTCTAGCTTTCTAGAACCTTCTGAAAACACTTTTTTATGGGAAGTTTCTTAACTTATGAGTCTCTCCTCCCCACGTTAAAAAGCTAAATATTTGCTTCCCAGATTACTTTGTAATTTGTCATGACATATGACTTAGAATCTGGCTATTAGACACACTCACATACGACTTCAAGGAAGTCAAATGAAAAAGGAGATTCCATGTGGAATTTAATCTGCCAAGAAAAGCATAGAGAGAGCCAGCATTCAGGAACAGCAGTGGCCCCCACATTGTTGTCAGCAGCACCCTGTGTAAAACTGTGTACAAAGGGAGCAGTGGTGGGTTCTTTACTAAAAGCAGCAGCAAGACAGAATAAGTTTTGGGGATGCACAGCTTTCAAGACTGACTTCTGGGACCTCCTGGAGATTCAGTGAGTTGGCCTATTGCCTTTTACAAATAACTTCTCTACTTCCATTCACAAGAGGGGATTTTGTTGCTGGCAAACCTGAATTCCAATACAACCACTTTGATTCTACTCTATGCTTCCCATAAAAAGGTAATAAGATGGTACTGAATAGTGGTTAAAAAAACAATCTTTGGAGTTAGTAGGACAGAGTTTGGAGCCCTATTTCTGCCTTAATAGCTGCATAAAATTGGGACAATGGCTTAACATCTCTGAACATTTCTTTATCTGAAAAGTGAGAATTATAATCTATAACTTATAAAGTTTTGGGAAAAATTCAGTAAAATATGGTTATAATTATTATTATTACTAACAGAGGCATTTATAAGACTTTTTCAAGTCCTTTTAGGTATAGTTATATTTTTTATTTTATAGTGTTTACTTTTCTTGGGTGTAAGCTTTGAGAATCACTGTAGTCAGAAAACATCTAAGGATTACTATTCCTTCTTACACCACTAAAAGAATGACTACAGTTTTCTATAAAAGACAAGAGAAGGTTATGCTACTGATTACTTTTCAGTCAAAGCTTATTCATGAATGTAAGTATTTCCTGACCAAACCAAAACACTTTCTTTAATGCTTTTAAACACACCTAGTAGCTTGACAAAGTTCTACACACCTTTCAAAGTCCACTGTAAATGTCACCTCCTCTCTTAAGTCTTTTCCTATTTTCCTTGAGCAGATAGGAGCCCATCTTCTTTGAACACAAATACCATCCATCTCTAATGGCAGTTAATATATTTTTGCTTATGTGAAGTTTAGTTGTAAACATACCTTTAACACCCCTCAATGGTGTAAAGTAAGATCCTTAAGATGAGGATTCATTTCAGCATTTCCTACAGCATTCCCTGACAAAGTGTTCTGTACATACTCTTTCTGTATCACATAGTGTAACCTATACAACTGCAATATCAGCTTTTAACTGTGTAACTACCTATAGCAGAAATGCCTTGAAGACATGGATATTGCTTATTCATCCTACATTCACCTTGGTACTTATAACATATCTGTTGAACTAAATTAAAAACAGTAAACAAAATTTTTCTACATTATTCCTCCTTTTATTCTTAGCTTTATTTTCCTTTCAGTTCTTCTTTGATCCTTCAAAAATCAATAGTCTCAGCACTTACATCACCCCAGTGAGTTCTTATGAAAGTAAATTTTTTGTCACCATTGCTGACCACCCTTCTTATTGCTTTTACATAATGTTTGAAAACTAGTCATAAACTATTTTCATTATGGCTTATGGTTTAGACCAGCTATTACTTTTTCTCCTGCTAGCACGTACATCTGGGCAGCTATTGTATAAAATGTGCTCATATTGCTATAATTCCTCCAACCTACTAAGAGAATTCATATTTATCTGTATTCCATGATACTTACAAAGTCCTCTCGTAGTTTTGAAGGCTCTGAACTAGAAGTAGGCAATGAAATATTCACTTTTTCTTGTTCTCCTAGCACTGACATTTTCTCCCCTTGTACTATCTTTTAATAGAGATTCGTATGCCAGTAGTTTCAGACTCCTTTTTAGTCTCCATAAACACATTTCTTTTTCATGTCTACCAGGACTTCACCAAAATGGTACATAAAACTTTTTTAAAAGTTTCATAAAGAAGCCTCCTCTTTTCCTTTCTAAACAGAGCTGTTTCTGCTCTGTAACTCTTGACAGCAGAAGCCACTGTTGTCCTGATTCCTCAATTTGCTGTCCCTGTAATCCAATGAAGATTAGGTTCCTAAAGAAAATGTTTGTACACTTACACAATGACTTCTAAGACAGCACCTACTTCCAAGTTGAGAGAACAATAAATGACAATGGGCAACTCAAAACTTCCTCCATCCATCCATCCTTCCTCAAGAATTGGGTTAATAAGAAACTTCATCAGTTCCAGGAAACGTCATCTTATTTTTTTTCTTTGAAATGCTCCCTATTTGGATTATTTCCTCAGTAATGTGGTTGGTATAGGAATTCTCAAGCCTGTTAATTGAAATGAACATACTCAATGTCCCAACCATATCTTTTCCTGTATGGAGATCTCATATTGTATCTTAGTGCCACCTAACACGCCAATAAAATATATTTTATTAAACAAATGACATTAACTCAGATCACAAATTCCTTTGAGGATCTGATAAAAGAATTCTCTCCTCAGAAAAATATACATGAAGACATACATATAAATGAATGCATACTATACCAAGAGGCAAAGAGAACCACTGAAGCCTCTTTATGGACCCCATAGATAGTAATTCCAGTTAAAAATTCCTGCTGAAGTAGAAAAGGAGTTCTTAAAAATAAGAGCCCATTAAACATTCCTTGAAGCAATATGAGACCATCATGAATCATATCAAGATGATAATGGAAACACAAGAGAGAAATTCACTTTTGGGAATGAGCAATGCAGAGAGAGCGCTGTCTCTTGGTTACTTTATAATGTCAAAATGTTATCTATTAGCTGCTTATAATGCTGTCACAAAGACAAGCTTTTGGTGAGTCAATTAATATGTATTTCATTCAGGAGTTGTGATTATATTTAGACTATTATAAGGCAAGCAGGACTCATCCATCCATCCATTCATCTAGCTATTCATATAACGTTATCACCAAAAATAAAATCCCTTGCTCCAAAAACTGTTCTCAATTTATTTTGAGATTGTCTCCCAAAATTATATGTTTTTTTTATTGTTTCAAGTTGAAATGTCTCAAAGATGTAAAAAAAAAAGTTTTAATTTAAAGCAAAACCTTCTTAAACATTTTTATACTGGTAAATTCACAATCAGCTCTTATTCAATTGCTAAGTCACAGTCATTTGAAGACAAGGTAAAATACTATCAACTAAACCATGATGATGAAGAGTACGGCCTACCTTGGCTTCATTCTTCTACTCAAAGAGATTTGCTACCTGCCCCTTATCATCATGCCAGCATAGCCTTGTATAGATATTCTGGTATGTGAAATAATTTTAGAGATATTAAATTTATATTTATAAATCTCCCTGGGCAGCCATTCCTTCACAAGAATTGCCTTACTATTCCAACAGGGTAACATACTTGAGTATATCAACTAAATCCAGAATAACAATAATCAAACCCCTCTGACCTATAACCTCCCCATATTACTCCTCAGACTTCATCTCTTACTAGTGTCTCCCTTTGTACATGCCACGCTTCACTGTATTTTCAATGTGCTAGGCACAATCCTGGAATCAGGACCTGTTCAATTGCTGTTTACTCTTTCAGTGATGCTCTTTCTTCCCTTACTTTTTTCAGGCCTTTGCTCAAATGTCACCTTCTCAGTGATGCTTTCTATGCTTTCTTTTCTCAATAATACTTATCAACCATCTAACATACATTTAACTTATGTATTTTGTTTATCACCTGTTCCACTCTAAATCCCTTAGATAGAATGTAATCTCTATCAAGGCGTGTATTTTTGCTTGTGCTATTTCACTGCCCTACACTCAGAATAGTATCTGACACATAACTGATGCTCAATAAATGCCCCCATAATTATGGCACTTCATACCAATAGTATCTTTTACTGAATGTTTGATACAGATAGAAACTAAGATTTTCTCCCAGTTTGAAATAATATTGTCAAAAGTATACATACACATGTATACTTATTTTAAATAACTAAAATACAGAGGGTACTCAACAAATGTTTGAAACTAAACAAAAGTCAGCAAAGCAGGCAGACACAGTAGTGTTGGGATCAAAGCCACTTTTCTGACATACTGATTTTCTAGACTAGAAAATGTATAGTAGTGATTTAGGTTGGTAGATTAATTGAAATAACTCACTCCTATGATAATAAATTAGATTAAGATGCACTCAAGGTTCTGATACCCACAGTGCAGGTAGGAGGGTTTGGCCAATGTTCATGCTTTGTCATGACTCTCATCACTCTCCCAATCATGACTAGACTTATCAATCAGTCAAGGGATCTCACAAAGTCCCTTTGCCTGGCTCAAAAGCTCAAACAGAAGACACAGGTTAGGCAACGTTCTATCAATGAGAAAACTTCTGTCAAGGAGCAGAAGGAACTCAAAAACCACTAATCTGGCCCAAGTCACCTTGTCAATAGAGTAGATAGGAACTTATGTTGAAATACAAGTTTGTAGAGCTCTAGAGTTTCCAAAACAGCTTCTGGTGAACTGAAAATATGAATCATGTGTGGCCTGGTGGTGAAAAGTATGATAGGAGCAATTGCCTCTGCCTCTAATAAAACCTCAAAAATGTGCAGCAGCAGCAGCAGCAGCACAGTTGGAGCAAGCAATTTAAGGATCAAAGCACCTCTTCATCTAAGATCCAAAAGTAGCTATCAATTGTGCCATTATCACAGCTCAAATTCACTAGGTAGAATACCAGGAATGTGCCTCAGTATGTCACTGACCACCACCACCTCAGAACCCAAAGGGTATTTGGTAACTCATTTTTTTGTCAGAATTTGAGCACCCAGACTGCCTGGACACAATTAAGTTTAACTAATCTAGCCAGAGTACAGCCAATATTGGTACTTCGGCTGTCAGAGTACATTGGCTTTCACTGGTTAATTTAAATCTAGTGTTGGTGACAGTCAACATTAGTCACTAAACCACTACAAATCACCACCTCAGTCTGTCTAGATGGCAAAGAAAAGATCATGAATGGATACCATGGCTATCCATATGCATTCATTTCCATAATGAGAGAAATGAGTCCGGGTAGACCAAGAAAAAACACACAAAATTTTTATGTAGTTGTGTCACAGAAGAAATGTGATCCCTTGTCTAGGGCCCTTGAAGCAACTTACAGTCTGTCTTTGTCCTACATTATGTTTTCCAGATCCATGCCAAGTACTTAGTAGGCCAAATTCAAGTCAATTACCATCTCTGATTATGATTAAATAAATCCATCGCACTGATTAGGGTCTCTTCCTATACTGCCTGCCAAGATTGATAATTTTCTCTTGTCAATATTCTCCCTTACCTTTCCTGGCTCCTTCCTCATTGGGTATCACTTAGATTTAGTAATGATGCTTCATATTATGGTGGTAGTCTTTTCCCAAGTAACATAAACAGAAACATTCAACTAGAGAAAAGAGAGAGAGCGCTCACATATTTTGAAACCCAGGGGTACATCTGCATTTTCTAACCCCAGATCTAACTGATCAGATCTTAATAATATATTTTATGATCTATAAAAAAAATCAAATGAGATATACTATTGCAGAATGTTTTTAGCCAATGATCTGCATGCTGATATTCAATAGACATAGTTAAAGTTAGACATTATAACTGTTCCAGTCAGTTCAGCTAAATCATCATAACAAGCATAGTTATTATGCTAAAACACATGAACAGTCACAGTTGTTCATTTCCATCAGGGGATAAAAAACTGTTCTATCTTTACTTATAATAGATGAAAAGTGAACTGAAAATGGAAAGTAATGATTCTAAATGACAATGCTAATAATAAACATGATATCTAAATAATCATTGTAAAATAAATAAAATGAGGGATATAAAGAATTCTCTTCTTCATTTTTTCCTAGAACAAAAATCATAAACCATTCTGTAGCTTTTTATTTGCTTTTTTTTTCAATTACAGTTGACATTCAATGTCATTTTATGTTAGTTTCAGGTATACAGCATAGTGGTTATACATTTACGTTAATTTACAAAGTGGTCTCCCCTATAAGTCAATTACTCACCTGGCACCATACATAGTTATTACAATATTATTGGCTATATTTCCTATGCTATACTTTAAAACCATGACTATTTTGTAACTATCAACATTATGCAGCTTTTAAAATAAATTCAGGTGACGACTCAAGACAATAATTAGTCTGCTTCGTCAGACTATTAGATCAAATCAACTCTTCCTAGATACTATGCCATTGACTAAATGTGGGTTTTGTTTCCACTTTAAGAACTTTATCTCTCCTCTATCTATGAGAAAAAAAAAGATGGCAATCTATGAATAACACAGAACTTCTCACCAATATATGAATATACCAGTCTCAAGTAAAACTGGGATTCACACCATTGATAATTTCAGTAAGTCCCACCTTTGGTCATATAAACCTAAGCTCACCACCATTCACTGAAAGCCTAAATGTGATCAATCTTATCTTGCACTGAAGTCAAATGAAAGGATAATAATAATATTCTATCTTTTATATGGTGTCTTGTATCATAAATCACTATCTTGATATGATATACCATATTTCCTACAATAAAAATTTGGCAAATTTTTTGGTCTAGAATGGCCTGACTACAAGAAATCTGTTTTTCTTTTATGGGGCCTGCTTACTTTGGTCAATCCCAAACACTAAAACTGTGTAATTATCCAGAAAAATCTTCCTGGAAAGAGTCAAGTGGACCTCTAATAATTCCAAATTCACTTGTCATTTTGGCATGGATATGATATGCTTTTATTCATATAAATTTATATTGTAGACATATATATATATATATATACACATACACATATAGATACATATACACACATATATAAAATAAATATGTTTACACATTTTATAGATGTACATAATATATAGTATATAATAAATATATTATATATGTATATAAAATATATGTGAAATATATATATGTATATATGCTCTGTTTAGCATGGAGATGGCTAGGCAGAGTATACACAGACCAGACTGTGCAGAAGTCAACTGAAAACTGTGGGCTGTGTGTTCATTCAGGAGGCTGAAAGAATTAACTATGGCTCTGCCAGACAAATTCTCTACTTATTTACCTATTTTGTGGAAAAAGCTGATTGGTGCAGGTCAAGTGGTTTGATATGCAGTGCTATACTGATAAAGTAAAAAAGGAATCCTTACAGATAGGGAAATTATCTACATATAAGAGAAAGTGAGATTATTAAAGTAAAAGGTGGAATTTTGTCTTAATAATCTGTATAATGACCTCACACTTTAATTTCTATGTACAGACCTAACTTTACGCTGGGTTCAAATGATGTCTTTAAAAATATGATTACATCAATGTTGGTTTACATTTGAGAACTACCTTAATGAGCAATTTGCTGGGTCAGAGGTACATTTTATGCTTACTCCATACATAGGGGACAAAGAGAAACCCAAAACTATGGGACATAGTCCCATCCTTCAAGTATGTATGAACAATCCAGGGTGCTAAATCAGCAACAAAGAGAGGCAGTGTCACATGATGATTAAACACTCGGGTTCTAAAGCCAAACTACTGAGCATTTGAATTCCAACTCTGCCATTTAACCTCTGATGCCTTCTTGGAACCCATCTGTAAAATGGGCATGATAATAGTATTTACCTCTAGTGTAGGTTAAAAGATTGAGTAAAAGAAAGTGTACAAGTCTATATTTGTTGAAGGAGTGGGCAAATTAGTAAATCTTTGTGCAGTTTTTCAAGTGCAGTGGCCCAATATATAAGAAGCTTGACTTCTTTTTTAGTCATTAATAATAGTTATCTAAGTGAACCTGAACCAGTTACAAACTTCCTGAGCCTCAATTTCTCCCACTTAAAAATAAAAGATTAAGTTAGATGATCTCGACAAAATATAATAGCTTTGATTATATTTCTATAATTACATTTTTTGATAAATAGTCAATAGGGGTATTAGTGAGGGCTGGAATAATGGAAGGTTTTATTAAGGAACTAAAGGTAACCTGAGGACAAAAGAGAGAAATAAATTGGTAAGTTGGAATGAAAACAAACATGAGAAGACACTGAGAAGGAAAGGAATAGGGAAGATTAGAGGAACTCAGAAAGTTCTGACCTTTCTGGAGGCTTCACACTGGGAATGGGAAAAAACAGGTTTTTACACGAAAAATGAGGTCTAAGTGTATAGAGATTTAAAAGAAAGGCAAAAGAGTTCCCTTGAAAGTCTAAAAAAACTCAAATCCCCTAAATGTTATTTGAGAAGAGGAATGACAATGTGAAAGCAGTGATTAAGGAAGACTAAAATGGTAAAGTTATGTGGGATGAGTTGGAGATAGTGAAGATAATGAATTCAATTATTCTTTCTAAAGCTGACTATTAATATGGCTCAGAAGTAAATGCAATGGCTGTTATGGCCACCTCAGAACAAGTTTTATTAGTCTATGGCTAAAACTCAAATTTTAGCCATATATACTATTTTCCCCATGGCACATTACTAAGTATTCATGATATCTTGTGACATTTAAAATTTAAATAAATATGTATGTCTTTAGATCAAGCATCATATGGCAGATACAGGCAATGTTAAAATATTGTTCTGTCTACGTGTGCGAATGCAATGTGTGAATTAAGTGAAAGATTATAGATTATTAGAACCTGAGGTTTCTGGATAACCTTGATTCTCTATATGATATCCAAGCCATGTATAATAAAATAGTATTGAAACACTTGCGAACTGTCATTTAGCACAGAAGAATAGAAAGGCAGAAGTCAGAGATCAAGATCCCCACTATTCAATGAGTTCCATTTGTGTTTCTCTCCTCTTCATGTTAACAAAGTAAAATTTAACAATTTTCTAGAAAAGTTAGATGAAGTTTATGAAAGATGAACCTTATGAATCTTATTAATAGAACCAAATGATTCAAATGCCCCTGAATACTTAAAAAAAAATGTTTGGGCAGTTTTCAGCAGTGTGGTCATCCTCTAATCTTCATATTTGAAAAACAGGATGAATTGAATTTGAAGTCACAGAACTATTTTAATACAATTCAATATTTTTATATACTATCAAGAGCTAAGAGGAATGAGAAAAGAAATCCACATTAAATATATACTATATATCCAACACCATGCTGGACATAACTTAATGTTATCTTGCTTAATTCTATTAGGAGAGCTCTGAAATTTTTCTAGTTGTACTGATTTAAAAAAAAAAGTTCAAAGAGCTAAAGAAACATATCTACAGTTTAACAGCAACTAAGTGACTGAGCCAGGATTTCATAACAATTATATCTAGACTTCCATTTAAGCCTCTGTGGAGAGAAAAGATTCACTCTCCTGCCTGAAACAATCAAAATACATCAAATAAGGTTTTCAAAATATATGAAGCAAAGTTTTCAAAACAGTGGAGACCAGGCAATGATGAATAGTAATCCCTGAGAAATGGGAAACAAAATTAACCCTAAAATACCATAGTTTACTGTAATAAGAGATTTTCCAGGCTCCAGCACAGGGAGATGGAACCCAGAGCTGATAGTCTGGGGAGAACAAGGCAACAAAAATTCACAGGCAACCAAAATTCACAGGACAGAGTCCTAAAGAGGAGAGAACTACACAAAGAGAAAAACTTAAAAATCTGTAGAGAAACCCTTTTAGTATTGGGCTGAGTACTGATAAGCACATGCATATGAGGAAACTATAGGGAAAGGACCACAAAAATAGTAAGAGGTAACAGTGTCCAAGACTCACACAGAGCCAGGTGTAGTTCCTAGCAGACCTCAAGATTCAAAGGCATTAAGTAGAGAACACAGTAGGGTCTTGTCTTAGCTGTAAAGAAAACCAATGCAAACCAATTAAATCTTAAAGACCTGAAAAAAATTTTTTTCAAGTAACTTCATCCCAGAAAAAAGTTCATGAATATTTATAGAAATATAAAAATATTCAGTAACAAGGTAAAATTTACTGTCTGTCATGCAATCAGAGATTAGACAGAAGCAGAAAAATAAGACTCCTAAGGAGAAGAAAAATAAATCAATCAAAATGGATCCAGAACTGACACAGACGTTGGAATTAGTAGAAAAGGACATTAAAATGATCATGATAACTATATTTCATATGTTCAAAAAGTGAAGTAGAGATATGAAAGATATTTTTTAAAACACTCAAATTAAATTCTCAAAGATAAAACCTACTATATGTAAGAACAAAAATGTACTAGTTTGGATTAATCACAGATTAGTCATACAGAAGAAAAAATTTCTGAACCCTGAGACATAACAGGGGAAATTACCTAAAATAAATTACAGTATCAAGAAAAAAATGGAAGGAAGAAAGAAGGAAGAAGAAAGAAGAAAGAAGAAAAAAGGAAGAAAGAAGAAGGAGGAAGGAGGAACGGAAGGGAAGGGAAGGGAAGGGAAGGAAAGGAAAGGAAAGAAAAGGAAAGGAAAGGAGAAGAGAAGAGAGGAGAGGAGAAGAGAAGAGAGGAAAGGAGACCAAAGGAGAGCAAAGGAGAGCAAAAGAGAGGAGGCAGAGGAAGAGAGGAAGGAAAAAATCGGTAAACTAGAAGACATGAAGCAGCCAAAAAAACCATTAAACTGGAGTATTTAAATTGTGGAACACAGTAAGACAAAAAATTTTTGAAGAAATATTGACCTAAAATTATAGTAGATGGAAATATAGATCTACACAAAGGAATGAAGAACATCAGAAATGGTAAATATATGAGTAAACACATTGCTATTTTTCTTTTTATTTAAATACTTTAAAATAGAATTGACAGTTTAAATAAAAATAATAACAATCTAGTATTAGGTTTATAATGTGTGTAAAAGTAAAATATATGATAAAATAACATAAAATTGGAGAAAAATATAAATATGCTATTTTAAGGTTCTTAAACTAATCTAAAATAGTATAATGTCAGTTGAAGATAGTCTGCAAAATACTGAAGATATATATTATAAAAACTAAATCAACCATTAAAATAGTAAGTAAAATAAGAAAACATATTTAATAGGCCAACAAAGTGAATAAAATAGAATCTTAAAAATTCAAATAAACCAAAGTGACAGAAAAATGGGAAAAGGTAATTATGAACAGATGAGACAATTATAAAATAAACAGTGAGTTGATAAATTTAAGTGCAACCATTTCAATAATCATGTTAAATATAAATAGTCAAAATACCTCATTTAAAAAAAGCAGATTTTTAAATATATAAAAATGAAAAAGTCAAGTCCTAACTACAAAAACACACACAAATATAAATACACACAAAAAATTAAAAGTAAAAGAATGGTGAAAGATATAGTAATACTAACAAAAAAGAATGACTATATCTGACAAAGAAAGTTTTAGAGCAGAGGATATTACTTGCAATAAAGACAATAATTTCGTAATGGTAAAGGGGTCAATTCATCAAAAAGATATAAAAATCCTAAATCTAATAACATAGTTCAAAATAAATGAAGAAAAAACTGACAGGATAAATAGACAAACCTCTAATTATAGTCAGATTTCAAACCCCTCTCTCAATAAATGTAGAACATATAGAAAATTTGAACAACACTATCAATCAACTTGACCTAAACGACTCCATCCAACAACGGTTGAATACACATTCTTTTGAAGTGCACACAGATTATTTACCAAGATAGACTTTACTGTAGGCCATTAATAAGTATCAATAAATGTAAAGGCACTCAGATCATACAAAATTTATTATTTTAATAAAAAGGATCAAACTACAAATTAAACAAAAATATATCTGAAAAAAATCTCTCCAAATAACTGGAAATTAATAGATTTCTAAATAACACATGGATCAAAGAAGTCAAAAGGGAAATTTTGAACTGAATGAAATTAAAAAGATATGTCAAAATTTATAACATACCACTAAATAGTACTTATGGGGGAAATTTATAGCACTAATGCCTATATTAGAAAAAAAAGAAAGCTCTCAAATCAGTGACCTCAGTTTCCAACTTAAGAAACTGGAAAAGAGCAATAAAGATCAAATTAAGTATAATAAAGAAAATAATAATAATAATAATAAGCAGAAGTCAAGAAAAATTAAAAAATAATAAACAAAAATCTCATTACTTAAAAATAAATAAATAAAATTGAAAAATCTCTAACCAAACTGATCAAGAAAAAACAGAAGTGAAGACAAATTAAAAATATCAGGAACAAGAGAGATGATATAATACAGATTCTATATTAAAAGAATAAAAATAGAATATTATGAATAATTTTATGCAAATAAATTTGGCCTCTTAGAAGAAATGGATAAATTTCTTGAAAGATACAAATTATTAAAGCTCACTTAAGAAACAATCTCAATAATTTTTTATCTATTAAACTAAATTTTTAGTTAAAAATCTTCCCACAAAGAAAACTCCAGAGCTGATGAATTCTACTAAACACTTAGAAAGAAATATTATAAATTCTATACAAATTCTTCCAGAAAACTGAAAAGGTAAGGGTATGTTCCAGTTAATTCTTTGAGGACATCTCTATGCTAATACCAAATCTAGACAAATCTATTACAAAAAAGGAAAACTACAGACAAATAATGCATAGAGTAAAAATCTTAAAACAAAATTTTAGTAAACCTAATCCAATAATGTATAAAAAGGATGATAACATCATTATAAAATGGTATTTATATCAGGAATGTCAGGTTAGTTTAACATTTACCAACCAATCAGTGTAATTCACCATACTAACAATCTAAAAAAGAAAAATCATATAACTCTCAATGGCATACAAAGTATTTGACAAAATCCTATATCTATTTCTGATCAAACTTTCCACAAACTAGGAATAGAAGAGAATGCCCTCAACCTGATAAAAAGCATCTACAAAAGACCTACGACTAACACCAAACTTTGGTGAAAGATTGAAAACTTTCCCCCAAAATCAGAAAAAATCATGGATGTCTGCTATCATCACTTTTATTCAGTATTGTACTAAAGCTTCTAGTCAGAATAATCAGGTAAGAAAAATAAATACTTAAAAAGAAGTGAAATCGTATTTTAAAAAGTCATGATTCACAAAAGGATATGTAGAAAAATTTGATGACGTTTACAAAAAGAAACCACACAACTCATAATTGAGTTTAGGGAAGGTCTCAGGATACAAAATCAAAATACAAAAATCAGTTGTATTTTTATATACTAGTAATGAACAATTACAAATCAAAATTTAAAAATGATATTTGCAATAGCATCAAAAATAATAAAACAATAAGTAATAAATTGAACAAAACATGTGAAAGTCGTGTACACTGAAAATGTTAAAACATTGCTGAGAGAAAACCTAAATAAATAAAGCTATATGCCATATTTATGAGTTAAATAACTCAATATTGCTATCGTTTCTCCCCAAAGTGATCTACAAATAAAATGAATTCCCACTAAAAATCACAACAGTTTTTTAATAGAAAATGACAAACTGATTCTAAATTCATAAATAAATAAAAAAGATCTATGATAGCCAAAACATCTTGGAAAAAGAACAAATTTAGAGGACTGATGCTACCTGATTTCAAGGCTCAATATAAATCCACAGAAATCAAAATAGAATAGTATTGCTATAAAGATAAACAATTTGATCACTGGAACAGAATAAAAAGTTCAGAAACAAATACACACATATAAACAACTGATTTTTAACAAAAGTACAAATGTAATTCTGTGGAAATAGATAAATCTTTTTCAAAATATGATGGTGGAACAACTGGATACCCAAATGCAAAAAAAAAAAAGAGCAAAACTTCAATATATATTTCATACTTCACACTATATACAAATATCACTTTAAAATGAATCATAGACCTAAAGGCAAAACCTAAAATTATAAAATTTCTAGAAGAAAAAAAAAAGATAATAACCCCTACAGCCTTCGATTGCTAAGGTAATAATTTATTAGCGACAATACCAAAAAAGCACAATCAAGGAAAAGAACAAATTGATAAATTGAATTTCATTAAAATTATAATCTTCACACTGTTAAGGGAATGACAAGACAGACTATACTGACTGTGATAAATGTTTATAAATCACATATATGTTAAAGAACTCTCAAAACTCAGTAATAAAAAAAATAACCAATAATGGTATGAAAATTATGGATTAAAGATAATGAGCAGACACTTCACCAAAGATATTCAATGGAAAAGCACAGAAAAAGACGTCCAATTATCATTAGTCAATAAGGAAATACACCACAATGAGGTGCTGCTATATATCTATTACAGTAGTTAATTTTTTTTTAAATTGATCATTTTGGCAAAGTGGAGGAACGTGAACCTTCATACATTACTGATGGAAATATGTTGCAACCATTTTTGTAAACAGTTTAGCAGTTTCTGTAAAAATTAAACATATTTAATGGCTATATAATCCAGCCATTTTACTGTTAAGAATTTATCCAAGAAAAATGAAAGCATATGTCCAAACACTTATACATAAAGGTTATTGTAAAAATTTTATTTGTACCAGTCAAAACCTGAAATAAACATCAACAGGTAAACAGATAAACAAACATTGGATACTATTCAGTAATTAAAATAATGAATAATGAATATGGTACACATTGCAATATGGATAATTCCCAAAATAATTATACCGAAAGAAGCCAAACAAAAATGAATACATACTATATGATTCCATTTATATAACTTTCTAAGAAATGCAAAGTAACCCATGTGAGAGAAAATGGTTGCCTGGGAAAGAAGGCTTAAAAAGGAACACAAGTTAACTTATGACAGTGATGGTTATTTTTATTACAGTCATAGGTCTTGACAAGGCATTGGTTCCAGGGTCCCCTGTGGTTATTAAAACCTGAGAATGCCAAGTCCCTTATATAAAATGGCATATTTATTTACATATAACCTATGTATATCCTCCCATATACTTTAAATCATCTCTAGATTATTTATAATACCTAACCACGTAAATTTTATGTAATAGTTATTACACTATCTTATTTAGGGACTAGGACAAGAAAAAAGTCTTCATGATCAGTACATATGCAACCATTGTAGGCCTAAGTACGTCAACAACAATGTTAACAATGTTAACATTGTTAACATTTATATATATATATATATATATATATATGTATATATATATATATATATAATGTTACACATACATATATATATATACAAAACATTTTATATGTTAACGATGTTAACATTTTACGTGTGTGTGTGTGTGTGTGTGTGTGTGTGTGTGTGTGTGTGTGTGTTTTGATCTAATTTTGGTTGAATCCATAGATATAGAACCTGTGGATACAGAGGACTGACTGCCTCATGTTTGGGGCGATGGTTTCACAAATATTCTATGTATCAAAATTCATCTCATTCATCTCTTTATAGTGACAAGTTGCTCCAGTAGCTTCATGAATACATACACCTACCTATGTGCAATTTACTGTATGTCAATTATATTTCAATAACGCTGTCTTTTAAAAGGTGGTCTAACTTCGAATCTCATTTTTCTCTCCACTATCCCCCACCTGGCATGCAGGTATTCAATTCAGTAAGTATTTATTCATCCTTCTATGTTCCTGACCATGCACTTGACATAAGAACTCAAAAAAAGAATTTCACTTATATGAGGAATCTAAGAAATAAAAGAAACGAACTAAACTAAAACACTTACAGATACAGAAAACAAACTGGTGATTGCCAGAAGGGAAAGAGGTTGGGGACCAGGTGAAAAGGTAAATAAGTAACAAAACAGTCACTGGGATGTAGAGTACAGGATATGGACTATAGTCAATAGTATTGTAATGGCTATATGTAGTGCCAGACAAGTGCTAATCAGGGGGATCACTTCATAAATTATATAAATGTCGAACCATTGTACTGCATAAGTAAAACTAATATAAATAAAAAATGCAAAAAAGAAAAAGAAATCATAAGGAAAAAAAAGAATTTAAAAAAAGAATGTATGAGCTGCTAGAAAGCTTATTTTCAAAATAAATATATGTAGATCATATAGTAAGCATTGTTAAACCTCTTTCTGTGGGTTCACTTTATGTTCCTGCTCTTATTTCTTTCTTATACTATCTAATTATGTTTTCTATATTCTTGGATCCTCTTTGAATCCTCTCTAAAACAAGATGAGATATAAATACAATTATATAAATAATTAAGATATGATATTTGCCTTCAAAGGAGTTTGCAGCAAAGAACGGGCAGTCCTTCTCTTCAGGTACATCACATCCTAGTGGAGAGGGCATACATGTACACTAATAATATGCTACAAGATTTAATTTGTGAATACCATAATGGCATGAATATATTTAAACTTAAATATATATTTAAGTTTTATAGCAAGAGCACTAGAGAATGTTTAATTCTGACAAGACCAATAAAAGTTCACAGAGAAGAGATAGCTTTCAGTTTGGGCTTTGAAAGATGTGTTGATTTTCAATGGGCAGAAGTGGAAGAAGAACAATCTAGGCAAGAAAGCATCATAAACAAAGAAGTGTGCATGAGGAAGGTGAGTATATAAAGAGTAGTCTAATGCAGGGGTCCCCATCCACCAAGCCATGGATTAGCACCTATCTGTGGCTTGTTCAAGAAACTGGGCTGCACAGCAGAAGGTGAGCAGCAGGCCAGTGAGAAAGCTTCATCAGTATTTGCAGCCACTCCCTAGCACTAGCATCTCCACCTCAGCTCCACCTCAGATCATCAGGCATTAGATTCTCGTAGGAGCACCAGTCCCTAGTGCCAAAAAGGTTAGGGGACCACTGATCTAATGACATTAGATACATGCCCAACACTAACCACAACTGCTTGATATCTGGAGAGTTATTTAATTTCTCCAAGTCCAGCACCCTCAACTATAAGTGGGAACAATTACACTATTATAACCAAAAGAGGTTCTTAAAAGGACTAAAAGAGAAATAGTAAATATAAAGCACCCAGTACTGTGCCTGGCATGTACCAAATGCTTACAAAACGAGTAGTAATTATTAGCATGAGACTAGATTAAGAAGAGCAAAAGGGGTAGAGAAAAATTTATCTCATTTGTATCTTTATAGTGACAAGTAGCTTCATGAATACATACATTCTGTTATATAATGACTTTATTCTTTCTAAAACAAATTTCTGGTTTCACCTGGTCTGTTAAAAAAATTATTTGAAATGTAGGGAGTGGCGAAGAGAAGCACAGATGGCAATTTTATGCTTGAGAATTCAGTCCTTCTCATTTGAGTTAAAAAAAAAAAAACAGACTTTATGGATTCTTCCTCCAGCCATGTGTCTTTGACTATTAAAAAAATATACATAACAGTCTCATCAGGATTTAAAGTTTTATGATTTTAAAGGATTCATAAAACTTAAAACATTTTTAAGTTACACAGAAGCATGTATCTGGGAAGGATCATCTGGTTGAAACCCCACATTTTCAGGCCAATAATACAATAAAGAAAAGTGTCTTGAACAAACCAACCAACAAGCAAATAGAAATCCATGTGAAACTTGTCACACACAACTTTGTGATTTCATTTACAGAAGTTTCAGATAGAGAAGATAACTATACCTTCACAAACCATTGTGTTGTTGAAAACTAAACGCAAGTTGAGAACAGTCACAACAAAAACTGAATAGAAATTCATCTGTTTGGTATGATGAGTTACAACGGAGCCTGAAGGCAAAAACATTGAGTAAATCAAAAAAAGTAATGGGATTTATTTGCTCTGGGAAGGCTAACTATATGCCTAGTAAGGCATTGATACACTGTTAAATATTTACATGTTTGCAGAACTAAAAGTTACCATAACCATATTAATGTGTTTCCTCCATTTTTCTTTCCTAGTTCTATCCTTGCATCTATACTCCTAATCCATACAATCTCTGAAAGCCCTACTAATCAAATATTTTAGGACTGGCTATCCAAAAACTATCAATTCTAGCAGAAGCCAATTTTTCTTAAGAAAATAGCAAGTTATATACATCTTTTTAATACATTAAAAAGGGCATTTGGTTTTACATTTGAGACATTTTATTGATTTTATTGATAGACACAAAATTTTATCATTATAAAGAAAGCAGCAAACGAGTAAGAAGGTGTATTAACAATCCAGGAAACTGATAACCATAATTAGCTTTAAAATATCCAGAACGGTCCATGAGAAAACAAGGAAAAGATTCTCAACACAAATAAAGGCTCTGTTTTCCAAAATGGAATGGCTATCTAGATAGACAAAGACACAGATATAGATTGCTTTTTTTCCTCTCCAGGAAGTTTAAAGAATCTCTTTGGGACTTTCCATATTGACAGACAAGCTGAGAGCTTGTAAAACTTAGTGAAGTGAAGAATATTCCTACATCCCCTTTAACACAGGCTCTATTTAACTAAAAGACTTGAAAGGTAGATGGGATGTAGGTTTCATTCAAATTTATTTTAAAAAGAAATAAGAGTAAATATATATTTCTACCAGGAGAGGTGGAATAAGCAAAAAGACTAACAAATTATATTTATTAATTAAACAATACATAGAAATATATATGTATCAGGCATAGTTATAAGCATTTTACCATCATTTAAATTAACCCTTACTACAACCTTAAGGTGAAGTGTCTGCTATTGTCTCCAATTAACAGATGAGAAAGCTGGAACACAGCAGGTTTGAAAGACTTGCCCAGTTTCACATGGCTACTTAGTAGCAGACTGAGCTTTGAGCCCAGACTGCCTGGCTCTAAAACCCATGCTTGTAATCACTTTACTGTGTTGCATATTGTTCCCTGGAGAAATTTCTGTTGAGGGATAAATTTATTTTAAACTTTGAATATTTCTGCTGTCCTACAAAGCCCTGAGAGAAATTCTACATGTGTAGTAGGGACTATTCCACCAGTGGAATCAATATTTTTATGGAAGAATGTCCCTAGAAACCAGCTTATAATGCCTTTTTAATTACTAATCATTTTAGAATGACTGAAGAATTAATAATCCCATACTTCAGAAGAGATAGGTGATAAATTTCAAGTATATGATATCACTGATGTACTAAACATTTCTTAAAGCCAAGAGACAGGTGAAAACAGAGACATGGAGCTGTTCAGTCTTCTCTGTGGCACACAGACATCCTAGAAAGGGCAATAAAAACCCGGCATAATGAATGTGGTAGTTGTTGAGCCTTCTCTTCATCCATCCTATGCCTGAGGAAGGAAGCCTGGTACAGTCTATGATTCTTTCCCAATAAGATTTCCTACAGTAGAACAATCAGTGACAAGACCAAGAGCAGCAAGAAAGAAAAAATAATAATAAGCTTTCTCTAAGAAAGCAGGTCCTGTCAGCCCAATAACTGTGGACTAGATAGTGGTGAGTATAATTGGCCGCGTCTTGGTAAAAGTCAGTCTCCTCAAAATGATTGCCCTATTCAGGTCTTTCATAATAAATTGGAAAATATAGCTCAGATAAACACCTAGAAAGACTTGGAAACTAATTTCTCAAGTTTTCTTCTGGATAGACTTTAAGTTTCCTAGAAAGTAATCCTCAAATATTTCCCAAAGTGTTTTTTTTTCCTTTTCTATTTCAACCAAAGAGAATATAAGCTTGAGAAACCATGTATTTGCGTGCATGCCTATAGATTTATATAGTCATACCCATTTTTCAGACATCAAAAATAAATCGACCAGTAAAAACAGAAGCCAAGCAAATTCTAGCACTTGAGGTTCCATTCAAGTATCATTGCACTTTGAGTTGAAGGTGAAGGTTAGCAATCTCTCCCAATTGCTTGTCTTTGCACTAACATTCCTAACTAAATGAACATCCAGAGGATGATGCTTACTCAGGATTCCACTTCAGATTCTAGCACTGAGGTATCTACATGAAGCATGAATAGCTGTTGTTGCCCTAGGCTTACTATTTCTAATTATATTGTTTGGTTGCTCTGTTTAGTTCAGTAAGCTGATACATTAATTGTGTAGCAACATAAAAAAGAAAACATAAAAAGACCTTAAGTTAAGCAGTGGTTTCTTGGCTTCCTTTCCTGAACATCTCTAAGGCTAGCAGTCAGTTGAAATGATCGGTGAGGTGAAAGAGACCTTCTCCTACTTTGATTTATCCTGCTTTCATTATAACATAGCAAAAATTGAAATGTGGTTATCCTTTTTTCAGCTTCTTATCATAGTAAGAACTTGGTTTCATTTTTATTATAGATTTACTTGGTAGCATTATTCAAAAGTTTGGAAATCGTTAAACTATCTATTCAGTGAAAAGTCTCAGAACAAATGGAATCCCATTACTTTCAGAACAAAACTAAAACTATCACACAAGGCCCTTGATAATATGTCCACTGCCTAGCTGTCCAGCCTCAACATTAATCATACCTTCTGCTTCTTCAAGTCAACCCAACCCTAACTATTTAACCATTATTCCAACAGTAGTAAATTATATGATCTCCCCAACTCCCTGTACTTTCTATGGCCACAGTATATTTGCACATGCTATTTGAATTAGTGATAATAGGCTAATTGATGTAACAAATAACCTCAACATTCTGGTCACTAACACATTATGGTTTATTTCTCAATGAAGTCACAGTCCAATGCAGGTCAGCAGTGGTTCTCTGCTCCACTAAGTTATTTAAGAACCCAAGTTCTGTACATCCAGTAGCTCCAACATTCTCTAGGACAGTTCTTCTCAATTAGATTTCCATGAGACTCGTAAGCCCTGATGCCTGTAGGCATCCACTGTATTTGATTAATTAACCATCTCCTAAAAATCTATAATTATGCTAGCTAAGCACAACCCTTGCAAGAACTGAAAATAGTCACTAAATCATTCTTCTATAAGACTTGATTCTCTATGAATTCTTTGAGGAAGGCTGCTCTAGGCATGGTTTTCATGTTGGCTGAATGTTAAGATCACCTAGGAGCTAAAACTGAGAGCTGATCTGAGGCCTCAGAATTTTTAGATCATCTACATCCAGACCACCAAAGACATAAGAGAAAGAGGATGAAAAAAAAAAATCACACAGAAAGTTTTCTTGCGGGATACACTGAGAAACGGTGTGACTCACTTCCATCCACAGTCCACTGGTGAGAAGATGATTACATAGCCCCATGTAATTCAACAGCCTTGGCAGTATTTCTGATACTCTTCACCTGAAAAGATGGCTCCTGTTCCTTCCCTCACATCTCCCCGAATGCTCCATTTGGAAGCTCTTCTTATTCTCTGCCCAAGAAAACCTCACTCCATGCCTCCAAAACTCCCTAGGATGCACCTTCAAAGAGTGTTGACTCCACAGAACTCTTGGGGTTAGCTTCTCTGTCTCCTCCAGCTCCAGCTGGGTATTTCTAGTGTCTGTTGTGGCTCAAGATACAGAACAGATACTCAATGTATTTTGAGAATGAATAAATTAAAGCACCAATAATACTTCATATACACATGCACCATAGCTAATCTTGACAAAGACTCAATATCATCCCAAGTCTTAGATTTAAGAAATTTAGAAGTTTAAAGCAAAAGACCTGTTTAAAGTGACAAAATGACAGATAAACAGATTGTGTTATATCTGACTATGTAATCTTTATTTAATTGTGCTTGCTGTGTTTTATCCTCCTTCTTCAACTTTAAAATAAAATGGAATGATATATGTATAAGAGAAAACACACTACTTGTTTTTATATCTCAGAAATCTCTTCTTGTTGAAAACAGCATGAAAAATTTTTCTCTCATCTAAAGCCCAATGAAATACTAGATAAGCTATAAAAAGGATGCTTGGTATCTTTTCCCTCTTCAAAGTTCCATTGTGATGCTTGTATCTTTCCGCTTTAGAAAGTACAGTTTCAATGCTTCAGTATAATTGTAGCAGCCCTAGGTTTATCAAAACTATCATCATTTCTAAAAGAACATAACTTTGTTACTATATCAGGTATAATCAAGTTTTGTTATGGCATAAATGGGCTTTTGTACAGTGATTCTCTCCTTCCTTCCTTCCTTTCTTTCCAGTATTACTGCCTACTATTCTATGACAGCTGGAATAAAATGCTACATTAAGAAACCAAATCTGCTTCAGAGGGTAGCCAACAATGTCTGTTTCTCAGTCTCCAAATTAATCCTGTGGATATTCAATTTCAGTGAAAAACTTGCTAGTAAAATAATTAAATAAAAATAAAATAAATATTAAGCCAAAACACAGAGGCTGGTGTTATGTACACACTCAGAGTGGTGGCCAGCTTTAGGTGTGAAGTGGAGCAGATAGTTATAGACACACTTAGTGATGGGGATCAGGTCAGGCAGCAAGAGCTGGGGCCAACTGCAAGTATACTGGCAGCTGTGCTGGCCCTAGCTATTGGAGTGTATTACCATGGCTGCTGGGCCTTGCCACGGGTACTCTTTCATTTAATTCTTGAACTGGTATGGTCTGTTGAAACTCAGAATTTCTTTCCATCTTCTATTGTACCTTACTGGGGTTTTTTTGACAAAAGCTAGAAATTTAAAAAATCATATTCCCAGATTTTCTTTTCAACTAACGAAATGCATTAGATTTGCAAATTAGGTTCCACAAATTAGAAGCACTCCCCTGAAATTTAGAAAGCAGAAGTAAAATTGAGATCACATTCCTATGGCTTTTGGCATTTTTTCTTTTGACAAGTAAGCCTGTGAAACCAATGGCCACAGCTTTACTGATAAAGAGATGGAACAGCAGCATCTGGGCCATTTCCCAATGCTCAGGCAGCTTCAGTTATACAGTGGTAGTGATAGTAAAATGACAGTGACAGGCTTCTGTATCCTAAATTTCAGCAAGTTTTTGACTCATGGTTCCAATAACAGCCTCTTGAACCTCCTCTACTTTCATAAGTTTGGCAGAGGCAGCAGCATTCCTGGCAGGCCAATTCAGTAAGTAATCTTATTCTAAAAAGCTTTATTAGAGGTTCAGTCTAGTTTTTGTTCTCTAGCCTTCCAACAATTTTATAAGCACATAACTAATCTGTATTAAATATCGTATTATTTAAAATACCCAAAGTGGTTTTCATTTAAAGCAGTGAATCTTAATTGATATAAACCCCAAAATAACCCTGTGGGATTCTATTACTATACCTCTTTTACACACGAAAAACTGAGAAACCAAAAAGTTAAGTAAAGGAGTAAATGTACAGAAAGACAAGGAGAAAATATTTGCAAAACATATATGTGATAAAGGAGTTGCATCCAAAATATACAAATAACTCTTAAAACTCAATAATAAGAAAACAACCAAACTAACTAAAAAATGGGCAAAATACTGGAACAGAAACCTCCCCAAAGAAAATATACAGATGGCAAATGAGTATATAAGATGTTACACAGTATATGTCATCAGGGAATTACATAGTAAAGCAATGATGAGATATCACTACACACCTATTAGAATGGCTAAAATCCAAACCACAGACAACACCAAATGCTAGCAGGAATGTGGAGCAACAGGAACTCTCATACATTGCTAGTGGGGATTCAGAATGATAAGGCCACTTTGGAAGACAGTTTTGTAATTTCTGACAAAACCAAACATATTCTTACCATTTGATCCAACAATCACACCCAGTATTTACCCAAAGTTGTTGAAAACATGTCCACACAAAAATCTGTATGCAAATATTTATGGCAGCTTTACTCATCATAATTGCCAAAACTTAGAAGCAACCAAGATATCCTTTAGTAGGAAATGAATAAACAAACTGTGGTGTATCCAAACAATGGAATATTATTCAGCAATAAAAAATAAGCTATAAAGTCATGAAAAGACATGAAGGAAGCTTTAACACTTATTACTAAGTGAGAGAAGTAAGTTTGAAAAAATGTGTGCTATGTGATTCCAACTACATGATATTCTGAAAAAGAAAGAACGATAGAGAAAAAGATTAGTAGTTCCCAGGGTTTCAAGAGAGAGGAGGGGATGAAGAGTTGGAACACCAGAGATTTTTAGGGAAGTAAAATTATTTTTTGTGATACTATAATTGTGGATATGTGACATTATACATTTGTTAGAACCCATGGTAGTATATAACACAAAGGGTGAATCTTAACATAAACTAAGCATTTTAAATAATATCAGTGTTGGTTCATTAACTGTAACAAATGTCTTATCATAATACAAGATTTAATAGAGAAAACTATATGTGGGGGCAGAATATAGGGGAACTCTCTGTACTTTCACTCAATTTTTCTATGAATAAAATTGCTCTTTTAAAAGACCTATTCAAAAATAATAATGACATGAAAGGTCTTCTATGGAAAATCCATATATATAATCATACTTAATGGTGAAAGGATGAATATTTTTCCCTTGAGATCAGGAACTAGACAAGTATATCTATTCTTACTTCTTTTTAACATTATACTAGAAATTCTATTCAGGACAATCAGGCAGGAAATAGAAGTAAAAACAATCCAGATTAGAAAGAAAGAAGTAAAACTATCACAATGTGCAAATAACATGATCTTGTATATAAAAACCCTAAGGAATCCACCAAAATATTTAGAACTAATAAATGAGTTCAGAAAGATTGCAAGACACAAGATAAACACAAAAATCAATTGTATTTCTATACACTAGTAATGAGCAATCTGAAAATTAAATTAAGAAAACAATACTATTTACAAACCATCACAAACAAAAGATACTTAGAAATAAACTTAAGAAAAAGAATGTAAGACTTGTACCCTGAAAATTATAAAACTTTAATAAAAGAAATTTTAAAAGACCTAAATAAATAAAAGGTCACTCCATGATCATGGATTGAAAGCTTTAATATTAAAATGGCAATACTTCCTAAATTGATCTACAGATTCAACAAAGTCCATATCAAAACCTCAGGGACTTTTCTTGCACTATTTGACATTGTGGTCATAAAATTCATATGGAAATGCAAGGGACCCAGAATAAGCACAACAATCTTGAAAATGAACAAAGTTGGACAACATACTTTCTGACTTCAAATGTACTACACAGCTATAATAATCAAATTAAGTATAGTACTGGCCTAAAGGTAAACATAAATGAATGGGATAGAATGCTGTTCAGAAGTATATACTTATATTTAAAATGAATTTTCCACAAGCCTGTGAAAGGGGCCTGTGAGACCCCTTTCTCACACAATACACAAAATTGAACTCAAAATAGTTGACAGTCCTAATGTAAGAGCTAAAACTTTAAAACTTGTATCAATGTTGTAACAAATTACCACACATTTAGTGACTTACAATAACAGAAATTTATTCTTCTACAGTTCTAGAGGCCAGAAGCCCAAATCTGGAAATCTAAAGAGGTCAACTTGAGTCTTTAGCTGAGTACTGATCTATGTATGTTTAAGAAGCCAGTGAAAGAGACACCAGAAAATGGTACACTGTACAATGCTTAGAGCCCATACAAGTCTAGTAAGAGGTCATATAAAGACTCACTAAATCATGGGTCATTCATTAGAGTCCTCAGAGCAATATTATCTAAGTAGTAGGGTTAAATTAGCCTTATAGTACTATAAAAGCTCCTCTGGACCCAGCCTAATAAAACCTAAAAACTAACTTTTAAGATTTATTTTGGTGATTTTTTAAATGAAGAAAACAACACAATCCTTAGGGAAAGGTAAGGGATTGAGAAAATAGGCCCTGGGTAAAAGTCATTATGATAGCACTTGAATTTGACAGGCCTGCCTAGGAAAGATAGGTACTGCCACAACTCTACAGAGAACAGCTACTGTCTAAGACTCAGCAGAGAAAATTATGAATCATAATTCAAAGCATAATCAGTTAAAAGAGGTTACATATGTAAAAGAATTATCAAAAAATATTACAAAAGTTAGAATATATATGTATTCAATATGTTGAACATTATTTCGTATGATCAAAAGGTAGAAAAAGCTATGAATATGACACAGTAATGCAAGATGTTAAGAAAGACCAAAATGGCACTTGAAGAGCTATAAAACATAAAATCTGAAAGGATAAATACACGAGAAGGGATTATCAGGTTATTGAACACTGCAGAAATATAAATCAGTGAACTTTAAAATATAAAACCCAAAACTGCCCCAAAACAAACAAACAAAAAAATGAAGAGCATAAAAATAAATAAATAAATAACTGGAAGAAAAAAGAAAAAAACATGAACAGAGGATCTGTGATCTTTAGGATAACAGATGGTCTAACATACATATAATCAGAGTACAAGAGAAGAGAGAGGAGTGACAAAAAATAATAACTGAAGAAATTTTTCCAAAACTATAAATCCACAGATCTAAAATTTCAACAAATCTTAAGCAGAATAAACATAAAGGATATCACACCAAGGCTCCTCATGATCAATTAGATGAATATCAGTGACAAACAGAAAATGTAAGAGCAATCAGAGAAAAAGAGATACCTTACATCCAAGAAGAAATTATATCCAAAATAAATCGCAAAAAGAATTAGAAAATGTTTGGAAGCAACTGAACATACATCATATAAAATTTTGTGGTATAAAACTAAAGCAGAGATTAGAGGGAAAGTAATAGCTTTAAAATGCTTATATAATAAAAGAGGAACCTCAAATTAATGATATTAAAAATTTTTTAATGTTAAATCAAAAATAACTGAAGAAAATAATAAACAGGAGGGGAAAAGAAAAGCAAAGAGGACAACTATAGAAATATATGTATGCAAAATCTGTTTCTTTGAAAAAAATCATAAATTTATAAATCTCTAGCCAGATTAATCATAAAGAAAAGAGAGAAAAGACAATTACTAATATCAGAAAGAAAAGTACTGGCATTACTACATGTTATACAGACATTAAAAAAATAATAAAGGACTATGAACAATTTTTTAGCTAAAACAATTAACAATTCACATAAAAGAAAAAATTCCATGAAAGATACAAAGTACCAAAACTCATTTAACAAGAAATACATAATATGAATAGCCCTATTTTGAAAGAGTGAAAGACTGTATAATAAGTAGGACCTCTGAATCTGACCTCAAATAGTTCATTTAGGCCCCAGATCAAGCAGCCAAGCACTAACTTTGCATTTTTATTTCAAGGGCTTATATGAATTGAATTGGAAGCAATCAGAGCCATTTAAATTTAGACTAAGACAACCAAATCTATATAATTGTAGACTTTCAAATGCTCAAATGCAAGCCACTCATCATGTTTCCAGGAGTCCCAAACCTTCTCTCCCTTTCCCTTGTCCTGCACTCACTCCAGCGAAGTTCAGATCACATCATAAACCAAAGTCAATCCAGGCAGCAGAATATTAATATGATTTTGAGGACTCTGCCTATACATCTGGGTCTTTTAATAGGAGGCAAAACATCTTAAAAGACTACTAGGAATGAGGTTTAAAATGCAAATGTCCCTAGAGGTCGGGTATGCATATTAACAAATTTTTAATAAGACTTAAATGACTGATTTGAAATGCCTTTTTCCAAAGAGCTGTTTCTGGTAGGAGTGGGATGAAGAAGCAAAAGGAGGGCAAAGAAAGCAGAAACTAGTGTAGACATGGGATACTAATGCTGAAACAAATTTAATTTCAGTTTGAAAAATGTTAGTTTTATCATTGTGCAGGTGCCTGGCTAACTACTGGAACACTGTGATGTCTAGGGTACAGGGATTTCTTAAGGACTATTAGATGAGTCTTTAGAATGATACTTTCTTTCACACACCCTTGCCATTTTATCCATCTCAATCTCAAAGAATATGGTTTCTAATGCTGACTGCATTATTTACTTAAATGAAGTTATATCATTCTTATTTCAAAATGTAGATCCTTTTTATTCTTTTTTAATTTAACAGCAAATGGATACAATAGAATCTGAAGTAACCTTTTTGATTCTTCAGGATAGGGCATGTGACATTTTAAAACTTAAAGTGAAATAAAGTTTTCTCTATTTTTTTTCCTAGGAACAATAAGATCTATCTTGATCACTGAAATATATTTGCCTATGAAAATGTAGGTATTTAATTAATAATGATAGTGTCCTCAATTAATTTTATCAGGGTTATATGAGTCAAAGGTATATTTGGCATTTTAAAAAACTTATAACGATGTAAACAAGCTACCAAAATTGTTAAAATTATTTAATTAGATGTGATGTAAATCTCCCTTAAGTAATTAACTACCTAGGGCATTTATAAGATAGACTTTGCTTATGCCCTTTTTACAGGAGACTAATAGGAGGTCGTTATCCTTTTAGAGTGGAGAGATTTATGCACATACCTTCCATTAGCCTTAATAGGTGTCCATGTAAATGACCAGGCACCAATAGCTGAAGAGACCTTCCCCCATCTATTGGGTAATTTGCTGTTTCAGTTAAAAAATAATTTTGGGAGAAAGAAAAGAAGTTATGTTCTTAATATAATTATCTTAGGTTAAGACTACACTAAAATGGCATAATAAAGAATAATGGGAGACCTGACACTTCATTTGGCTTTTATTTTTCCCTGCTTCCTAAATTAATCATAAGCATAACAATAAGCAAGTAAGCATAAAGGTAGATTAAAGTGACTGCTTTTGAAAAGATAGGAAAGTGCATTATATGATATGTAAGCACATCAACATAGATCATTAAATTAACAATGGAGTTGCAATAAAAGCTTATTGTTCTCTTCATATGGCAAATGTTTGCTACACTTGTACCTTAGACTATCATAGAATTTGCTTAACATTTTAATTGTATTATTTTAAGAAGTACAATGTCTTCCAAATGTTCCATTACTCTGCATTTTTTTTTCATTTGGTATTGCTGCTCATGCATATGGGCTTCTCAGGGTCCTTGGCACAATTTTGTGTACCTCGAAACATGTGCAGATGGTTACATTTTAGTTTTTCATTCTGCACATATAAAAACTTTCATGTGTTTAATGTAGAGCAAGGCTTACATGTCAAGTTGTTTTGTGTGACAAATAGTTGCATATAAATAAATTCATCGGATACACTCTAAAACAAAACAGAAATGTTTAACTCCTCAGAAATAGGGTATCAGAAATCCAGGAGTCTTTCCCCCATTTGGCAGATGACTTTATAAGATTCAGGTTCACTACTGGCAAAATAAGTTATATCTTCCTGGTTTAGACAAATACCACATAATCTCTGCTCAGATTTAAAATGCATGCCTATGTAATACATATTTGCAAATCTGTCTTAGAAATGTTGTGCTACAGATCAGATGCCTTGTTACTGAGAAATCAAAGTTCTTTAAATAGAGGTTGAAAATGAGGCAGAAGTTAATTTTTGCAGTAAGAGCTAATTGTGTTTTATTTTCATTTAACAGATTAAATATAGTTTTACCCTTTGCTTGGATTCCTTTTCTATCCCTTATAAACACAACAGTGTCATTGTATACATGAGGATTCTACTTAATTTTTTAAAAAGTCACACAAAAAAGAAAGGAAGGAACAATGAAAACAAGACAATTTATAGGATCCTAGTTACTGGCCTTTAACAAAAGGCATTTCTAAAGAATTTTTAGGGAGCTATTTTATAGTTCTTACAGTGGATGCTATATATCCCTTTATTTTTACACTGTATTTATTTTAAAATCAAACATGTACAAGAGAGCCTGTAAAAAAGGAAACCAGAAAAAAGAAGAAATGGATGACTGCCTTTGTGACATATTTTCTCCCTCAGCCTTGCATATTTGCATTAAAGTGATTGTGAATAATGTACATTTGACCAGTGCTGTCTGCAGAACTAATGCCTATTAAAGGGATGGGAAGTAGCATATGTTGTGCCTAGGGCAGAGAAAGTCCAATCACCCCCACTGTGAGAGTCTCCAACTAAAACGCAGGACAGCCTGGGATTTATCCTAAATGAACCCAGCAGGGAGAAACAGGACACAGTTCCTGGGTCCACATTTAAGCTTCTGAACTAAGAGTTTTCTTAGGGTTTGCTTCCAAAAATAACACATAATCTCTATCACTTCATTCACACAGAAAATAGAATTTTTTCTCCTTTGTCTTACTTACCTATCCTACAAATTTTCAAGGAAAACTATCACAGCAAGAAATCGGACACAAGCACTCAGTTGTTACACAATCAGGATGTATGTTCTTTATTGCCATTTTAGCCACATTCTCCACTGTTTGAGCTATTCTCCAGCATTACGTGACAAGACATTTTCGTCAGTAATTGCAAAATGTTTTAGGTTTGTAGTTTCACTTTTATGTTCTTGCACTCTACTAGAAATGCTTTGCTATTTAAATATTTTGTAAAGCTTCTCAGCCCTGTTACATAATCTTCCTCTGACCTCTAGCATCGTCCTGATTCAAAGTAGCTCTCTTTCTACCTGTGTTAACTTGATAGCTGAGAAACAGGAATTAAAAAAATGGATGACAATAACAAAATCAGCTGAATTAGGAAAATAGAAGTTACCAAATTGTGTTTAGATCAGTAGGATTGCCTTTTGCCTCATTAGCTGCAGGATTACAGAGAGAAAAGGAAGGAGTGAAGGAAGGAAGGGAAGAGGGGAGGGAAGGAGGGAGATTAGAAAAATATATTTTCAGATCATCCATTTGGAATTTATGTAATCCAAAAGAAGGAGGGAGTAAAAATAAAATACAATTGGAAAACTTGTAAACTGCATCACAGAATGATATGAGTCTATGTAATGATGAGAATAATATAGTTGGTATAATTTAGCTTACCTTTTCTCCTGCTTTCTTAGTGTGTAATTTTTATTCAAATTCCTGTGAAGATATTGTCATGTTTCAAAATAGAAGAAAGCTCCAAACCATTGATTTTAGTTTGGCCTACTCTTTGAGGGTGGGAGGGTGGCAAGGACTGCCCTATTTTGACAGCTTATAAGAACTTCATCCTTCAAATGATTAGCTATTATGGAGGGTTTGACATTCACAGAAATTATTTTGGGTGTTTAATTTTATTTTTTTAGGATCACAGACTGAGTTTTACAAATCAAAGATCTCCCTCACTCTACCACTGACTTCACCCTCTTGGTTTACCAGAAGCCCATGATGATTGGTTTCAGGAAGCCGGAGACCTTCAATTTTTTCCCATGATTTCAGTTTTCTCTACTGTCACCCAAAGATGTTCTCTCATAGTGTGCAATCACTGTAGTTCCTGAGATCAACAAAATCTGCTCAAGAGAAATTTCATTTGGGCCCATCTTAGACTTAGAAGACATTAATCCTCTATAAAGATTAAGGAGCAGCTTCAAAGTGCTCTATAATGTTATAAACACTTATAAATTATAGAGAAGGAAGTTAATGAAGGTGCTATCTCCCACACATGCTATCAGAAAAGCAATGTAAAAATTGCCTGACATTAGTCTATCAGAGACTCAAAATACTGATTGTTTGATAAATTAATTGAAGCAGATAACTCTTCATTTTATACATAAACCTTTTCTATCATAACCTTACTCTGCTATTGATAAACCAGGGGTTTGGGAAAGGTAAATATCATTCATTCACTCATTATTTTCCCAATTATTTATCAGGCACCTGCTATATGCTGACATAGATGAAGTTAGAGGCCTCTGTTTCCACTAAACTTAAAGCTAGTGCTGGAGACAGAAAATTTACAATATACTGTGATCATGCTATGACAAACTAATACAAGGTTCTATGTGGGAGTGCAAAGTAGAGAATGCAAAAAAAAAGTATAAACTTTATTTTTTAGAAGAGCTTTTCAGCTTTTGTTATCAAATGTACACATTGCTTTACTGTCCTGCTTCATGAAAGCTAACCTTACAAATGTTGTTTTACCAATAATAACATAGCTTATTCCTTTCTTAGCCACTCAGAGCAACAACACTGCAAGTAAATTGAGAGCTGGTGAGCTGTTCTCTGGAGAGCTTCACAGCACCCTCCATTTTATGCTTACGTTTAGAGGCTTTGGTCATCTCACATTTTGCTGCTGGGGCTGAGAGAAGTTTATGTTGTCCCCAAAACCCCCTCTGTTCTTGCATTGCTTTACTGCATCACAAAGTCTAAAACTTGCAGTCTTTCAATCACCCACTTCTGTAACACTGCAACTTGTGCAAAATTAGAGCTAATAATTCATACCAAAAAGGATAAAAATCATAGAGTAACTGGCTTGCTTCCAGATTTCATAGTGACATTTTTAAACCCCAAATCAAACATTTTAAGCAGTGCCCTTTGTGAGGCAGAATTAAGACTGTGTGTGACTCAGTCAGGGGTCCTGGGTTCTAGTTTCACCTCTGCTATAGATCCAAGGCAAGCGTAAGTCCTCTGTGGAACACAATTCCCTCATTTCTAAATGGAAGAGGCATGGAGTGCAAGATCCCCTAACATTAACGTCAACTCCAATATTCTATGAATGAATTTGAAAATAAGTTAGATGAAGTTTTTGTTCTTTTAATATTCAAGCCCTTCATCTGTCCAAACTGCTTCAAGAATATTTTTAGCTGAGACTTCATATATCATTCTAACATATACAAATGGCTGAGAAATAGTATATATTCCACTTTTCTGAACTAAAAATTCTGAATCCCAGAGAAGTTAAGTGTTTTTTCTAAGAATGTACAGTGACTGAGCAAAGGAAAATGAGATCAATCCTTATTTCTCAAATTTTAAATAAGAAATCAATATATTCCATAAGAAAAAGACATTTTTTTCTGCGATTTCCTCTGATTCAGTTAACAATCTGACCCTCAGTATAATTTGGTAAAATACTCTGCTTTCTGGCAGATAAAGTAGTTTTAACACTGCCAAAATGCAGTGTTAAAGGAACTAGATGTTCATTAGAGCACCAAATGGACCACACAGAAGTAACAAATTGATGCTCCAATTTCTATATTTGATGGTGACAGTCACCCTGGCTCACAGAAAAGCTAGGCCAGAGGTATCTAAATATTAGCTCCTCTCTCTTCCCCTCTGAATGCTAAATATATTGACCTCACCATCTGGTCTGCATGCTTGGACGTTTCTCTGAATTGGCTGACAAAGCAACTATATGGCTTTGTAAAGATGAATATATGTACTCTTGGAGTTTCTCTAGCCCTCAGTGGAACACTGAGAAAGGTCAGAATTATTTTAAATTTCACAACTTTATGACCATAGAATCCAAAGTTCCAAGACATTAGATTCCAAAGAGGTAACACAGGTAATCTGCCAAAAATTTCCTATTTCTTGCCTCCATCCTGTCTTCTGCATATTTTCAAAGTACATGCAATCAGTTAAAATCTGCACCAGGAAAAGATTTCTAATAATTCTGTATTAACTTGTGAGTAGGAAATCATGGTTGGATACAATATATTTGTTGATATTCTGCCTACATATCAACTAGGTGATTTCATAGTCACTTTTTCCTTGAGTTGGAATTAAGTCATCTAGAAAAAGTGACTACCTAGTATTTGGAATTTTAATTTTTTAAAACATATTTCCAGTGGCAATTATCATGTCATTTTTGTCAAATGTAACTATTTTGTAACTAGTTTAAACCTCAGAGATTATTTTACCTTTTGTGATTCAATTGCTGTCCAATGCTTTTGATCTTGTCAAATCTCCACCTCCTAATCTGTACTAAGATTAAAGTTTGGTACTGGTCACTGTGATATCTGTCTGCAAGTAGAGGCAGTCGAGCAATAAATAAATTCAAAAGAATAAACTCTCTCCAATCCAATTTTCCTCAGGCAAACAAAACAATAAGGCATAAAGGTAATCAAATATATTAATTCTTTTATGTTGAAAGCATGTAGTGTCTTTATTTGAAGTATGATTCTATATTCATTCCAAGAACAGAAAACAAATGGAATTTTAAGTTTGCTTGTGCTGTTATTTAACAAGGTCTCACTTTTAGGAACAGAAAATTTTATGTAATTACTTAATAAATATTATATAGAGCTTACTATGTGCTGCATACTATTCTAAATAACTTTATAAATTTTTATTTAATTCTCATAATAACTTCATCTGGTTCTATGATTATCCCCATCTTATATATAGATAACAAGACTGAGAAACAGAGGTTAAGTAGTTTTCTGAAGGTCAACTAACCAGTAAGTGAAGGAGCTGGGATTCAAACACAGGCAGTGTGGTTCCAGAATCTATATTCTTAATTCTCAACAAGGTGATTTAAATATTGATAAGATAATGTAAAAATGGGAAGCATTTTATTTCCAGTGGAAAATGGGCATCACTTAATTTACTGAACCCTGGAGTCATGCTTTCTCATGACTCTTTTTCAAATATTTGAGAGAATATTCTTAGAAAATAGCTATGGTTTTTCAAAAATAATTCTAGTCTTTCTCCAAATCTATAATTCATGTAACTTTTGCCATTAATTTTTAGAAACTAAAGAATAATTGGGAAAGATGATTTTCTAGGGAAAGAAAATGGAGAGGCAATTATTATTGTTTATCATCTTAAGTCACGTGGTTCCAATAAGGAAATACAAGAGACTGCAAAATAAATTGAAACAGCTCTGTACAGCATACAAAACAAATCCTAATTCCACCATTCTGGGACTCTGAGCTATTTGTTCAGGTTGAGCTTTAATCTTCCCTTTGTAAAATATGTTTAAAATACCTACCTGACAATGATATTGTATGAACTTAATGAAATAGTATATAAAGTGCTTAGCAAAGTTTCTGGCACTAATAAACCCTCCACAGATACTCAGACTATTTCCATTGTAGAAACTAGGGCTTTCTAGATTGTAAATACTGAAGGAGAATTATTAAGCTTTTAAAGATGCAGTTGAAGAAAACAGTTACCCAAGCATTTTATAAATATTTATCAAACACTTACTATGTTCTATTATTATATTATTATTATTAGGACTATTATTATTTCTAACACAATAGGCTAGAATTCCAGAGAGTTAAAAAGTCCCATAGGTATTTGTTTCAATGTTTCATTAGAAATAAATGTGTAAATGGATAGGTCCACCATCTCTGCTGTTTCTTTGAAAGAACACACTATTTAGTTTGACAAGAACAGAGTGTTTTGTGATTACTTTAACTATTCCTTGACATTGTGGGAAAATTATTTCTAAATAGTTACACAGCTGAATAAAGGCATTATACTTGATATTGAGTAGCAACTACAAAGTGTTCCACAATAACGGGCCATTGAGGACTCAATACAATTCAATTCCTGGTCATTCCAGGTAAGCTGTCCCTAAAGATCAAAATCAAAAGATCCAAACTCCTTTGAAATACGCAATGTCTATATCTGATCATTGGTATTAAGACAGTGCATTTCTAGTTGAGTCTCCTTTGCTTAAAACTCGAGAATAGTCATTTTCTTTTAAAAAATGATCCAGGTTTGTTTCTTGAATTTCTAATATAATTATTAATGAACTTCCAACTCCAGAGGGAAATATCTCAGACTTAAGAGCTATTTCTTTTAGTTCTCTGATCTGCCCCTGAGGTAGGAGGCAACTTCTGCCTACATCAGTTGCCTGTATATATATAAAAAAAAAGACACACTTTGATTCTTCTCAGGCTGTGACTTCTTCTGTTCACAGCTACTGTGCCTGTTCACAGAGCCAAACACTATTAACAGTTCAACTCTTCTCTTCAGTATCTTTTCATTTCTCTCTTATTTCTAACTGCTGCAGGTCAAGAGATATGGCCCACTTTGTTGGTTCCCAGCAGTTGTTCACATCATCTCTCCACAAGTAGCTACCAGGCACCTAATATGTGTTCCATGCTGAGTACTATAAAGAAACCACAACAATGCCAAAAACAAAAGGCTATATTCTACTTGGAAGATAAGATTTAAACAGATAAAGCTTTCTAATAACAATGCAAGAGGGTACATAATTAAGGACCACTGCATACTCATGCTGCCTGGTTCATGGTTCCACTCTGGTCCCCTCCAAAGTCCCCCTCACTCAAGATCTCCCCATTGACACACCTACAGCTGAACATTCCTCATTATTTCATCAATAACAGTCCCTCTATACAGAAAGTTGCTGCTTTGCAATACTTTATATTCTATCCAGATTTCTTTCACAATATAATCTTTCTCAGAGTTGCATCAGGGTTTCCAGTGTCTTCATCTGAACTCCAAAATGAGCCCCTTGGAATCTATTTCTTCTGCTAAATCTGTCAATATTTCCATAGATTGCTTGGAGGTTTAGACTTCAGTTGTACCATCTCATTTTAAGATAAGAAGATCTTATCAGGAAACCACCACTCTCTCTCACCCACACGTACAAATGAATTTTGTCTACTCAATGCAGAAAACATAAAAAATCCCCCCAAAATCTAAGATTTTAGAACCAAGATGGGACACAAGCAATTATCTGGAATAATCTTTTAAGAAAATTATTAGCCCTATTTTACAAAAGTTCTGAGGCTCAACAAGAATAGGGCTTATCTCAGTTTACAGATATTTAGGATATTTGTAAGTAAATATACTTATTTTTTTCTTATTTGTACTATAAACATATTTAATATTCTGGAGAATTTTTCACTATTTATAATTACTATATAAAAGTTAAGTGTTTCAGGCATAATTTTTGTCAACTCACTTTTTCTTCTACATTTCATAAAACTATTTCCCTGCTATTTCTCTCCAAACGAAATTATTGGTTTCTTACATCACATCTGAATTCAAATGAATTCAATTAAGCCAATATTTAATGAATAATTATGTTAAGCCCTAAAAGAAATGCTCATTCTATAGATATTAAATCCCTAGGTCTGAAATATATGATGAATGAAAGAGCTGGCAATTTGTGAGTGAATGTGAAGATGAAAGCAGTCATTCTGAATGGTTCAGGGCATGTCTCTATTTACCATCTGGTCTGAGATCCTGTAACAATTAGTTCATTAAGAATGCTTTTGAGGACTGAACTATATGTAGGAATTACTAAAGATATATAAACATAGATGGTCCCAAGCCCTCTGATCACTACCCTCTGGAAACTTAAATTCCAATTATGGAGACATGATCAAATTACTTTAAACATCAGAAAATAGTAATAGCTTATAATTAAATACTACATTGAGCTTACCAACTGACAAGTTTTATATAAAAACAGAAAAAGTGAAATGAATAAGGTCTGGAGCTTCTGAGAAGACTTCAGGGAATCAAAGGGACTTGAGTTTAATTCCACTACAGGCAGAATGAGGATAGGAAGAAGGGAGAGTAACATACAAGAAAACTACATGGTCAAATCAGAAAGTTTGGAAGGATACAGTTCTATGAATATGTCCTTTGGGTTGGCTGGTCCGAATAGGCCCTTTTGTGAATGAATGGTCCATGGATCCAATCATGTTTCAAACTCTAGAACTTTCCTTTAGAGTGAAATAATTGCTTCAGTGTTTTACATCTAATGGGTCATAACTGGAATATCTATGGAGCTCTCCATGGACTCAAAATCTAATTAAGGAGAGAATATTTTTAAAAAGAAGAAAGAAGAGTTGGGGAGCAGCAGAATGGAAAGTCAATACAGACTCCACAGGCTTTAAAGATTTTTAAAGGGTTTTTTTTAGGGCAGTGAAATTATCCTGTATAATGTGATAACACAAGTAGTAAACCCTAAACTATAGACTTTTGTTAATAATATTGTATAATATTGACATATCATTTGTAACAAATGTACCACATTAATGCAAGATGTTAATAGGGGATACTGTGTACATGTGGAGAGGTGTAATAGGAACTTCATACTTCCCACTTAATTTTTCTCTAAATTGAAAATTGCTCTAAAAAATAAGTATCTTAATAACTTTTTAAAGTTTTCACTATCAATCCTCACTAAACATAATTTTGGACTCCTTCCACCCCATCTCTAATGTTTGAAAAAAAAAGAATTCCACTGAGATATTCCTAATTTGTCTTCTAGTCTTCCAAACAGAGTAGTCTTGGCAAACAACAGGAATTCTTCTATAAAAAGTTCAAACTAAAATGCCTGTTTTTCATTATACTTTTTGTATTCAAGAGGTAAGTAACTGTCCCAACTTAGCTAACATACCAGTAAGTGATATTGTGAAAGGGGAAGTGGGCTCATAAATGTTATCAACACACGCAACCTAGCAGGATCTATCCCATCCAAGAAAATGCCATCAGTTAAGCAGAATAGGTATCTATTCTCTGATCTAAAGATGAAATGCTCATTTTAGTTTTCTGTATTATAAAAGTAATTCATGTTCATGTGGAAAATTTGGAAAACATAAAAAAGTTTTTTAATTGTTTATTATTCTGTTATATTTTATTCTAGAATTTCTCCATATATATTTTAACAAATTAATAGTATTTTAAATATTTTACTATATATTTGATCATAATTGGCAGAGTTGTGGTGATTTTTTAAATTACAATAATTTAAATAAAATGCTTAAAACTCAATTTTTTTTATCTTGTCTCCAGTTTCCTTGATACTGCCCCCATATTTTACTTATGAGTAAAATAGCACATGGCAAATCATTGGATATTCTATGATTCAAAAGCAAATATGACAGCTCTCTGAAATTGCTAAAGCCAACTTTTCAGCAATATATAAACTCTGTAGCTGAAATGACATCTGTATTATCAGGAATTGGCTTCCTATATCAGTTGTAAAATATTGTTTTGTGACTAGAACATTTCTTTCTTTAGTATATAAAGGCCACTTGAGCCTGGGTACAAATTTGGAACATGGCATTACTTCATTATTAGTGACTACCATATATTTTAAAATTCTTAAAAATTATATTACCAGCATATAAAATATGATGCAGTGAATGAGCTTTTGAATGAACCAATGGTATCCCACTATAGAAACTGAAATTAAAATAAAAATATGTATCACAGAGCATCAGGCTCTAGGACAACTCCTGCAAAACTGCCTGCACTAAAGGCCTTAGTGAGAACACAGCCAAGAACAAGAATTCTCTCCCTAGGTAGGCCAGTTTTCAGTATGGTAGAGACATAAAAATCAAAACTCATAAATGTGTAAAGAAACAAAGAATTAAATGATAAAAATATTAAAGAATATAAAAAAGCCATGGAAGACCAAAAAGAAATGTGAATTATATTCACACAGCCAAAATCATCCCTCTGAATGGACTCTCATCTGTAGAACATTCCTTCAGAAGGGTATTTCTTAGAAAAATGCAGGAAACTGCTCTTTCACCATGGAGTCTGTAGATGAAGGGATGAAAGGAATCAGGCTCCGCTGAACTTTCTGTCTCGTTAGTATTGGTAAAGAAGAGGCAGGATGGCTCTGAGGTATGGCATGGTATGAGCTCAATGAAACAGGAAAGAGGCAGAGGACCCAGATCTAACTGTTCTATTCATGTGACCACAGAAAATGAAGTAAACTCTTAGAGCCTCCTTTCCATTATTTTTAAAGTATTTATTGTGCCTCATTTTTCTCCATTTCTTTCACAATTCCTTAACTTCCTTCACTTTTCTTTTAGCCATGGGGAACTATTCATAGTTCCAGAAAAGACCATATTTTGTTTTTATATCTACTATAAAATACTGTTCTATATTTTGTTTTTATATCTACTATCCCACTGCCAGAAATGCTCCCTTCTCACTTCTCCTCCTCACTCACTTAGCTAATAACTATTTATGATTCACATCTCAGATTAGATATTACATGTTTATATAGAGAAAAGAAAAAGGAAGGGAAGGGAAGGGAAGGGAAGGGAAGGGAAGGGAAGGGAAGGGAAGGGAAAGACAAAGAGTGAGGAAGAGATGAAGTATCAAGGAAAATAAAAACTGCCCTTTTTTCTTCACAAGGCTGTTATAAGGATCAAACAAGATAATGTTTAAGAAAGCATTACAAAAATTATATGTATCAAGATATTAAATGGGACTTTTCCTATTCTCTAAGAATTTGAAATTTTCTGCTCAGACTCTAAGCTGAAGAAAATGGATGACCTAACCAACCATAAATCACCCATTCATATATATCTCTATATCTATACCCATATCTATACTGTATCTATATCTAGTCTCTGGATATATCAGTGAACAAAACAAAGATCACCATCCTTGCAGAGATTCCATTCATAAGAAAAAGATAGGCAATAAAAAAATGATTAATAGAGATTTTACATATATTAACTAGGTTAAGAATATTGGGGAAAATTATTAAAAAAGAAGAAAATGAGATCAGCATTGAGTCTACAGGAATGACAGGGATCTGTGGGTTTGTAATTTTCCAGGGATGATCAGGGCAGTTTTGTTGTATAGATAGTCCTTGAGAAAAGCCCAAAGAAGAAAAAAGAGTCACATGGATAACCCAGGGGAAGATAATCCCAGGCAGAGAAAACAGTCAGTACAAAGGTCCTAAGGATTCTACTCATCTGTCATGACTGAAGAAAGAAAGGAGGCAATTGGGGCTAGATCAGGGGACTGAAAGGTAATAGTAGTAAGAAATGAGCAGCAAGGGGAAGAGGGCCAACCACAAAATGCTTTGTAAGCCATTGTAAGAATTGTCTTGTACTGTAACTTGAAGTCACTGCAGGGTTTAGAGCAGAGAAGAAACATTATCTGAGTTATATTTTAAAAGGGTCACTCTTTTTACTGCTTTTTACTCTTTTTCACTGCTGTATTAAAAATAAATTATAGAGGAACAAGGGTAGCTGTAGGTAATCAGTGGAGGACATTGCAGTAATTCAGGTAAAAGGTGGCAGTGACTTGGACCAAAGTGACAGTACTAGAGGTGGTAAGAAGGGTTAGATTCTAAATATATTTGGAGGGTGGAGCTAACAAGATAACCTGATCTATTCCAAGTCTTTAATTCTGCTGAAAGTGAAAGACCTGAAACATCTTGAAAAGACTGCCCAAGATAGCTATCTGCAGCTGTAAAGGTATGTAGCTAGAGAGCAAGAGGTTAGTCTTAAAATGGTACTAACAGTTTACTTCCACAGGGGACTCTTCAAAAGAACCCACAGGCCCTCTCCTCTGAATGACAGCAACAGCGTTAGACTCCTGAAGTGACAGAGGGTAGACAGCAGCCAAGAAAATCTACAAATAGTACCAGGTGAATTAAAAGGCATTTGCCACTTTCTTATCCTTCCTTCCCTATGCTCTGCAGAAGTCAGAAGCAGCTTAATGAGTAGGGGAAGAAAAATGAATAAGAAAGGTAGAGCAATGGTCCAAGAAAAGTCAGTTTCTGGTCTGCAGACTCACAGATCAGTACTACAGGAAAGTTTGAATTGGATGAAATTCTGATATTTTATATTGGATTGAACTTCAATACCTAAAACTCAGATGAATGACTGGAAATGAATGGGATCTACTTAAGATTCAGACAAACTATAAAGAAGGGAGATTTAGCAGAACATGTTTGAAAATAATAGAAGAAAACAAAAAAAATTTTCTATTCATATCTCTATCAACTCAAGGTGGTTTACTAAACTAGTTGGTTACATACATTTATATTAAATAACAGCTAGCACATTCTGAATACTATGTTCCACGTCCTTGTCTAAGCACTTTTATGTACTACATTTTTTTTAACCCTACCAGGAGGGCACTATTGTTATTCTTAGCTTACAAATGAGAAAACTATAGAACAGAGAAATTACATAATTTACCCAGGGTCAAATAGCTACTAAGTCACATTCTCTATGTAGATGTTTCTGGTTGATGCCTTTCTTAATCAGCTCAAGCTGCTAGGATAGAGCACCATTAAATAGGTTTTGAGATCAATTTAAATTTGGGGGGAGGGGTATTACCCCCACACCAACAAGCAATTCTCAGACACCAGCAGGGTATCCAAGAAGTCAAGTCAACTCAATTCAATTCTGACACTATCTACCCATAGATAGCATTAGGTTTCACAGGCTAAAGGCTTAACCCTACAATACTGCAACCCCACTCCCCTTCAGATGCCAGTCACTAACCCAGGTGGTTATCTGTGCTTCTGTCCAAATGGGTACAGACTGGAGATTCCCACGACCTCTTCTTTGGATTGGATTAATTTACTATAATGGCTCAAAGAACTGAAAAACATTTTACTTACTTGACTGTTTATTATAAAAGGATATAACTTAGGAACAGATAGATGGTATGGGGAAAGGCTGCAGAGCTTCTGTACCCTCTTTAGGTGTACCACCTTCCCCACATCTCCATGTGTTCACCAACCTGGAAGCTCTCCCAGCCCAGTCCTTCGGGGTTTTTGTGAAACTTCATTAGGTGGGCATGATTGATTAAATCACTGGCCACTGGCACTGATTCAACCTCCAGCCCCTCTCCCCTCTCTGGAGGTCAACATAAGGAACTGAAAGTTCCAACCTTCTAGTCAGATGGTTGGTTCCCCCAGCAGCCAGCCCCCATCCTTAGGTTGTACAAGGGCTTCTAAAAGTCACCTCATTAACATAACAAAAGATATTTTTATAGCTCTTATCACAGGAAATTCCAAGGGTTTTGAGCCAGGAACTGTGGAAGACCAACTATATATGTGAAATATATTTTGGTCATCTGAATGACCAAGTGTATATTTCTTATAAACCACAACTTCACAACTATAAACTGAGTGGTTTATAAACAGAAATTTATTTCTCACAGTCTGGAAGCTATAAAGTCCAAGATAAAGGTCCTGGTAGACTTTGTGTTTGGCTCATAGATGGCCTTCTTCTCCCTGTAACCTTAGATGGCAGAGGGCCCAAGGGAGCTCTCTAGCGTCTCTTTTATAAATGTATTAATGCCATTCATGAAGCCTCCACTCCCATAATCTAATCACCTCTAAAAGGCCTCACCTCCAATACCATCACACTGAGGGTAATTTATGTTTCAACATACAAACTTGGTGCCTAGGAGGGGGTGTGATGAGTGCAAATTTTCATTCTATATCAATGCCCCAAGTATATTTTATTTGGTTCAAACAACATTTTTGTCTGTTTTAATTTGAATGACTTTTAACTGGGTACAACACTTTAGGTCAGCACAATCCCACTACTCCTAAATGCCTTACATGCCTATATGCCTGCCAATTCATTAATTTACTTTACCTACCTACCTCATACAGCCTGTTGTGTTTGCAACTTCTGCCAATCATCCTAATCTCATTCCTGTCCTTTACTCATCTGCCTATACTTATCCTTCTCAATCTGGAACATTCTCCATAGCCTCTTTACAGACAAACTCCATACCCAAATATTGCAAGAGATTTGGACTGAAGGTATACCAAATTAATTTCAGTAAACAATAAATTTGTAAATCCTTTGAATTCCAACAATACTTGTTAGTTGTAAATTATCCTCTTGCTTATTTGTTCCATTAATACATACCATATCTTCCTCTTTCCCCCAATCAGAGTATAAATGTAGAGTGACTGCTTTTTTGATGTCTCGGCTTTGCTAGGCTACAGTCCCTTTATTCAGTGAAATACTATCCACATGTTGCTGTAAAGGGATTTTGCAGATCTTCTTGGCATCCCTAATCAGTTGAAGTTAAGTAAAGTATTCTGGATAATCTACATGAGACTAAGTTAATCATTTGGGAGGCCTTAAAAAGAAGAGTAAAAATTCGAGGTGAGGTGGGTGGAAGAAGAGGGAGGGAGAGAGAAAGGAAAGGTGGAAGGAAGGGAGGGAGGGAGGCACAGACAAACAGAAAGAGAAATATTGCACTCATGGAAAACAGCTTTGTCCTGTGCCCATAGAGTTTCGTCCGCTCATGAGCTTGCCCTATAGATTTTGATCTTGCTTAAGCCAACCCTCATAATCACATAATGATTCTTTGTTTTATGTACACATGTGTACACACACACACACACACACACACACACACACACACACACCCATCCTACTGATTCTACTTCTTTAGTTGAAATCTGTCTGATCTAGTAAGTGTAAAGAACCATCTGTTCTTTTTGAATCTCCTACCATACATAACATACACACGCATACATATATATAAACTTACATTTGGGTATCTAGCTAATGCCACTGAATAAGCCAAAGACACTAAAATTGTAATAAAGTATTACCAGCATGGAAAAAATATGCAGAATAAACAACTGCTGAGCAACAATATATATATATATATATATATAAAGTAAACCAGTATAAATCATGAACCCTGCAAAAAGAAACTTTTGAGATGAATTCATTAAGTTTTGAATGGACACTGGTAAGGATAACGACGGAGAACAAAATGAGAAAAACATGAAACAGAGTCAGTACAAGTAAACAGTAAACTATATGTATATCCATATATTTATTTGAACAGAGTTCCAAATAATTAAAATGCAACAAACATGTATTTTATCTAAGTTTTCAATTTTTTAGTTCATTTTATCAAGCTGTCATAGTGATAGCAATAATTGATGTTTACAATTTTAATATTAAAGTAATCTCACTAATGGTATTAGATATAAATGACTTTGATTTGTGATTTTCCCCCAACACCGTGCTTGTAAAATGCATGACATGATTATGTATGAAATGGGAATTGAAAATTCCCTTAATATCCATAAGTATGTATTTATTCAGTCTTTAAAATTTAGAATTATGTAGGTTGCCTAGGCACTAGATCTAAACATTCAAGTATAAATGATTACATATATGTGGCAACTGTCCCACATATGAAGGAATTACAAGGAGCAGAGATAGGAGCAGTGAGTACGGAAGTTCAAGGTTATAACTTTCTGGACATGCCACTATCTACAGAGTGTGCACATTTTTAAAATATTCAAAGTTTATAGTTAGCTATGTTATGACTCATACTTGGCATATAACATCACTAAAACCAAAGGATATGCTTTTGGTTTGAAAATTGGTTTCTTGTGTCAGTTAAAATTGAGAAACACATTTACTACTCCATGCCAACTTTATCCCCCCTACTAGTATGTAAAATTATTTCAACCAAATGAAACTATGTAGATCAAGCTTAACTTTTCATCAAGTTATAAACCCTGCGTTCAAGATGTTAGTCTTTTCATTATATTATTTTAGGACCTAGAGAAGAATTCCTGTCCCCAAAACATTAAATTTAGTTCAAATTCAATTTAGCAAATATATATGAACTGCCTACTATTTTCTAGGTGTTGACAAATGTGAATAAAACATAGTTGTTGCCCTCAAGAAGATCACAGTATAATGGAAATAACAGTTATGAAATAATGTGACAAATATAATAATAGAGATCTAAACAGAGTATTTTAGAACCAAGAAGCAGTCTCCTAGCCTGGAAACAATTGGAGTGTCAGGGGTGACTTTCCAAAGTGGTTACCCTTGAACTGAGTTTCAAAAGGTGAGAAGATAGTCAAGCAAAGAAAAGGGAAGAAACCCTTAAAATAGGGAGAAGGGGGAGAACATGAGTAAAGAGCAGAGCCAGCATGCTGGATTTATGCTACTATATATAATTCAGACTTGTTGGACCACGAGGAGTGAGATGAAGAGGGGCAAAGGGTAATAAATACCAGTATTTAGTCCATACTGATTTAAGTCCATGCAGAATTATACATATGAGGGATAACAAAACTTTTCTGACTGAATAGATGTACTTGGCCTCTGAAAGTGTGGGAAGAGGGAAAACCATTACCAAAAGAAAGAACAATAAAGAAAAACATTGCTCCTTTGTAATTTTTGTTAGGCGAGTCCTAAGCAGCTGTAGAGATAGATAAACAATTTCTCCACTAACATCAAAAATACAATATCAACATATGATTAAGTTTGTCTAAAACATAAACAGTGAAGCCACAGACACACTCAGACAATCCCAAAAATATTAGTAATGTTATGATTAAATCCAAATATTATTTTGACAGCTATATTCATTCTCCTTACAGAAAAATTGACCAGAATATATATCTCATATACTCCTAAGTCATTATAGTGGTACATATCTCCGTAGGCATTACATTCCCTAATTGCTTTCTGTGAAAATAATGACAATGCATGTGACAAATAATGCTTTCCTTTAAGAGACCTTAATGTTACATTTGATGTTACTAGTCTGGGAATTACCCCTGACAGGAAAATCTACTTGTTATCATCGTAAATTCTAGTAACAGTCTAATGATGGATAGAACTGCACAGACATAATGACATGACACTCTTTACAAGTGATTTTATTGGAGAGCAAATCTACGCCTGATAAGTAAAAATGTGCAATAATTTTGCTCTTACCTTCTATCTTCCAGATTGGTCGGTTTCAAATAGGTATAAGATTTTCTTAAGGAAAATATGCAACATAGGCAAGCATTATAACCTGGTAGTTAAGTGGAAGACCTTGGCAGTCACACAGACCTAAGAAATAAACTTAACTTCCTAAACCAGTAGATAATGAAAGAGATAACATTTCATAAGGCTCCTCAAAAGTCCCAGGAGGATTAAGCCCCAGTCGCGCTTGGGGTTACCAAACAATAATGCATCCTACTGTATCCTTGAATTCGCTCTCCGCATTCCCTGTATCAGCCCCATCTCCAGAACTCTGGCTCCCTGAAAAGAAAATGCCCAAATAAACTACTTCTATCTAAACTTTTGTCACAGGCTCTGCTCTCAGAAAAACCCAACTAAGACAGTAGCTTAAAGCAGTTGAAGTCTATTACCCTTAACCATAGCATGAAGTCAAGAGGTTCTGGTCTCTCACCAAACCAAATAGATCCCCAAGGAAACTAGGTCTTTCAAAGGGCTGGAAGAGAAAGAGTACTTCCAAATTAGATACTTCTCATGCCTTCCAGGGACTTCTTGTTTCTGCCAGATGTTTTCCCTGAGCATGAAGGAAAAGCCTTTTCCAGCTACATCATACTCCATTCTCTTTCTATGTCCCCTCCCCATGAGGGGGTGCCATAGAATCCACTCCAAGGCATGCACACATCTAGAAGTACACTGCGGTAAACATTCTACCAGCAACTCAGGACCAATGGGATCAAGAGCCAGGGGATATGCATGGCTTTCTTTCACCTATACTGCACACAGTCATTACTGGTTCCCTAACACACTTTTTTATTGTTTTTCCCTTTTTCCTGGTTTTGCACTTCCCGGTCCATCAGTTCTTTCCCTTGGGTACACTTCTCAAGATAAACAAGTCACATCAAGCCCTTTTCTCAGCCTCTTTAAGGGAGGCCTGGGCTAAGAAAATGTCTGTCAATAGATTACACAGTGCAAGAAACATACCCTAGAAACAGGTCATGATCTCAGGCTGTCTCAGAAGGTTGGCCTGTTGTTGTCAACATGGGCCATAAGATGGCTAGGCCCATGAAGTGTCACTATCCCTTTTAAATATGTAGCAAAATACTACATATAGCAAAAATCACACTTACATTTCAAGCACAGTATTGGCACCATACTCAAACTGCTGCATTTCATAATCAGATTATAACAACCAAATTTATATTGAAGGCCTGCAGTCTTCAGCTATGTTATGGGCAACCTGTTAATCAAAGTAAAAAAGTCTCATCACTAGTGACATTAATTTGGAAGATCCCCAGCCTCAGGTGGGAAGATCTCCCACCTATTACCAAATGAAATGCCAGGAGCCTATGTTTAATGGAGAAAAGAAGATATATAACTAAAAAAAATTGGCACCAATATAATTCTACAGATATTACAACTTGCATACTTATAATTATTAATATCAAAGGTATACAATGACTAATAAAATCTTTAATTAGATGAATTAGGTGACTGAGTGGAACATTTATATTCAAGTTTAAGTGCAGAAAAAGTACAAAAAAAGGTACAGTTTAACAGGTAGTATGTTCAATGTTACCCCTTCAACCACTAATTGAAGGCCACTTGAAAATAGTTCATGATTATTTATAAGCCATAATCAATAGGAACTGAATTAGTTAACACTCCTTTGGAAAGATATTTTTGGTCCTGAAGAAGAAAACTAGAAGAAGCAAGTGCAAACACAGAACAAAAATGTGGGACCCAGGAGTTCTGGTCAAGATGATGAAGTAGGTAAACTCTGTGTTTTCCACCTCCCAGGATACATCAAAATTACAACTAAACTACAAAACAATTATCTTTGAGAACCACCTAAAGTCTAACTGAACAGAAGTCCTATAATTAAGGATATATAGAAATAGACACATTGAGACTGGTAGGAGGGGCAAAGACTTGAAACACGCTGGTCCCACATCCAAATACAGTGGTTAAAATTGAGAGGCATATCTCAGCTGTGGAGGTTGCCCTGAGGAGGGAGGGGTCCCAGCCTACATCAGGGTCCCCAGACTAGGGTTCCAGTGCCAGGGAGAGAAGTCCTCATAAAGTTTAGCTGTGAAAACCAATAGAGATTACAGCTGAATGCCACAGTAGGCTAGTTGAATCCCAGGCATGCCTCTTAAAGGGCCCATGAACAAACTTATTTGCTGATGGACTCACTTGCTCTGAGCTTTAGCACTGAGGCAGCAGCCAGGGACATACAGGGAGGAACGGAATTGTCTGGTTTCAGAGCTAGAGGGGCAGCTTTCTCCCAGACACAAGTGCTAGCAGAGCGCATTGTTCTTTTGTTTAGCCCTCCCCTCATCCAACCTGCACTCAAAGGCAGGTGCCATATCTGGTCTTCATCAACCTGACTAACACAGTTTGCTCTATTCTGGTGATTCCCTAAGACCCTGCCCCTTGCAACTTGTGGGCCAACCCAAGCCATTTCTAGAGACTTTTCCATACAAATGGCTCATCTTGACTCATGCTGCTGACTGTCATCAAATCTCTTGAAGGCTCACAAACTCCATACAAGCAGCATCTGACCTCACCATGCCCTGTACCTTTTGCTAAGCAGCACGAAGTCCAGCACTAGCAGCAGCCAGCCACGGTTCAGAGCTTAGCCTCTCCCAAGCCCAACACAAGTGGTAACCATCTGCAGATCACTTTGTGGCCCTGGGCAGGACACAGGCAATGGCTTATCTTGGTCTGCACTAGAGCCCCTCCCAAGAGACCCCAGGACAAACATACCAGGTAGCCAATTTCAAACCACACCAAAGCACCACCCTACCTCCTCTACAAATAACACACCCAAAGGGAAGACTTGGCAGGTACCAGAGCCCCACTAATGTGAATCCTGCTCTGCAGAATCAGCCCCTACAAAACAGCTCCTGGCCAGTCTTCACAACCAATCAGCCTGAGGATCAACCTCTTCCACTGATGTGCTAATAGCAATCAAGGCTCAATAGAGGGCACATACAATCCAAACAAGGGATATATCTGGATTACTCTGCTCAGGTGACCGGGGAGACTGTTTCACTGGGCCCCCCAGGACACTTACTACATAAGGCAACTCTACCAAGACTGGGAGGCATAGCAGCTCTACTTAATGCATAGAATCAACCACAGGGGCAGCCAAAATGATGAGCAAATAAACATGACTCAAATAGAAGAATAAAACAAAACTCTAGAAAAAGAATTAAACAAAATGGAGCAAGCAATCTACCAGGTGCAGAGTTCAAAATATTGTTTATAAGGATGCTCAATGAGCTCACTGAGAGCTTTAACAAAGAGATAGAAAATATAAAAATAGAGACAGAAACCATGAAAAAGAACCAGTTAAAATAAAGAATACAGTAACTGAAATGAAGAATGCATTAGAAGGAATCAGCAATAGATTCAGTGAAGTAGAGGATAGAATCAGCAGTGAAGTAGAGGACAGAATCATCAGGACAATAAGAAAAAGAATCAAAAAATAGTTTATGGAGATAAAAGCAAGGACAACATCAAACATACCAACATTTGCATCATAGGATGTACCAGAAGAAAAGAGCAAGGAATTAAAAACCTATTTAAAGAAATAATGACATAGAACCTCCCTAATCTGGCCAAAAAATAGACATACAAGTCTCAAACAAAATGAACCTAAAGAGGTGCACGCAAAGGTATACCATAATTAAAATGCCAAAGATTAAAGACAACGAGAGAATCCTAACAACAGCAAGAAAAAAACAATTACTTACAAGGGAGCTCCTATAAGACTGTCATATGATTTTCAACAAAAACTTTGCAGGACAGAAGAGATTGGTATGAAATAGTCAATACGATGAAAAGCAAGGACCTACAACCAAGATAACTCTAACTAACACAATTATCAATTAGAATGAAGGACAGATAAAGAGTTTACTAGACAAGAAAAAGCTAATGGAGTTCATCACTATCAAACTAGTATTACAAAAAATGTTAAAGGAACTACTTTAAGAAGAAAAAAAGATTAAAAATATGAATAATAAAATGGCAATAACTACATATCTATCAACAGTTACTTCAAATGTAAATGGACTAAATGCTCCAATAAAAAGACATAGGGTGGCTGAATAAATAAGAAAATATGCAGCCTACAAGAGACTCACCTCAGGTCAAAAGACACAGACAGAATGAAAGTAAAGGGATGGAAAGAGATATTTCATGCAAATGAAAACAAATTTAAAACCTAGGAGAGCAATCCATACATCACAGAAAACAAACTTTAAAACAAAGCCTATAAAAAGAGACAAAAGAAGACCCATTAATTCTACTTCTAAGTATTTATCCAAAGAATCTCAAAAGACTAATTTGAAAAGACATATACATCCACATGTCCACTGCAGCATTATTTACAATAGCCAAGATATGGAAGCAACCCAAGTATCCATCAATAGACAACAGAAAAGGTGGTACATACATACAATAGAATATTATGCAGCCATAAAAAAGAATGATATCTTGCCATCTGCAATGACATGGTTAGACTTAGAGGGTATTATGCTAAGTAAAATAACTCAGAGAAAGACAAATATCATATGATTTTACTTATATGTGGAATCTAAATAATAAAATTAATAAACAAACAAAGTGGAAACAAACTCAGAGATAAAGATAACATTTTGATGGTTGCCAGATGGGAAGAGGGTTGGGAGGATGGATTAAAAACAGGAAGGGATTAAGAAGTACAAATTGGTAGTTGAAAAATAGTCATGGGATGTAAAGTACAGCATAGGGAATAAAGTCAATAATATTGTAATAATTATGTATAGTGTTAGATAGGTACTAGATTTATTAATGTGATCACTTTGTTAAGTTTTATAACTTATCTAATCATATTAGATACCCGAAACTAATATAATATTGTATGTCAACTATAACTGAAAAATAAAAAATTATTAAAGGATAAAAAAGAAAAAAAGGTGGAAGATTTTAAGAGCTCTGTCCACCAAGACAGGAATGTCACAATTCAGAGTCCAATACAGCTGCATATCTAACACACTAATTGATTCAACTGCTAAGGGACATTACTCCTAGTACACATTTTTTTTAATGTGAGTGTAGTTTTCATTGGGGGTTGGACGGTATTAGAATAGGGAGAATTCACTAAACCAATAGAAATTTGAATTTTGTTATTTGCCAGGCATTGTGCTAAATGGTTTACACTACCTGCTAATTTAACCATTCAGAATATTCCTATAAAGTAAACATTATAAACCCATTTTGCAGATGAGGAAGTTGAAGCTTAGGTTTCAAGCAACTTTCTCTACATCAAACAATTAGAAAGTGGTAGAACCAGACAGGCCTATTTGACTCCCAAGTTGCTATTCTTTTCTTACTACTCAAGGCTGCTCATCTTTCTTTTTAAGTCAGGGTAAATTATTACCAAACTTTTAATTTATATCACAGTTTTCATCAGTGAAGACAGTATTTTCTCTACAAAGATGCCAGAGAGTCATATGTAACATCCAGCTAGCTTAATAATAGGAAGGACGATTCTTATAAATATTGACACATACACTTAAAAAAGTAGACCATGTTTCCAAATTATGTACAAAATTGACTGGAAGAGGCCTAATCTAATGACTTTTGAACACAAAGAACTTGGAATTAAAGAATTAAATGTTTTAATTTTATATTAAAGAAACTTTTTGAAGAGAAATAAATAGCCAGGGCGGTAATCTTTTCTTAAAGAGAAAGAAAGAAAACACAGAAAAGTGTCATTTCCAAACAAAAACAGAGCAGGAAAATGAAATTTAAGCTCCATATCTTCAATGATTCGAACTGTAAGGCCACTCTCCAGAGAATAATCAATCTGGAGGGCTCTCTGCTGACCAAATCTCTTTGGAGATAGCTCTGCATCTTCCCACTCAGTTTCTTCCCTTCCTAAAAATGATTCAGCTTGTCTTTGAAATATTTGTGACATTAAAATGCAACTCTGTCTTCCCTCCTGTCTTTTCTCTGAAGAGCAGTCCATAATTACTTCCTCTACTACTACCCATAAACTCTTAGAATGTCCACAGATATAATGTATCACGCATGTGCTCAACGGAATGTTTTTTTCTACATAGAGAAAGCCTTGGAAATCTAACAAAGTCTTCAAGTTTCTACAACAGAATTTTAAGCATAGTATCCTTTTTTTTCTGCATTTAATATTGACCCCAGGCATCTTCTGTGGCTTTAAAGTCTACAAAATTATTATTCAATTTACATTCTTAGGGTTACATGGATGCCAGTTCCTTGGAGGCACTGTGGTTGGCTTGTCCTGGGATACTAGAGTTGTCTTATCCCCATTTATCTTGCAAACTTAGTCAAAACTTTTAAAGTTCATGATTTTTATTAGCCTTCTGGATGTTATGTTTCACAGAATGCCTCATACATGATCTGGAGTTCTAAATTGTGTGCACAGTCACCTGCATCATTGACAGAAGCAACTTTGCTTAGGGTGTTACATTACTTAGGAAAGCTCCTGATAGAGGAGAATTTATCAAAATAATAATAAAGTTATTTGCACAGAAATATATTACCAGATAAATACCCAGCATGGATATCAGGGTGGATTAGCTCTGCATGCCATTTAAAGAAAGAAAACTACTTTGTAATAGGAAAATTATTTTTATATCTCTGATCTCACTTAATGCATTTCCCTTCCATTGTGCTGATAATTTCATACACTTTTATGAAGAGCAATTCCAGACTCCATTATTGTTCCAAGCTCTGACATTCTCATAGAAAATGAAAAACTGCCATAACCTTCCCTCCTGCTCTTAAAGTCCTAGAAGAGGTAGATCAGACCAGAGAATCTTCTGACTTAGGGTAAATTTTTTATTCTTTTACATAAATCCTCCAGGCAGGAATAAGGAAGAAGTTTCGAATCCAATTCCAAATATTTCACATGGAATTGCTTCCTGAGAAGAATGGAGAATCTGCCAATTAGCATATCTGCAGATCTTCTGAACAAACTCAGTAGTATTGTCATTAATAAGCTGACTGAATAGAGCCCCGGCTGTCATCTGGGTACATACCTAAAAGAACAATTTTAAAAATAAAGAAGTTTGGGCAATTATTTCTTAAAACCCCTTTGTAAGGCATGCAATTATAAAGCTGCAAGGGTCCATAAAGTCTAAATGGTCCACCCTAGCTCTCTCATTTTACAGGTGAAGAAACTAAGGCCCAAGGAGGTTAAGAGAACTGTACAAGAGACAGCACTAGTGCACAGGTATTTTGACCACTGATCTAGGGTATTCTCACACTGATAAAAATAATCACGAATATGCTATTTCATTTTTTCATTGCTTAGAGATTTAACACAGTGATTTGTTTTGTTTTTCTCAAGAATTTAAGTGTACCTAGTAATCACATATCATTGTTCTTTCAGACATCTACTGAAACAAGTATAATGTCACTAAAATGTAATTGTTATGGTCCCATTTTTTTTTCTTTTTTATCCAGAGTGTATTTATTGGAATAGCTTCCCTCTGAGGAAGCACCCTTCTGTAAGCCTTGCTTTTCCTCCTGTAGGCTGACAAAGAACAGTGGAGCAGCTAACACACAAAACTGTTCTTTGTGCATGGCTACAGGCAGTGATGATTTTATAGCATCCTGGGCATTTCACATACATGAAGTAGGAATTGGGGCACTACTCCAGGCACCTCTTTTTTTGTTGTTTTCTCTTCACTTTTGGAGAGGGATGAAGGAGATCCTTTGTGAGAGACATGTTCTTGTGGACAGGTCGTCACTGCCAAAAAAGGTAGTGACCACATTTTCTCAATAAGAGAAGTCTGACATCATAATTATATAGTTTAGTCTATACTCTCTCCACAATTTTCCTATTAAGGCATTCTTTTCTTATTAAAATAAATTGAATTCCTATACAAGGCTTCCATGATAAGCAACAGAAAATAAAGTCTTATATTCAAGAATGTTTGAACATCTTTACAATGTTTGAACATCAGAATAGATAAGATGAGGCAAACACAGGGCCATGAAAGTCTTTGGAGTAGCCACGAGTTCAGCAACCCCTGCATCAAGCTTCAAAGGAGCCCAGTTTGGGGATCCCCTTTCAGATGAACAGAAACAAAACCAAAATATAGATGGCTAAATGAAAGAAACATTTATTTCTTCAGAAAAACAAGCTACACTGCTTTGCACTACCATTAAAAGCCTTTGCAAGGAAAAGTGATGGCAGGCAAATCAATGTAGGATGCACCTAAAGTTAAATAAAAAATAGACTGTTCCTGAACAGTCATAAAATGGTTCTCTATCCAGGTTCCGAGGGCACACTGAGTGCCCATTGCTCTCTACCTCCAGAATGCTTTCACAAATAGGGGAAGCTAACATATCACAGTATTCACCTGACTTTCAAAAATAGTACCAGCTTTAAATTTCAGTATTTCTAGGACATCCAAAACTCAGGCTGAGATCAAATAAGCCAGTTTACAGAGGTAGTCTTTCTGAGTCCCTTAAATTAGCAAGGAAGTTAAGCATGAGCCAATGAGATATAATGTCCTAGGTGTAAATTTACCCAAACTAAAAGGAAACATCAATTTGGACTACAGGTTTAAAAGCAAAGGGGATTATTTCAAGAAGTATCTTAGCTTGGCTTGCTATAAGAAAAATATCATGGACTGTGTGGCTTATTAACAATAGAAATTTATATCTCCCAGTCTACAGTCTGGAAGTCTAAGATCAGAATGCTAGCATGCTTGAGTTTTTGTGAGGCTCTCTTCCAGGTTGCACACTGCTGATTTCTCCTTATATCCTCACATAGCGGAGAGCAGAGAAGGAACACAAACTCTTTCATGGCTCTTATAAGGGTACTAATCTCATTCATAAGGGTTCTGTCCACATCTAAGCCCAGTTAGCCCTGAAAGAAAGAACCCACCTCCTAATAATTTCATATCGGGGGGGGAGTTTCAATATAGAAATTTTAGGGGACACAAGCATTCAGTCCATAACAGGGAGTGTTCACTCAATTATGCCTATATAATATGAAGTTCAAAGCACTTCAAATAAACTTAATCTTATAGTCACATGAATTCTTTGGGAAAAAGGGAAAATCTCAGCAATTAAATTATCACTTTCCAGAAAATTAATGTATTATTTAATATTTCTTTGGATTTCATTAAATTTCTGTTTATGCTCTGTACTTCAGTTTTAAAACATGGCCAGATACATCCTTATTAGCCACTTCAATCTTCTGATACTTCAGATACTACCTATCATCTGCTCCAATTTTGAAATGCTCTTATTTATACATGTCAGCACAGACAGAACTCTTTATAGATAGAAGTTTTTTCTTTTTTTTAATTCATTTATACCTCTAGGTCATAAACTCTAAAGTATTCTATGAATACCATAAAAAATAATAAAATTAAAATACGATATGGCTAATATATTACCGAAACCCAGAAAAGAAATTACGTATAAAATTTAAACCATTTTACCTTGACATACATTTTTAGATTAAAAAATTATATCTGTGAATTCTAATAGTTTCCAAATTACCCTTTGATGACAGACTTCAGAGACTAAATCAAATGGGTTTTAGTAGCAGTAGGTATTGTGATGCTGTGTTAATAGAAACAGTAAAGTGGTCCCTTCTTTTAACAACATCCTCTCCTTTTAACTTAGTGCCAAATAAACACAACTTCTGAAATAAAGATTTAATAGGAAAAAAAGGGAAAACTTCCCAACAAATAATAACAGCAGCACTTAAAGCACATGAGGAATTAAGATACATTTCTACCACCAGATTAGTAATGAATAAATAGGGCCCACTAATTTTTACTGTGCTTGCAGTAAAACAGACCACACAGGACTTCTCTTCTGGAATCTATAAGTAGTGTTTTAAAATTCTTACATGGCTTTAGCACCTGTAATGACTTAGGATGTTCAGAGATGTCTAGAGAAAAAGGTGCTCAGCATTTTCTGGCACAGTTAAAAATAATTTCCTGACTGTTATCTACTATGACCCAAAGAACAGCTCCTGGCCCAAACACCAGGGGATTATCCTCTCCTCACCTATTATCTACATTAACTTTTTTTGAAATGTGACTCATCAATTACCTCTATATAAATTAATCCTCCAGCCCTAATGATTGATATAAATTGTCCCTATCTGTGTTACAGTGTTAACTTCCTTTCCTGTACAATTGTGCATAGTTTTTTGACTTGTACTAAGATCCCACATCACTTTAATTTTTCATATTGAGTTCATTTCAAGAACTGTACCCTGGGATCTCCTCACATGACATCTCATTTTCAGGACAATCTATAAACACTATGGCAATCTGTAAGCCAACCTGATAGGAGGCTATGTTTATAGAGACCCCAAAGGAACTGTTACTGCTGAAGGGAGAATCTCTCCTACTGTGTTGCTGCCCCCATATCTGTGACAGTTCCTGCTAGTGGCTGTATTCTGACTGATGCTGGTACTGAGCTAACTCAGATATGGCAGAAATCACTCTCTGGTAGAGGCTTGGATAGTAGTACAACCTTTAGTTCTCCAGGAACAAGGCAGGATCAGGAGGTTTAGACATAGGCAGAAAAGCCCTACATTCCCTCTTCTCAACCCCCAGGTTCCCTCTGTCATTGTACTATCCAGCTGTGTTTTCATTATGGTGAAAATCTGATAGTAAAGCATTTCCGGGGAATCCAACAGATTCTGTGCATTTGCAACTTTTTTTTCCCATAGCTCAATTGTAAATCTACTGGTTTTTCAAACAGTCATGCCTTTAAAAATTATAATTTGGACCTAGGATCTATGCCATGAAAAACTCAGTGAAATTCCTGAGAGGCATATATATGACATTTTTAAGTGGGCATAAAACAGTTAAACAGCAAAAACCTGTCAAGACATCCAGTGAACAGCTTTTAACCAAGGGCTGCTGATGTCATGGAGTTGGGGGTGGGCGGGGGGGGGGGGAATCCCTGATAGGAAAACACAGGAAATAACAATAAAGTAAATAACTCCTGAGTAGTGGGGAAGCTTTTTTTAACTAGTGCTTAGCCTGAACTGTGTTCTATTTCTTTTTCCTAGAATCCAAAGGAATCTTCAAAACCTCTCCTTTGCTACAGCAAAGGAAAGATACTTATTTATAGGCAACTATAGAATAAGTAAACAAATACCAAATGGTAGGCTAACCACATTTCTAGCGTTAACATGAATCCTTATAGAAGATAGGAAGCTCATAGCTAAAGCCATGAACATAGTACATAAGGAGTTAGCACTTCAAACATGAAACTTCATGTGGCAGAATAAGAATTCTCTATAATTCATATATCAGCCCTGACACAAATAAGTGACTAGCCCTACATAGACCACTTTAAGATGGAATTCATCAACAGGACACATGGATCATTGGAACACCAGGTGATAATAGAAAAAAGAGGTTGCTGGACCTGCACCAGATCAGAGACATTTTGTCATGCTTCCCATGGACTTAGCGAGAAGAAATTGAAAAAGAACACAGAACTACAATATAATTATTTTCAAATATTACTTAAGAGTTTTTTTTCTATACCTGTGCTTAATATAATGATTTAGTAAAAGCATCTAATTTTTTATCTTTATAAGAAACATTTATAAATATTTCAATAACTCCTTGTGACTTTTTTAAGAGAGGAAACTCTACCAAAATTTCCCAAATTAGGTTTTCAAACAAGATCTTTATGTCCAGGTAAACATGTTAAATAAAATAATGGGTGACCTAGGCTTAGCTCTGTGTGGCTATATCTTACATTATATATTTATGCTGAGATATAATATTACCTCATATATTACAAGTGTGTGAACTATGCTGTCTGAGCAAATTGAATATTCAAAAATGACTAGCATTTTTTTATTTTATGTAAAAATATATGGCATTATCTAAGCCTATCACTCTTATTCACCAGTGAGAGCTGCTAACTTACAAGTTGTAGAAACACAGCCCAAATGTATTCAATTTTCTTCTCTTCAGCAGAAGAAAATCCTCTCTGAAAAAAAAATGCATTTTCCACTTTTTAAAATATTTTTATGTAGAAATATTATCAAACTTACAAGAATGAAACAACTTCTGTACTCACCCAGATTCTTGATTTTATCACGTTTGTTAACTTCCTCCCTTTCTTCCCCCCGAAATACTTGAGAACAAGTTGCACACACCACATGCCTTTATCATAGTACAATTATCAAATCACAAAATTTAACATCAATGCAATACTATTTTCTAATATATTGATCATGTTTAAATTTCACCAATTTCCCCAGTAAACCTTTATAGCAAATTTTTCTTTGATTCCGGTTCTAATACAAGATCACAAATTTCATTTGGCTGTATATCTCTTTAGTTGTCTGTAATCTGAAACAGTTTTTTGGCCACTTTTTATATTTCACAAAGTTGATATTTTTGAAGCTTACAAACAAACCATTTATTTTATATAGCATCCCTAAATTTGAGTTTCTATGATTGATGTTTCCTTGTGATCAAATTCAGATTATGCATTTTCTGTAAGATATCAAAGTGCACAGTGACAACACAAGTGACATCTTCTCAGGGTATCACATCAGGGGACACATGAAACTGGTTAAGACAGTGGGATTCAGTAGCAACTCCATCCCATTTTCCAAGGCAAAAGAATATTTATTATAAATATTTCTCCTATATTCAAACAAGAAATAAGCTAAAATCATTGACTGAAAATCATTTATATTATGTACTGTTTTATCTGTATATTTGTGTTTAAAATCTTTATTTTATCATAAAGAATTAGAAAATTTTGCCTCATGTCAGGGAAATTTCTGGCATCAAAATTAAATAGAAGAGATACTTGGGAAGAAGAAAGACTCTGTATGTCTCAGAGTCTTATTAAATATCTGGCTGACTCTAATTTAAACATAATATTTTAGGGTCCTAAATATCAGGCTTTCCGTGAGAAAGAACCATGGTATTACTAGCCATTTCACTCATGTGCTCATTTCTTAATCCATTCTTTCCTTTATTTCTTCTTTTTTGTCTGTCTTGCTTTCCTTTCTATCTTTATATTCCTTCATTCCTTCCTCCTTTAGACAATCTTTTAACCTACTCTTTGTACACCTGTGCTCCAAAGTCCTGATGGGTTATATGCCAGAAAACAGTGATATTTCTCAAAAGTCAGTGCCCTCTCTTTCTCCAGTACCAATACCTTTCCCTGGACATAAAACCCCTCTGTAGGTACTAGATGATTGGAAACACATAAACACATACACACATACACACACACACACACACACACACACACACACACACACACACATTTAAAAATCATCTAATTCATTCTTTCATTATTCACCTAAATAATGGCAAATTGATAAATGTTTATTTTCTATTATCATTTAGAGGACTCTGAGGCAGCAGGATGTCCACTGCCAATTAGAAGACTTTCAGAGACATCAGCTGAAAAATCTCTTCATTGCTTGTCACTGGACAAGCCTATTAACTTTCCCCAACCTCCCTTTATTCAACCAACTCTATGCGATCAATAGTATTTCAGAGAACTTATTATGGGGGATTAAATGAAATAAAATATGTAAAGATACATTATAAACTGAAGAGTTAAACAAATATAAACTATTGTGTTCATTATACTTTTCAACAAAAGATGTTCCTTTGAGTTTGCCTAAGGCCCAAACTAATATGCATGCTTATGCACTGATTCTGAAAATATCAATTAGAAGAAAAAGACATAGTTTCTCAACTGCAATGGTCAAATTGCAAGATAACTAGAAGTATGTTAGATTTCCTCTACATATATGCTAAGAGCCCTAACTCTGAAAGTGAAAATTTGCTTAGCTCAGTGATCTATTTAAAGATTTGGTTACTTTAGAGAAAAGGATGTAGAAAATAAAGAAGAACATTTAATAAATCTGTATCTACTTGTGTGTGTGTGTGTGCGTGCGTGTGTGTGTGTGTGTATGAATGATAGACGATTGATTGATAGAGTGAAAAAGAGATTGAGGAAGAGAGCTTGTCTTGGCTTCACTTATTAAATCTCCCCCAAAAAATAAGAGGAAAAGGAGGAAGACAAAAAGGAGGAGAAGGAAGAGAAGAAGGAGGAGGAGGAGGAGAAGGAAGAGGACACTATAAGAAATAATACCCCCGGGTCTGGTAATTCTGACTAAATTCTGAGGATTTCTTATATAAGGAACTCAACTTTAATGCTGCTTCTACAGTATACATGACAACCCAGTGTCTTTTGATGAATGTTAAGTGTTAAGTTGCCTGTTTTTCTTTCAACAAAGCCAAAAGCATTGTCTGTGCTTTGCTTTCTTTAATGTCACTGTTGTTCAGAGATTCCCCCAGCAAACTAGGGAAATAGCATGTGAATACTGAATACAAAGAGGCAGCAGGTTCCAAATTCAGCCTTCAAAAGATGAGGCTGTCCCTGTATCCCACATGGGATGGAATGAAACTGTGTTTTGTCCAAAATTTAAAGGCTTGACCTGCAAGTTCTTAGAAGAGAAAAAGATTTCCTACAAGGTGACATTTGGATTTTTTCCTTGCTTCTGCTACAACTGTTGTTTTCATCACCATTATCTATATTCCCATTTCTTTGCTGCAACTGTCAAAATTGAAGTTTGAAAATATTTTATCCAGCCCTCTTGCACTAAATAGTTCAGGTAAAGGGGAAGCTTATATTTTATCAAGCAAATATATTATAAAAGGGTTTAAGGGTCTCACCATTCCTTCCAGAAATTTTAATAAGCATATAGAAATAGCCAGCTGGCTAATCCTGGGAATATGCCTCCTCCCTGTTCATTTTATAGAAAGATCCTGTGGTCAGGAAATATAAAGCTTTCAACACATTGACCACAGCTAGGATTATAGCCTCATATGGCAGAGCTTTTTCCCACTGTCCTTTTCTGGGTGTTGGCAATATCCAGCCATCCTCTCATCGGTGTCGAAGTCACCTTCAACCTTCACTCACCGGGGAAAACTTCAAGATTGACTGCACTAATGAGGGAGTCTGGAATTGAGACATTACATGTAAATCCATCAGTGTGATTAAACTTAGCATGCACACTGTGTGTGCTTGGTACTTTCAAAGAGCCTGGCTATTAAATGGCTTCATATTTTTATACCTTTTGGCACCTTCATAAAAGGACTTAAGAAAACAGAATTTTTCCTCCACCACTACAGATGGACTAAGGCAAATCTATGCTAAGAAGCTATTAAATAATTTGAAATGTCTCAGGTTCACTGATAAATCAAGTTGGTAGCTCTGCAGAATATTTTTAAGTGTATAAATGTATATTATTTATACATGTATATATTAATAAAATTATATGTGTATGTAAAAGTAGATATATGGTACAAAATCCATTAAGTTGCAAATAAAGTAAAACCTCATTAATTCAGACTCACTTAAATCAGAATTTCTGCACTAACAAAGGTCCAGCTGAGCAGAAGTTTCCCTTTACCATATCAATGAATAAAAGACTTACTGAAGAAATTACTAGTGTAAATAAAGATTACAGGGAGAGTACATAAACTGTTTAAGACAATACACTGTTTTTTATTATCCCCAAGCATTCAGGAGCACCCATTTACATACAAATAATTGAGAGTATAATTATAAAGCAATCTTATGTATTAATCAAAATTAGTATTCTAAGGACTTCTAAAAAGAATCTTTAATTAGTGCAGGTCCACTTCTTCTATACACTTGAAAGAAGTAAAGCTGTATTCTTTTTAAAGATTTTATAGTTCAGTTCTCACAAACGTATGCATATCTTTGTCCAGGTGATATAAATTAGTAAACTGTTAAAATATATAGTGTGTGATTTATACAATAATATGCTAGACTAGTTGTTTTTATATTTCAAGTAGTGTAACAAAACTTGGTATTTCCCTATTTCTATGGTATGTATGAATACATACTTACATTCATAATTAAGTATGGCAGTTTGGAATGGTAAAAAGAGCATAGAATTTACTTGCTCTGCTACTTTTCTGCAAGATAGCTTGGGTCTCATCCAGAGCCTAGGTTTCCTTACCTGTAATATCAAGAGAGGTTCTTTAGTACCCATCTTACAGCTTACATTTTTTATTCTTGTTGCAAGAATCAAATTAAATGGATGTTATTTAAATTAATAAAAATGCTTCATAAAGTGAAATGCAAATAGTTTATAATTATTTTGCTTATATAATGGATACTTACCTTTGATTTAGAAGAAAATGTTGATGAGGATATTAAAATATCCAAATATAAATTTCGAATTCATTATTACCTAAAAAAAAGAGACTATATCCTAGCTTAGGCTGAAACATGTAGTCATATTCAAGGATGTGTGGTTTCATGGCTTAATGAGGACTGACATGATCTGAGAAGTCAAGACATTAACTTTATCTGCCGTAAGTTACAATCATAATAATCATACCTAGTTAACTTATACTCACTTTAATTTATAATAAGTAATCAACCTGGTGTACCATATTAGAAAGCAAAATAACAGAGAACTTTATCTTATTCTGACCCTCCAATCCCAACTAAGTTGGAGGAACAATTTTCACCCTATTCTTATAATTAATGCCAAAAATTGTGATACCAAAAAAGTATTCATTGTAATGGATCTCTTTTTAAAAATACTGTACTTCAGTCCTGTAAAATCAAAAATTTTTAAGGCCTCTTTTTCAAAACTACTGAAAGATGAATAAAAAATTCATAGAATAAAAATACTTTAATATCTAGAATATTTATTCTTATATATAGAATAAAAACCAAAGCCCTCAGCTCTTTTGTAGAGGAAAGACCATTTTAGAACTAAAGTTCTAATGGCAGTTCACCCAAGAGCTACATGCATAAGATGGGGCGAGCCATCCTGTAAGCATCTGTAAAATGAAGTGGTCAGGCTGATCATGTTAAAAAAAAAATCTTTTCTATGCTAACATTCTACCCTATTTTAAATTCAGCCTAATAACAAGTTTCCAAATGCATCCAAGACAGGCAAAAGAATATCCTGAGGTAAGAAGCCACCAAGCCTCCCCTTAATGCTTTCACCTTTATTTACAGATCTCATCACCATCACCTTTTATGTGTCACTCTAAGTATCTGAGCACCCAAGGCAGTTCTATTCTGACCAAGTTCTGAAGAATCCTGGAAGATTTTTTACATATACATAATACATAAAACTATTTTTTATGAGCATAGGCAGCCCATATGGACTTGCTCATGTGCCCTAGTTCTCTCCGTAAGACTCTGCATGGATAAAATGAAGGGGATGCTAGGTAGTAGAAGGCAACATACAAATGTAGTTATCATCACTGTTTTAGGTCTTATCATACTTATTCAAGGACTATAAATCAATGAATAAAAAGGGTACATGAATAGAATGACAGGACAGGTCAGTCTTAAAGACAGTTATACCTTCAGGCCCACCATCAATGGATCCAACAAGTGCATTTATTTCAACTGTGCACTTACAGAACTAATAGAGCCTGAAAGAATTCATGACCACTGTTGCCCGCATAAACGCAAAAAGGTGCTCCTTCCTCTAGCCTTATGTGCTTCATAGGTTCTTCTCTCATATTAATTAAATCTTGGATATTACCTACAGGGTCCTAAAACCTTTGCTATATACCCTTTGTGGCCAGGTGCTTAAATACCCCAAAACTTATCAAGGAACCAATTGAACAGAAAAGGAATTTAACATACATTTGATCAGCATCATGAATTATATTATTAAATGAACCCAGGGTATGAATGATGGCAGGTCCAAAGAAGAATTAATATCACTCAAATCTTCCCAAAGCTGAGATGGGCCACAAAGGACCTAACTGATTATAAGGTTAGAAATTACATTTTCAGGTTTCCATCTGGAGGCATGTTTGTTTCTTGCTGTGTAAGTTTGCTCCTGAGTTCTTCAGTGGTCTATTTTGAAAGAGTGAGACTGACTGTAACGAATGCCTCTTAGGACTTAAAAAAAAAAAAAATCACCGAAAACAATGTAGGGATATAAATGTCTGTGCCCATAGCCAAGATAAAAAAATGCAAAGTCTGGGCCACCTTGCCTTTAATTTTCTAACTGCTGTTTTGTAAGGCTGTGTCATGCTTCTCAGTTCAAACACGCTTTGGCTCTTTATTATTCATGGACCTTTTTCTCAGTCAGTGGTGTTGAATAATAAAACAGCCCAGGATCAAATGGGCCAATTCTCCACGCCTGACACCAACTGCTACTGTTCGCTGGGCTCTGCCAAGCGTTGCCTCTGATAATGAGTGGGATTTGGTTAAACAGTAAATTAATGAATAATGAAATATCCAGGTTGATCAGTTAGAGAGCACGCTTGCTTTGCCCCAGGCCAAACGCTTGGGGCAGGAATTACTCTCAAAAGGCACTTGCCTGGCTGCTGGTCTGGATAACTATTTTACAGCCTATTGCTTGACAGAATGCTGGGGAGGAGGAAACCAGTGGGGAAGAGAAAAGAAAGAAGGACAGAGTTATTAACAGCAAAAAGAGAGAGAGAGGAAGAATAACCTAGTTATCACCTTGTAGGTTTCTAAACTGCGTGTGTAAGAACAAAGTCACAAATATGATCTATAGCAGTCAGACTTCCAAAATTCCCAACACATGTTTAAAATCAAGGGGAAATGATGAATGGAAAGTCTTCTGCCTGTGCCTGTGCACATATGTGATTAAATGTGGAACAATTCAACTGCAAACTCATGTTTCTGTATACACTTTAGAATGATATGCAGGGAAGCCATCCAGTGTCCAGCTGACAGGGAAACTCCACCCTCATTTAAAGGTTTCATGCTCTGGTTCTTAGACACACCCCCTTCTACAAATCTGAGAACACTAAAAATAGGACAGCTCCCTAAATGACCTCCATTAAGAAAGAAGTTTCACTGTAACTGAGATTCCAGGAGATATACAGATATAAACAAAGATATAGTTTGTCACTTTTCAACTTTTTCACCCAAGAGATTTAAATTGTTACATAGTTTCATACATGTATATGTAACAGGTTTACTCATTTAAGATTAGGTGTGCCTCCTCTATGAGAAACAAGCTTTGGGTTATAAAAAATCCATAGCACAGTGCCATAAGGAGAACATATACTAAGAAAACATGTTACTTCACTCTTGATATTTATTTTGCAGACAAATTTCTCTAACTGGTTATTTCTGGAATGTCTTATTCTTTCAGAACCCTTCCAAATGGCCTCAAGATTGATAGGTTTGTTTTGCACACTGAAAACTGAACACTTTTCAATAAATTGATTAACGTGGGGGTTTGAATTTTGGCAACTTGTTTGCATTTGGTTTGATTTTAGTTTGTTCTTAGGTGGAAGAAAGGAGCCTTCAAAAAAGTGGTGGGAGAGAATGCATTCAGGAACCTATTTTAATAGTCTTCATAGCTGGAAGTAAACTCAGAACAAGACAGGAATAAGATAGACATTATCTTCTTTTTCTAGTATAGAGCTGGCAAATGATAGGATTGTTTAAAAAAAAATGCCCACAGACTAACAAAGAAAGGAGCAATATGAATTACCTATAGCTTCAGTGTACATGCTTACCACCCTCAATTACCCACCGCCTGAAAAGCAGCAAGGCCTAGTGGCTGTTATTCCCTAGTTTCATCCTGCAAAGCAGTGTCATAATCAAAGTTTTCATCTTTCCACCCAAACCCCTAGCCCAAGAAAAAAATGAAAAGCTCTAATTGTCTTTATTACTTTCAGACATTAGCCACCAAACACAGATGTTCACTATTGAGAATTAAAGGAAGGGGAAAAGGTCACAGAGACCAGGATCAGCTTGATCCTTCTTTAGATTATTTGGCCCCATTGTCTTGAATAGCTCTTATCTTTAAAGAAGAAAAGAATATTTATATTGAACATAAAAGTGAATGAATCACTCTATGGGCCCATCTTGTTGACAGGGCTCACACCTGCTCCCCACCTAAAAAACAACAAAAGGGAAACGTGGGAAACAACTTGTAAAAAGAGTAAGCTGTGCTTCGGCCTCAAATCTTGGATATTTCTATCTTGAATTCTATCTTGAAAGCAAGAGCTATAATACCTAAGAAATGAAAAAAAATGTTTTCTTCATTCCTTCACACATGGAACTCTCATGACCAAAAAAAAAAAAAATCACAATGGTAAATGTTTTGTTGTGGGTTTTTGTTTAGTCCAGGTATTGAGGAGTTCCTGTGTTGTGATATGACATTATCATACTGTGTGTGTGTGTGTGTGTGTGTGTGTGTGTGTGTGTGTGTGTAAACTACAACCTCCAAACAACAAAAAAAGACCTCTCACCTAATTTCTTGGTAGGATCACTTGTCAAGGAGGATAACCGATCTACAACCTTCATCCTGCTCCAAGACTACTCTGGCACTTTTTGTGTGTGAGGTCTGGCTAATGAAACACGGGTTTGGATTGATTTTGTGCTTGATTTCTTCGTATTGACTGGAATTTTCCCAGCTATTTACTACAACTCCAAACCCTCCCTGCCCCTTTCCAAACCTAGGCTGGTCGACAGTGAGCAGTAAAATCCACCGCTGTATATAAACTATCTAAAATCCTATTTCCTTGGAAACTCGGGTTATGGTTGCACTCACTTTGCCCACTTAAACAGCCACAGGCTCTTCCTTGTAATCAGGTGTTTCCGAGGTGCCCGCCTCCAATTGCATATCCTGACGCAGGGTTCTAGTGCCTAGGATCCAATGGTTCACACGGTGAGCGCTAGAACTCATGGAGTTGATCCGATCCACCACCTCAATCTATGCAGTGTATCGGTTTGATTTGGCTCCGAGTTTCCACTTCGGAAAGAACGGCATGCCCAGTCCCAGTTAGGCTTCGGTTACCACGATTCTGTTATTCCACTGCTCATGTATTAGCTTCTTTTCTCCAGCCATTTGATAAATGTACAGGTCAGGACATTTCACTATTAGACCAGATTCTGACCGCCTCAAAATATTCTACGCATATATGTCTGGCCATACCCTCCTCCCCATTAAGTGAGTTGGCTAATGACATCTGACAACCACATCCTTGAAATGTTTGCTAATATCTCCACGAAGCAGGCACGTCCAGGACGTTAACTGGTGGTGGAGTCGCAGATGATTGCCAGAACTGCCCTCGGTGCAGCCTGGGCAAGTCACGCTTTGCTAAGTTCATTGGCTATTACGCTGCTTTAATTTTTTTTTTTTTTTTTGAGAACATTTTTATGCAGAGGCCTCTCCCGGCAGCAGGTGTGACCCCTATTTGGGCTTGGAAGCCTTTGGCCTACTCCAGAAGGCTGCAACCCTTACGAAAGAGAAAAAGCGAAAAGACGCAGGATAGATAAGAACCAATAGGTTTCAAACAAGTAGGCAAAAAGTGGCGGCCTGACCTTGCTAGCTTCTCACCAGCGTGGAACGTGCTGAACTTCTGTCAAAACTGCTCTCTGTTGAGCACAAACAGATTGCCCACGCGGCAGTCATTTGCAAACTCTACGCCCTGACCCCAAAGGCGAAGGCATGCAGCAGAAACCCTCGCGGGCAGGTGGGCGGGCAGGTGGGCGGGCAACACCCCCGGGTCTCCGCGCGGGATGGAGTTATGCCCCAGGGCGCCGCGGTGCGTGCGCGCGCGCGCGTGTGGGTGTCCGCGCGTGCGCGGTTCTTGACACCCTACCCCGCTAACTCGGGACGCCGTGCGGGTGAGCTTGTGCGTTCGCTTGGCGCAGGCTGGGGCGGCGCACGCGAGGTACGTGCGCTCACAGACACTGTGCCCGGGTGTGAGTGTCGTCACGCTCCTGCCGGGTCTCCACAGTACTGCGCGGCTGCGTTCTGGCAACGTGCCGGACGGGCGGTGGGAGTGATCCGACCTATGACCTGGGGGAGGGGCATGCAGGGACTCAGGCGGAGAAAGTGGACCCGGGGAGATGAACCCAAAGGATGCGGCGGGATTATTTATGAGGCCTGATTTAAAAGTAGTGGCTGCCAGGAAAGTGAAAAAGGAGCTCACCCCAAGCTATGAGAGCTATAGTCGCAAGAATGCTGTTTATGACAATATAAATCAACGTGGAGCTTGTGATGGGAAATATGGAGAGCCTGAGTTTGGGATAAAAACAAGGAAACAAAGTCAAAAAGAAAAAAATGAGTTTTCGCCCTGTATTCCACCTCCTCCCACCCCCGCATAATTCCTTCCTTCCCCCAAGAGCTCACGATTCCAGCGGGGAAACGGGAGGGGTGAGCCCAGCTCGTCGCGGGTCGGGTCTGCCATGGTCTTCCCTAAATTTAAACTGAGGCTTGTTAGAGGGTGAGAGGGAATACATGTAAATTAAACAACTTGGAAGATTTATGGAAAGGAGTTCAATTTTATAGGACTGTATTTATAGAGCCAATGCTGGCTCACTTATAAATAGACTAATGGGAAACTAAAATTAATGGACTTGTGAGCTGCACGTTTAATTTCTGAGTCTTCAACATGACAGACAACCGCCCTCAAAGTCCAAGCCCAAGCATGGAAGGCAGCTTGTGTCGAGGAGGGGAGACCGCCCTCAGGACAGGTCCCATCGGGCCAGCATTTCTCTAGTGGCTCTAAACTCAGGCCGCCCTTGTCTCTGGAGAAGCCCACAGGGCTGTTATTTGCAAACTAAGAAAAAGAATGTGGCCTCATAAAAAAATAATAATAATAATCGGGTCCTCCTCCTAGCATTATTTTTTATCGGGGCCCTTAAACTGCTAATGCCGACGGGCGAGCAGGCGGGCTTCCGCGCTGACTGCCTCCTGGCTGGCAGGAGCGTCAGCGGCACCTCCTCCAAGGTCACTTAGGGTTCCCGCGCTGGACCTGTGATCAGGATCCACGTCCTAGCTATTCCAGCTGTGGCTCTCTCATTTCCTCCATAGACTAGTAAGACAGCAACAAAGGGTCTGAGGAGCTGTGACAGGCAGCCCAGGGCCATTTTGTTAAGCAAGATTGCCTCAGGCTTCCTACCCCTTTCCAGTTTTTCCTTCCAGGTCTTTCCTCCAGTTCTTTTCCCACGTTACAGACCCTCAGGACCTTGAGTTTTACCTAGTAAAGTTGATTGTCTCAGATCCTCTCCTTTCAGTTGGTAGGAATAGGGAAGGGGGTCTACAATTTACATATGAGATAATAGATGGCAGATCTGTTTCTCCAGAGCTAGAGCTAACCCTTCTGTAGAAAAATTTGCCATAAGTTACGGAAACCACTCATCACCCCCTTTATGTGATCCCAGTGGTAACTAAAACCTCTCTTTCCAAAAAGCAAATGAAAAGGAAACTCAATGTAATAGTTGAGCCATAAACATATACCTTTTGTTTTTCTAGATAAATGCATTGCATACCCTCTTAATCACACTTCCTTTGGTTTTCTTTCTTCCATTTTCCTTCTTTTTTGGGGTAGGGGGTGGCTTTTCTGTGATTCCGTCATTTATAGTTCTATGATACCCTTGCCTTCTTTTTTTTCATTAATAAGGAAGCCATTAAGTGGAAAATCTCACATAGAGCAGATTCCATTGTTCCTTCTGTCTTTCCCTATAAGGAAGTCTAACTGAGAATGATTACCTGAAACACAGAAAATTGATATGGGAGGCATATTATTAATTAACTGAGCACCAACTATATATTAAGTACTTTCAGAATCTGGGGTTATCAAGATTTAACTTTGCTGATTATCCTCAAATTTATATACACATTGCTGTTTCTCCTTTTTATAATTAAACTAGGCAATGTTGATGTTGGAAAGGATCTTAGGAGGCCCACATTTTATAGATAAAGACCTTGAGGTCCAAAGAGAAACAGTGACTCGTCCAAACTGTGTAACATCTTGGACGACTTTATTTTCTTAGCCTCAGGGAAGACGCCCAAGCCTTGCTTGGGATGAAATACAGATTGAGATGATGTTTGATCACTGCAGCCCATTAGGACTGGCTGGGCTGCAGCCCATTAACCCAAATGAGAAAAGCTCTGGCTTCTCTAAGAAGCCTCTGAGCCTGAGGTAAGAACCAGCCTCCTAAAACAGTTATGTTTCTTTTCTTCTCTGGGTCAAGAGAACTTTTCCTCATTTGTTTATGGAGGGTCTTGCATGCTAGTGAGGTCAGGATTGGGTTCAAACCTGAAATGAGCCAGTTAACTAACCCCATATCCCAAGGTATGGGGTACAGCAGCTGATATATGGTTCTGTGGGCATCTCTCCTGAACCATCTTCTCTGAGGAACACTGTGTGGAATGCTATCCCACTAGCAGTGGAAGGGGAACATCATCTTTGCTTGGACCCAGAGCCCTTTAGTTACTGGGACAGGGAGTCTTAGTTACCTAGGAAGTAAATTTTACGCCTCATTTTTTAAAGGGCAAAATAAAACAAGAGATACCATTAACATCAGCTTTTATTGTAAATCTGGTTAGCAATAGGAGAGAAGAGTATCCATTTGGAATTTTAAAAATTTAAAAAAACACCTAGTAAAAACAAAAGTGTCTATTTTTCTGAGAAGCAAAATTTATTATATTTATGATGCAACAAAAACATTGCCTGTGTTTCGATGAGGGGGGGACAAAAAAAACTTGGCTATACTTGTTTTTTGGTCTGTAGAATTAAACAATATCCATATTCAAGAAACTGAAAATGAAAACACACAAAAAACACAACAATCTTTTTATTTATGTAAATCAGATCAACACCGGACAATAAACCAATTTCTACCCATTACCATAACAGCTTGTCTATAAAGAACAGAAAAATTCAGATAGGATTCTACCTAGGGTCAAGCATTTTTTTTTTATTGTTGTTTGTTTTGTTTTTTTTACCACCCATTCACAGAGGTATAGATTCACAGATAAATAATCCCAAACTACTTGCTCGCCATATTTACACATTCCTATTAAATTAAACATAAATAAATATATACAAACTTAACATGGATATCCTCCAGAGCTCTTCTCTGGAAGAGTCAATAGATTGATATTTCTTGATTGTGTGGCAAAAATGTTAGTGAATTAGAGACCAACTGAACAGAGGAGTTAATTTGGGCATTTAAAGAAGAATAGCATCCATTCCACTTTTTAAAAGAAAACAAATTTTGATATTTTTTTCTTTCTCTTCCACCCCCACCCCCATAATTTAACATACATTGGCACAGGAGGGAAAATACTGTTGGGGCTCTTGAGGCAACATCAGATGATTTAGGGTTATTTCCTTTCCATATAATGTATTACGCATACAGGGTATCAGATGTGATGACAAATTCTCTATAAACACTCCAAGTAAGGAGTTGCCCTTTTCAGTAAGGCTTTGTACCAAAGGAGCAGTGTGTAGATAAGCTCAGGGTTTCGGGTTTTCCATTCGACCAAAGTTTTCTTAGGTTATGAAATAATTGCTTGAGACAAAATGGTTTCTTTGGCCAAAGAAAATAAAACAACCAGGTCTTTGAAAAGCCTCTATCGGTTCTTAATAGAGGGGTGGAAAAAGCTAAGAATGTGGAACCAGAGAGTAGGAAAGAAAATACAAGATAACTGGGGCGGGGCAGGGCGGGGCGGGGTTGGAGCGTGGTTTGCCTTCTCAGTTTTGGGGAGCAATTAAAGATCATTTTGAGATGGAATCATCACCAAGTACAGCATTGTTTTCTTTTTTGTTTGTTTGTTGTTGTTGTTGTTGTTTTCTCCCTTGAGATCCACAGTCCTGTAGAAAGAGGCAGTGTGGACATTCTCTTTAGAACCGCCAAAGGAACTTGCAGAGTGGAAAGTATGAGGGCAGCGCTGCCACGTCCTGACTCCTCTTTCTCACTTTAGCTCTTTTATTTTGGGACACAGCATTTAGGAGGGGCATGAGAAATTGTCTAAAGAGTGTAGGGTAAGGGGAGACTGCAACTCACCTATTTGATATAAAAACAAAGTTCAAAAAGGCTTTCTTTAAACGTTTCCCTTGACTTAAAAGGCAAACTCTTGCGTTAATCCTACTGTTTATTGATTTATGGGCCCAAGGAAACCAAATCTTTTAATAACTCAATTATCAGATAAACGTAGCGGGCCTTGCTAACGAAAGCAAGGGGGGAGGGGTGGTACATGAAAGGAGAAGTGAGGGAGGGAGAGGGGGCAGCCGGCTCTCTCCACGCGGGGAGGGGAGGGCGGCGGAAGGGGCGGAGGCGAAGGAGACGCGCAAGGGGCTCTACTTAGCTGGGGCGTGGGAGAAACGCGCGAATGAGGACGAAGGGCGACTGAGGGAGTCTGCTTTGCCAAGTAAGCCAGTTCCTATCCTATCATCCGCCTTTAGGAGGCTGAAGGTGGAGTTTTTGTCTTGGCAAAGGCGAGGGAAGCTTCCGATTCCCTGGACTTTTCTAGGCCACTCGCCCTCTGGGAGCAGGCACCCGGGAGTAGCAAAGGGCCTAGGCAGCGCTGAGACCCCTCCATGCTCCTGCAGCCCTCTGGGTGCCGCCCCATTACCTACTGGAGAATGGGGTTTTCTCGGTCTCTTTAGCCCCTAAGATGAAACCGAGAGCGGGAAGGGCCCACGCGGCCTGCGGCCCCTCCAGCAGCTGATTCTATGTCCTCAACACCACTGGGCACGAATGGCCCACACGCTCTCAGGACCTGCACAGTAAGAGCAAGGCGCGTCCATCGCGTCTCTCGCACGTCACACGCGTGGGGCGCGTTGCCCTGCAAGGAAAGGAGACGATGGTTTTCAGTGTGGTTTCTCCCGGCCCTTCGCAATCAGAATACATCTAAAGCAAGTGGCCAGGCCCTCGAACAAAGGCACAGGCTTCTGAGCTGGGGAGAGGTGAAATGTCTACATTCTCCATAAGATCTAGTTCCCGGCCTTGGTACTCCTTCAACTAGTCTAGGGCTGAGCCGGGCACAACCAGAGCCCCTATCCCCACCCCCACCCCCAAAGGAGCTGGCAATAGATGGGCTGGAGTGTGACAATAATCGTTGTTTTGGCCCTTTTGGTGACTGGAAAGAGCTCCCTAACTCGCCCCCCCCCCAATAAAAATGTCAGCACAAAGCTCTCAGCAGGCTCCCAAACCCCACCCTTCAACCTCCTTCAAGGCTAAGACCCATACAGCAGAACTGAGAGTCCCAGAAGGTTTAACTGTAAATCCTGCAGAACAGACATCTGGCACTTTATCTTCAAGGGATGTTACAAAGGTCCTAACGTCTACTTTGTATATAGAGGTGCGGTGTATCTATACTAAATTTAGAGACCTATCTCACCCACCCCATCCCCTGGGGATTTCCCACTGCTTTTGAAAGGGTGGGGACAAAGGGTTCCAGATCTGGTTTCATAATAATGCTCAGATGAAGCCTGAGAAAAGAGCTGAGCTGACAGAAGTGAAGATATTAAATGTAAAACTTTATCCACTGGGAATAGTCACAGTGTATCCAGACGGTAAATTCAAAGCTGAAATACATCTCCTTTCACTTTGCAGTATTTTACCATTATACGCCAAAACAAGTGCACGTCTGAGGGGGGGGGAAATGCCTCATTCATAAATTATCTTGTACGAAAGAGATTGTTGTTGAAACACAGGAGCTTGCACCATCCTCCTCCACACCACCACCCTCAAAGCTGCTTCATTCCCAGCTAAAAGAGCGATCACCAAAGAGCCCAAGGAAGTAGAATCCATTTTAAAGGCAGGGCAATATTGTTAAAATATTGGGTTCCAAGACCTTTACTCGTCTACCTTAAAATTCATTTTGCAGTTTCCCCGTCCCCCAGAATTCTGTGTTGAGGTATCTGTTAGCAACTAGACTCAAAAGATGCTTCAAATCTTATTGGCCACTTTCTAAATCATTCCCTTTGAGCTTCTTTAAAGAAGTGCACCTGCAGAATTCTGACATACAGGCTTTGATTAAAAAGGGATCAGATTTTTTTTTTCTCTGTACCTTATAGATTGTGTAGGAAGCCCCAGTCCTCTTTGAAGAAGCTCATAAACCATGCGGGCAAAGCTTTGGAAAACAGAAGAGAATGAAATGGTACATACCCCTTTGAAGGAATTACATACTAATCAACGTATTCATATTGCTTTTTTTTTTTTTTTTTTTACTATTCTTAAAATTGGTAGATGACACAAATATAACAAATGCAAGATTCTCTGTATGCAGATGCTGGCAAGGCTGGGAACTAGTAACATTTTTGAAAAGAACTGATGATGAGTCTGAATCAAGTTATTGGTCCGGATTTTCCACAGCCGCGGGAGCCTCTGCTCGGCCCGCCCGCACCAAAAGCAGCAGCCAACGCCTGCATCTCCGCCAGTCTCCCACCCAGCCCGCCCTCGCCTTCCCTAAGTACACAAATGGCTGGGGAGCTAGGCACCCGTGAGTTTAAATGCAGAGCGGAATGGGCGGAGGCAGGAGGACCGAGGGGACTGAAACACAACGCAAAAGGTCTAACCACAATCGTGTTCATCCTGGAAGATTCCCGTGACAGCTTGAGGAAGGGAGGGCAACATAGAAAAGGGTGAAAGGGTGGTTGGAAGAGGGGTGAGTTTAGGGGGCGAAGGGCAGGGACATCGAGACAGTTTCCTAAAAAAATATTAAAAATTAAAAATTCTTGCGTCTCAGTCAACCAGCTGTCAAAGTACTGACACCAACAGTTTCTCCGATTTCCTTCCAATAAGTTAGCGTTTTCTCATGTTTAGTCTTATGTTTATTTTCCAAAGGGGGAAAAAAATCATGGTTTTCTTTTATTATCAGTATTACTAAGCTCGAAAGAATCGAAGTGGAAAATCCGGACGGTTGTCTCCAAGTGTATCTTGAAATAGACACTGAGAACCGATATTGTTGCTCCGTTGTACGCCTCAGTTTTAAGTTACTTAGCTTTTTTTTGTTTGTTTGTTTTACTTTTGATTGTATGTGAATTCTATCTAATATTATTCTTCCAAAGCCAATCCAATATTTTAAAGCTAAAATTATTTTTTTCTGTTTTCCTTTTGTATTTAAAACATTTTTCCTTTTAAAAAATTTTTCATTTCCTGTGTTTCTCCTCCTTGTCGCCAGTTTTACTACCTGGGCCTTCCCCAGACGTGTGCCTGTTAGTGGTGGTGTTGTTCAAGAACATCTTGTCCATGCCTTTGAGCGCCTCAGTGAGATAGTTCTGCAGGGCCGTGAGCGCGGCGCAAATGGCCGGGGCGCCGAAGCCGTGCGTGATGAGGCTGAAGTGCGTGAGGCAGCTCTGGATCCCTGGCTCCAGGATGGGGCTGGGCCGGCTGTTCCCGATCGGCGTCCGGTCCTGCGCCAGCAGATCCGTAAATTCTTTACAAAGTTGCCTGTAAAGGGGTGAGAGAGGAGCAAAAATTCACCCTTGGTGTCATTGTTATTGGCATTAGAAAGACAACGCTCACACAAACCCAGAGACACCCAGTCACCGTAGAGCCCCAAGAGCGAGACTAATGTGAGAGATTCCGCTGTTTTCCCAGCGCTCGCCTTTCTAGAGCAGCTGGAACTGGAAGGAAAGAAGTGGGGAAGTTAAGCGCCCCTTCCATCCCAAAGCCTGGCCTTTTCTCCCCTTTCAGTCTTTTCTCCTTCATTCCAAGACCACTTAAACTCTGTTTTGGACAGTCCACTAGGCTTTAGCATTTGATTTTGGAATGTTCAGTCATTTTTAGCTCTTACCTGGCAGTTCTTTTAAAATCCCTTTTCTCCTCCTCTCCCCTGCCTCTCCAACTTCTTGAGGATCAAGCTCAAAAAGCCCTGTAAGATTTAGACCCCTCGGCCAAAAACCCATCCCTAGCACAGAAGCAGATTGCTAGAGCCTTGCATGGCCCAGGGCAAGCAACTGTTAATTGCAGAAGAGAATGCTGATTCCATTCAAAGCAAAAATCTCTTTACGTGCAGTATTTGGGGAGGGAGGTATTTTTTTTCCCCACCTCTTATTTTTTCTTTCAAGTGTAGGTGACTGAAAACCTTTGTACTACAGGATTGTTGCCCATATAAAAGGATTCCTGTATTGTTTAGATAAAACCTAAAGTTAGATGTTTAACACACAGAGGGTAGATTTTTATTTGCTGAAGGTTTGTTTTGTTTTTTTAATTTCTTCAAGGCACCTATAATTTAGAGGAATCTCTCAGCCTTAGAAATACAGTGGGTCTGTGGATTGCGCTTATTTGAGAAATTTTTATTATAGAAAGTGGAAGGAGGGTTTTAGCCCAGAAGGTCCAATGGCTTGGATCTGCTGGCAGTCAGAGGCAATGGCATTCCAGACTTTCACAGACTGGCAGACTTATCCCATCAGCCTGCCTCCACCCAATTATCGAGGAAAAAAAAAAAAAAACAACTATGGAATTACAGTCCTGGGCCACCCTGGGATAGCCTGACACTTGCAGACACCTAACCTGGCCAACAGGTAAACAGGTCAGGTACCTGGAGAACCAATGTGAGTGACCCTTAGGCATCCTTTCCCAGGGGATTACTCTCAGTGTATTGGATAACCTAGATGGTGAATACCTCCACCCACCAGGCATCCTCTCTCTACACTCTCTACTGGTTTCTCAATTCAAAATGCACACATACATCTTCACACCCAGAAAGAAACAGGTAACAGTTCTGACCTAAATAGGCAGTTCTTAAGCCAGCGGTACCTTAGAATCACCTGTGGTGTTCAAATGCACACATCCAGGCCCCCACTGATTTCAATCCAGGGGGTTTGGAGCTAGGTCCATGAATAAATATCTTGAAAAAGCTCCCCCATATGATTCTGATACTTACCCCGGGTTAGGAAATGCTGGTCTAAGAGAAGCCACAAGGCTTTAGAGGGGAAGTTACAAGCATTCCTTAGGGAAATGACAGTCGTCTGTGGAATCCTATTATCTAATTTATACAGTTTGGTTTTATTTTTTCCCCCAAAGTACCTTTCCTTTTTTATAAAGCATCAACTGGTCCCCTGCCACCAGACACCAGGGCAAGGGGTAGGAGGGCAATTTATTGACAAAGATCTATTATATTGCTAGTTGTTATATGAGAGAAAAATCTAAAGAGAGAGTAGGTACTAAGTTTTGATGGTTGGAAGAGATGATTAAAGTTTTTTCTTAAGTTTGTACCCATTACCGAAGTGCCAAAAAGGAAATTCTGAACTGGGGAAAACAAATGCTTAGAGTCAAACATTTTAAATCTTCAAAGCCCAAACCAGGGTCTGCAAGCAATTAAAGTTCTGGGACATTAATATTTTTTGACCCTGCGGAAAGGAGCAATCAAATTCCAATCACGTCTCAAAAACATCTGGACAAATTTGAGCAAATGATTTTTCAGCCTTCCATATATTTCTTTAAATTACGCTGTCAACGGAACAAACCGCGTCCTCCAGCACTAAATAAATGAGCGCCGCTGTTCGGGCCGCGCCTGCGAGAGAAACGTGCGGGTGCACGCAGCGCCACCCACTGCAGGCCTGAGCCGGCCATAAAACACCAACAATATGACACGGAAGCCAAAGACAAGAGTAAATCAAATAAATAGAAAACCCACTGTAAAAGTTCAAATGAGCTCTAGACCTAAATTTAGCCAGAGATTTACTATTTTCCCCTCTGGAGTTGTAGTAAATTTTAGGTCTGTGGAAGATGCCAAACAGCAAGTTGGAAAGAGTAATTAGAGCTGCGGGTAGAGATGGGCACATGCAGGTGACAGACCCACCCAGACACACCCAGAGTTAGCACACGTGGCTGTGTGGCTATGACAGGAAGGGGTGAAACCCAGGCAGAAATATACACGTAGGAATCTAGGGAAGAAACCTGGAAAATGTCTGCCTGACATCCCAGGGCTGGGGAAGAGAACTGTAAATTGCCTGGATTCAGATTCATAAAACCATCTTCTCCCACCCCAAAGTTTGAAATAGAGGAGACAGAGGCAAACGACAGCCCATATTCAATTCTGGGGGCATGGGTGTGGGGTGGGCAGAAGAGGGGCAGCCAGCAAGTGGGGAGAGCTTCCTAGCCAGCAAGGGACAGGCTGCTAATGCTACTTTTACCACTAAAGAGGCCTGCATTTTGCTCTGCCTCCTCCTAAGCCAGGTGGGTCTGCAGAGTAGGAGACAGAGACAAAGACCAAGGGTTTAGAACACTCACTTGGTGGCCAGCAGCATATTCTTTCGGGAGTGCAGATCACTGGGGTCTGTGTGCTGCCGATTCAAATACTCAGAAACTGCTTTGGCGGGAAACTCTGTTTCACAGATGTACCCAAAATCTCGAGCTAAGTGAACAGCTTCTCCTGAAAAGATAGCAGCAGAGGTTATAATCAGTGCCCAATCCCTAATCATTCCAGGGCAGAAGAAGCTCCCTGGTCAACTCTCTCCCTAGTTATTTACAGAAGAGGCCAACTGTTGGGGCAAAAGCAAAGGTGAGACATACCCTAAGTTAAAATGGTTCTCAGGCTGTAATTAAATTTGGCAGAACAAACTTTGCTTCCACTGCTCTTTCCAACCTCTTCCTGATCATCCTTCCAGCCAGTTCTAGCTTCAGGTCTCCCACACCCCCATGCTTTGTCTTGAGGGAAAGGTAGGTGAATAAATTCAAGAGCCATCTTACAATTGTACCTAGACACTAGGCTGAGTATTCAAGCCAGATTCCCCTCTTCCTAGTAGCATCTGTTACACTGCTTTACATAAATATAAAAGTCTTCCTATCTTTTGTGTTATCTTTTGTATTTTCTTATCATTGTATTAGGGGGGATTCTCTGATTAATAACTAACATAAACATGAATCCATGTGTGTATATGTCCATATATATTAAAGTATATGTGTAAAATGTGTATGGAACAAGCATTTCTATCCAGCAAAGAAATATGTTATTCTCCATTTCAGTTTCCGGCTAACTGTCAGGTTTCTCCTCTTCAGAGGTTCCTGTCATCATCCTCCTACTTCAGGACTTCCTACTGCACAAAGGTGACATAGTAGCTACACAATCTGAGAAAGTCTTCTGCTTATATGAAATAAAGCATTATTACCCTTCAAAGCACAGCCTTAGGAGTTCGAGAAAATATCCCAAACATGAAAAACAAATATGGTGACTTAGCCCAGAGCTACTGTATTTTTAAAGACCATGTATTAGTTTTAATCATCAGTATTATAATAATGGCAAGACTTCAGACATGATGCTTACAACAATTCATAAAACTGAAAACTGCCAACCAAATATTAAAATTTCAGTGCATTTTTCAGTTTCCTCCCTTCTCCCCTAAATCCCTGTATTAGGCTGAGATTACCATGACTGCTGTTTCAAAATGAGGATTGTGATATTAGCAATTCCCCAAAGGGCAAAAAGTAAAACCCTTAGGCTAACAGTCAACCACTAATAAGTATGGGCTGAATATTTGGTGACTGCTGCCCCTGGAGGGTAAATTTGCATCAGGTAACTTTACTTAAAGCTGGCAAAGTACAATGCCTATAAATATGATGACTTACGGTTGCTGCTTAAATATTTAAAGACCCCCCTTCTTTAAAAACTAACTCTCTATAGGAGTGTCATAATAGCATACCCATGAAAATTAAAAAAAAAATCTAGAGAAACTTTTACAACTTTCTCTATTAGGACTATCTGGCTGTATTTCCTGTGTTTTCCCAACTTCAGATCCTCTGGTTCTAGACTGTAGAGAAGATCTTCTTTATGGCATACCATAAATATGATTCTCAAACCCAAAATGATGAGCAAATTATAATATGATTGTTATACTTATATCCCTTTAACTGATGAATCTACATTGAAGCCCATTTGTGACTCCCCTCCATATGTTCTCACCCCTCCCCCACCAATTTTCTACTAGGCATCATTGGCCTTACTAAGCTATAGTTCAATAACAGTAAGTCCCACATAATCAGCAGGAGATGGGCCTTGGGAGTGACATGAGTTTTAAAATAACCATTATGCATTATGAATGTAATACTAGTTTCATAAATAGACAATGTGTTTTCTATTACTGATTCATAGGTAAAATCTGAGGAGAAGGGATATAGAATGGATAGATGCTTACAGAGTTACTCTTGCAGGAGTTCATATAGAGGGTGTTTCAGACACTGTGCTGTACCTGGTGGCACAGGTGACCCCTGCCCTGACTTGGAGGCTGGACCTGAGCACTCTTCACAGCACAGGGACCCTCATAGCTGTCCCTTGGCCTCTCTACAATTGCTGGCTCCCTCTAAGTAAAAAGACCTTTGAACTTCTCTCAGGCAGTTGCCTGACATCCACTCATAAGGACACAACAATTTCAATGATTTCCAGTTAATCATGAAATGTGTAAAATGTCAGCCTTCAGCCGACAGTTAAGCTCAGCCACTTCGTGAAATGGCCACATGTCTTGCTTACCTTCCACCAGGGAGGTGAGTAACGTGACATTTGCTGCTTTGCGCCTGCCCGCGGGTAAATTCAAACCGATTTTTTCTAGCCTTTCTCGCAAAGATCTCCCCCCATTTTTCGATTTGGCTCTGAAATTGCAAGAATTAACATTCTGATTAACCTCAGAGTGTTTCTGAAACAAAGTTTAGACTTAGCAATCTAAAGCCCAGTGGAGCTTGAAGAGGTTTTAACTTGAGGTTAGCACATTCTCCCCCCTCCCTTTGGTTATTTGCTGATAGTTTGCTGAGTTTGCTTAATTTCTGTAATACAGAGCATTAAAAAAGGAGTTGTTTCTTTTTTTATCTGGTGAGGAAAAAAATGATGCCAGATGGGAATAATTAGGGTGTAGGCTATGGGTCTAGAGAAGGTAGAAGCTGCACATGCACATACACAAGTTCCTTTCTTGTCATGAAGCCAGGTAGGTGAGCAGCAGAACGGTGCAGAAAGAGGGAAGTACTGGGTGGTTCAGAGAAGAGAAGGCACTAGCTGAAACAGGTGGGCTTTGCAAGGAAGGGGTCAGGAGTCGCTGTAAAATGGAGTTGGGTTAAAAGGGAAGGAAGACTGAAACATGAAACTAATGATGATGGTAATCATAACAACAGTAAAACTAACACTTTAGGGAGTTTAGTCATGTGATAACCACTTTATATTGATTATCTCACTTAATCTCATACCAAGTTTTATACACACACACACACACACACACATGCGCGCGTGTGCACGCTCAATGCCTAGGGGGTAATTGGAAAAAACTTCCACATTCTGGGGCTCAAAGAACTCACTTGAAAACTGAACCAAAGTAGAGCAGACTAAGAGGGTTCAAAGTGAGAAAAGTCCATGGGTCACACCCTTACTTCCTCCCAAGGCTCTGCCTGTATGTTCTAAGGTCTGAACAAAAATACAAGAAAAAACCCAGTTATTCTGATCTCTTGCTGTATGGTTCACACAGCCACTTTTAGGAAAGAAGACTTTCAAACCCTAACACGGACCAACTTGAAAAGTTCATCTCATACAATGTCACCTTCATAATCAGGGACACTCTCAGAGTACAGATGTTGGCAGGGACTTTTGCAGAGACTATAAATCTTAAGATAAAAGCTACTCCTCCCCATTTTCGACACGGTGTCTATGGATTGTCTTCCTCCAATACTGGAAAGCATCCGAATGGCTCCAAGGAATAACTATTAATAATTCTAAAATGATATCATTGTTATTACTAGTAGCGATGTTACTGAAGAAAGGAGGTTATAACAGTTTTTCAAACTGCGAGGGACAATGCATTAGTGGGTCCTTCATGACCAACTTAGCACTTTAGCTTCTAGGTCTCACTTAGGCTAGTGAATGACGTGAAGGTGTCCTGGGGATGGATAGGAGGGAGCCGGCCGCCGCGGCACAGGCTGGGAAAGTGCAAGGTTCCCGACTCGCAGCGACAGGGGGTGGGTGCGCAGCTTGAGCCCGCAGCGCCAGGTCCGAGGGCGGCAACGTTGGCGCGAGCGGCCCCAAGCACGTGTAGGTCGCTGCTCCCTGCGCTCTCAGCGCTCAGGCCACCTGGTTGCTAGGCAACTGCATCCAGCTTCAAGTCGGTTTCCACGCGAGCCCTTATACCCCACCCCATAAAAACTGCTTTGGGCAGGGGTTACCTTCTGAGGACGCCGCCGAGAAGAGACGCATTGAGGCATTCCGGGGGCGAAAGACGTCTCTGAACTTCCCCCACAGTTACTTTGTACTTTGAAGTTGAACTGAGCAGAGACAAACGTCCAGGGACAGAGCAAAACACTTCGCCGGTGTTGACTGACATCCCTCCCAGGAAGCCATCTTTATTCATCATCAGAGAAGTCACAGATTTGGGAGGAACCGGAACTAGAGAGAAAAAAATGCCATAAAGGTGACCGAGTTTCGATCCTGGTGACCGGTGGATATAATGAGTCAGTGCGTGTGCAGGAGCGAGGCCACAGGACAGGTGCCAAGTAGAAAGCTAGAAAAGTAAATGTTCCAGTGGGGCTGCGGTGCATTCAGAGCACTGTGTACAAACAAATGAAAAAGCCATCACTCCTCTGGAAATTTACCCATGTGTGTAGACATCTGAGTGTCCCTTGCCACAGTCCTGCTCACTATACAGATCAATAAACATGCAACCGAGAGTTTGGGTTGCGCTTTGTATGAAACCTGACAAATCCTATTCCATCACATGCTGGCTGTGTGACCTTAGACATCTCATTGAACCTCTTTGAATCTTAGTTTCCTGAAAATAGTAATCACATTTGGTGCTGAAGCATTAAAAGTGACTATTGTTTCGAATGATATAAAATGGTAATATACCAATGCTCTTTAACCGAGCCCCTTCCTCCTCTCCTGGTAAACCCAAACCATGGTTCTCTGGAGAGGATAGGGAGTGCCGGCCCCACCATATGCTGGGCCCAAGAATAGACAAGTAACACCATTAAGCTGTAGAGCTGGGCCCAAAAGAGCTGCTCATTTCTCTAAAGTGGATCCCATTCTTTCTTACAGGATAACAGATTCATTTGGAAATGAACCCAAATGCTCCTCTCTAGTGAGAGCAATTTCACAGTGACATGAATTTTGTTTACAAATTAACATAGAGCACTGGTTGGTGATTGTTCAGAGTAGTTATGATTTACAACAGGTGCCCTGATCAATCAACCAATCACTCTAATTCATATGAGCTGCGGTCTTGCCTTGCCCCAGTTGTTTCATTTTGGCAAGTAATTGATAACAAACCACATTCAAGGTATGTTTTATGCAGAAGTTAATAAGAGCTGACAGCTGGTTGCCACTGCCATCCAGGCTTACTCAGTCTCTCCAACCTGTATTTCTGTTTAATTGCGTTTCAGTGTCATCTGCACCTCAGGAAGAGGAAGGGCTCAGTAGAACCAGAAGGCAGGGAATGAAGAACAGTGAACAGCCTCCTCCCAGTTCCCTGGCAGTCTCCCTCCCTTGGACTTCTATACTGCTGAAATCCATTTTCTTTCTGCAGGCTTTAGAAACCACTAACTTGTGCTACACTTTAGTGTCTCCCACTGGGCTATGAAGCCCCCAAATCTTCAAACAGTATTTGTTGATCCCCAGTCCAGGGGATTTACTGAAACACAAATCTGGAATGAAGAAGAAGGCTTCCGTTCTTCCTTTTAAATAAAGACCGTCTCACCCTATAATCCTGGTAGTAGAAAAAATACGCTCTTTCTACTATATGGAGCCTAGAACTCTATATATCAAACAAGTTGCATAATCTCCCTGGTACAGAACAGACTAACCAACACTAAGTATTTTTGTATTGGCTTATTCTCTGTACCATGGATTCTAGCATTCAGACCACCAAGCTTGTTTAGAGACTTCTAAAAGGCAGTTAGGTCCCAAATATTTTATTTACTATGAATTGCACTTAGGCCTTTTGCAAACATCTTGTGGAAAACGGCTCCTTGGGTGAATGGATGGGGGAACTGTAGCATTCCCTTTTGCTACTTCTTAGTAGACATTTAGGACTTCCATCCACAGAGCCCAAGACCTTAACCCCAGGACAAATAAATGATGTCAGATAACAGAGTGGATCTTCTGCACTGACATGTGGTGGTGGTGATTCACAGAGGAGGCTTGCTTTTTTCTCATTCCCCTCACCAAAGTCTCATCAGTGATGCTGCTTCCCATTTAAGAGTGAAAAGCTGAAGTGTGAATATTAATTAAATTTAAGCAAAATATAGAGTTAAATTTACTTAGTAGACAGTGATTGGGGGTGGAAACACCTATCATTTAACTCTCTTATAGAACATCCATATCTGTTTTAATGTATCTAATTCCTGACAGCAGTCCTGATTTCTGTATTTCAGATTCATATTTAAGCACTATAAACAGATAATTATGATCATGGGAACTGACATTAAATAAACTTGGAAAACTTTTCACCCAAATATCAATGGCTCTTTGTGGTTTTAACATGGCATAAAATATAGAAATAAATTGTAGAAAAATCTCATCTTTGATACTCAGCAAGATTTTTATATTTAAATACTACTTAGAATATTTTCACAGAAAAAAACCCCTACTAAGCTGAAAATAGTAAGTTCAGTTCCTATTTCCCATATCAGATAACCGAATATTTCCCGAGGATGGGAATTTTACCTGCTTCTCACAGTCCCAGAGGCCAAATCTCTTAAAAAGCCAGGCGTTTAGAGACACTTTATAACTTGCCCTCTAATTTCACTATTGTTAATTGCCTGATTTACCTGACAAGAGCTATTTCCTTTGGGGAATGAATATTGCTCTCTCCTGTGAGCTGTACCTTCATTTCTATACATACAATTATCATCTAAATATCACCAATCAGTCAGCTTCTGTCAGCACACTGCTAGTGGTAGAGGCAGAGTTTTTTTGTTTGTTTGTTTGTTTGTTTATCCATAGACAAAAACTGTTTGAACAGACATGCTTCAGACTATGTTTCCATTTTTAAATTTAAGTATCAATCATATTTCTATCCTCAGCTCTCTCGTCCTCAGGTTATCATCCTAACCTTAGCATTGGTTCTTTAGACTAGAGCCTACACATTTCTTGTCTCAACTTTCCTTCAAGTCCATGGCACCGTTATCATCTTCCTTCCCTTCCATTCTCACACCTGCTTAGCTCAGCTGATTAACCCTATATTTTATTCTCTTGGTCTTTTTTCTTCTGCTTTTCTCTAGTTTATCAATAAACCCAGAAAGCAACAGGGCTTCGGTTGATTTGTTAGTAATTATGAGCACACTGTTTCTGCTCAAGGAACCCAGAGATGACTAAGATAGGTTTAAAACGACAGCAGGAAATGGTAGGGAAATGGAGCATAGCAAAACTCAGCATGAAGCTTTCAGTTCTTTACATGTTTACAAATTTCTGTGCATACATTAAAACTGTTATTTTTTTTTCTCTCTCTTCAGTTCTCAGTTGGATAGCATGGCCAACTTCTGGATTTAATACTCACAAAACTTGCTCCCCTCCTTCCTTTTTCCTTGCATTATTTTGGAGAGAAGAAAAAGGTTTAAAAACTAATCGATATTTCATTACAGTGACTGGAGTTTTGTTTAAGAAAGAGGGAAAAAACTGATTAGAGAAAATATCATTCATTAGTGAACTATATAGAGCCAAGGTGTTAATAGGCTAGCTCTTACTCTGTATTCTTTAAACGTAAGTGTAAAATTATAGCTTTGAGATCTTTGTATTTGTCTGGAAACAAATTCTCCGTGAATCTAATCTCCCAGAGGTGGAGAAGGGGAGAAATAGATTCAAGGGTAAGTTCCTCTGAAAGATACTCAGACTTAAAGATGTAAACTATACCGAGTAGACTCCTTGAGGTGGAACTTTGCTTGTAATAAATGTTCTTACCAGCAGATAACCTCTTTCCTCACACTTGCATTGTTTCTAATCTACCTGAAGGCTAAATTTTATTCCACATGTATATATAACAAGTATATAAATGTGAGTACTGAAATTCTGGAGAGAAAAATTAAAGGATTCCCACAAAAAAAGCTGGAACACACACACACACACACACACACACACACACACACACACACACACACACACACATAAAATCTACAATCATCCAGTGTTACCATCCTTAAGAGGCAAAGTCTAAGAGGCTGGAAACAGAGTTGGGTCTCATCTCTTACTTGACATGTGGGACCTTGAGAAAATCATTTATCTTTTCTCTGCCTGAGTTTCCACACTGGGGGTGGGGGTGGTGTAAGTGTTGAAGAAAGGTGTCTAACCTTTCTAGTTTTGAAAATCTATGAGCTCTGAATGCTCTCTGGGTGGCCAGCATGTATATCAGAGTTCCAGTTCCTAGTTGAATAAATACTTATTGGGATCCAAGTAAGCTCTGGAAAGGCAAACCTACTTGTTTGAGAGAAAACATATCTTTTCAAAGGCTCTGACATGACAGGTTCTCGGTGCTTTCTACCTTTTAAGTCAGAAGGAAGAATCCCAACAAAGCTCATTATAATTGAAATTGGCAAATTTTTTATTCTCTCCCCACCCCCCCAAAAAAAAATCTACACCAATCATAGTCTTTATGTGGGGAAGGGGCCAGAACTAACTGGAAAAAAAGTGGGAGAGAATGGAGGTTGAACAGAAACTAACCTAACAGGATATCCCTAAGACCAATGAAAATGCCCCACAGTCACAACATTTGAACCTTGGCCCCCAGCCATGCTAGCCTTTCCAAGAAATCCCAGCATTTTTTCTGCTGCCTAAGGTGTCAAACCAATTGCATATTGGCCTCTGATAGCACCAAAACGTTTTTCTTAAAGCCTAGGTAAGCCTTTTTTTTTAAGTTAAGCTGTAAGATGTTGGCAGTGATCATTTATATTAGTTGGGTACCACCCTGCCTCCTTCCCCAACCCAGATTCCCAATCTTAATGGGACTGAGAGTTAAGAATGATTTTTTAATGTCTCGTTGGATTTTTAGACTGTTAATGTACCGAATCTTTCTCATTATTACTTTATTGATTGCTCATTGACCAGCTCCCTTCAAATCGTATTAACCACCCTCTGCCGGTTTAGATTAGGAAGGTTTAAAAAGCACCTTTCATTACGCGCCCCCCCGCCCTCCCCCCCCCCCACTCTTGCCATGGAGCTGAGACTCGGCAGCTTAATGGGAGCTCTAATGGGGCAGCTAAGAAGAGAGGGGCCACGGTCCCTGCCGATTGCATTAATAGCTCAAAGGGGGCCAATACAGAAAATTAGCCGTAAACGAGCTCTGGAGATCTTCAAATGAAAGAGCCATTTATCACGCTGGCTACCTTCACTCCACTCGTTTGCTCTCTCTACTGGGAACAACTCATTTCCTCTTAACTAAATTACTTCAGAAATGTCAGCTAAGCCCAGATAGCAAACATAACGAGAGAGCTAGCCTATCATCTATGGAGTGATATCAACATGGGTGAAAAATTAGACAGGTTAAATTTTAGAAGGAGATCTTTAAATAATAGGGAGAAAGAGAGAGAGCAAGAGAGGAAGAGCGAGGAATGGAGAGCAAGAGCGAGAGCAAGAGGGAGAGCGAGCACACGTGAGAGAGCGTGAGGGAGAGTGTGTGTGAGAGAGAGAGAGCGAGAGAGATTCTTATGCCTAAATCTTCTGGCTTCATAAACACAGAAGCAGAGACACCTAAATCTGAGCCAGTTGGGGCACTTTTATTAATGAGGTAGAACTTAAAAATCTCTTTAAAAGCCCATTAAAAAATAAATTAAGCAACCGAGTCCCCTGCCAGTTGTTGAATTCAGAATGTTTAGTTCAGAAAACTTTCTCACCTCCTCTTTTATGAACTTAATCTCTTGGAGACATTTCTCATAAAGGTGGGAGAAGGGGCAAAGATGGGAGACCAAAAAGGAAGGAAGAAGCTAATGAACCAATAACCTTATTTTAAGTGGTTTATAGTGATTTAAAATAAAATAAATCAACCACTTATTCCTATTTTACTTTTGGCTTTTCAAGGATAAAAAAATGATATTAGGATTTTTTCTTCATGTAGTAAAGCAAATACCTGAAATATGAAATAATACATATTCATAACATGCCCCTAAAACAACAAAGTGATTAGGGTACCACTTAGACGTTTTAAGCTGCTCATTAAAAAAGAAAGAAAAGAAAAGAAAAAGCTTCTTGGGCCAAAAAAAGTACTCCAGTTTTCCAAAACAGAACCGGCAACTTTAGTCAAGATTCTCCTTATTCCTGGCGGTGCCCTTGTGCGTGAATAGTCACATACCACTGACAAACATATACAAGCCCTGAAACGAAAGCATCCCACATCTAAGAACATTTTCAGCTCCCTTCTGTTAGGCAACCTAAACTGCAAATATTTTTATTGGCCTGGCTGTTAATCTATAATAACATTTCTGATTGGTCATCTTTTGGGCATGCCCCACTGCCAGCCCACATGCTGTTTCTAGAACATGGAACCCTAAGCTGAGAAGTTCTAGCTTTCTGTGACAAGGAAGGAGGAACTAAAACAAATAAGAAACAACAACAACAAAAAAAAGCCAGTGGAGACATGCTTCCCTCTCCCCATCTCCTCATCAACCAGCAATTAACCAAAAAGAGAAGATCCAAGAGGAAATGGTGAAAGTGAGCTGTCAGCACAGTTGCAAATCTAAGCACTGGAGACATCGATGCAAATCCAAAAGCTGGCATTAAAAACCGAAACGATACTATCTGATGGAGAAAGGGAGAAACGTTTGCAGTAACATTTAAATAATTCTACTCTGAACCTTACTAATCTTCTTCAGAATATCACATTCCAAAGCTAAATGGCATCATTTCAGCTGCAGTTTCCCTCTCCCACCTCTCAAAGCTACTTTTTCTGCCTTTTAAAAGAAGAAAATTTAGAATACCTCACCCTTTTTGGAATCCTTACTTCACAACCCTCCTACTATGCCAGCTTGAGTCTGGATTACTTTCCAAAGCATCTTTTCATCGTTTTTATGAATGTCATGTGGCTCCAATGAATCATAAATGACTGAAGCCAGGATTGTTGTCACCAAACATAAGGACAGGTCTTCTCCACCAATGATAATATAGGGTTACTGTAGTTAAAATTGTATCTCCAAACACCAGTTCTTGTGATGATTAAAGATTGTACTGTTTCTACATTCGAGCTCTTAAATTTGTGGCATGTGAGTGACATTCAGGCCTTTCGACAGCCACACTAATTGTCAAGCATCCTCTCAGTGACTGTCAGAGAAGAGGGGGGGAAATTAAGCAGCTGCAATACGCCCGCAATGAGTTATTGTAATTACATTTAATTAGTTTAATTAGTTAATTATTTTGCTTACAGCTGTACAAGAGACTGCAAACATTTGTTAATATCACATGCCCTTTAACAGTATGGGGTGATTCCACAGTCACACTAAATCATGAACGCATATGTAGGAAGATTTAGAAATGTGCATAGGCTGTCTCAGCTTCTAAGGATGCGCATATTTAGCAACACATTTGGCACAATTAAAAAAATGAGAAACAACTCATAAAGCACAGAGAACTGGAAACAAAATTACCACCAAAAAATCAAATACAATAACAAGGAGAGAAGGAACAATCTCAATGACATAGAGTTTAGTTCAGCAAACTCCAGTTATCAATGAAATAATTATGGCACAGTTTTGAAAGCAGTATTTCTCAGATAGTTCCATACATTATGGTAGTTCAATTATTTAAGATTGTACCTAGAATTGCTACCAAATATATCATGAGAAAAATGGCAACAGTCTCTGTCCCTCTGTCTCTCATCCGGGTTTCTGCCTGCAGATTTCCCTTCCTCCTTTCCGTGTTCTTTTCCCCAACATACCCTTTCACCCAGACAGCCACTGTCCTATAATTATGGACAAATATTTGTGTCTTATAAAATAACGAATTCATCATAAATACATGAATGCACAGGAAACTTTGTTTACTTTTGGGGGGGAATAATCCATACCTTTTTTTATGACAGACTGGTCCAATAGATTCATGCCGCTGTTATTGGCATCTTCAACTGACTGTGGATATAAAAACATCACTATTCAAATTGACTGGATATTAAAGAATTGCCCACATAAATCATGTCATTCCAAACTGGAGTTTCTGTTATTTCCATTTATATTAATTCACAAAGGGAGGTTTTATTATTATCATTATTACCTCCAAATCAACATAGAGATGAAATTCACCCAAATTATAAATTTTTCCAATGGAAGAAAAGGAAAGTGTGAGAGACACCTGGGATGCAGCATTGGTTTAGTTCCTATATTAAACACAGATATTACACAAACATATAAACTTTTTATATCATTTGCTCTTATGAATTGTAAAAATTTGGCAATAGCTGAAAGATTTTTACCGATATTAATAAGAGCAATTCAGTTTTCTATTCTGTCCCAGTGCATCTTAACTCCAGAGTCATTTTACAAATACGTAATAGTTTATATTATGGGATTTTAATTAAAGGCTGAGCAATTTGGAGTGGAATGCAAACAGTAACACATAAGAACATATCTGTAAGCTGCCAGGACCGCACACCCACTGGTCTCCATACACATCCTTGTGTATTATGAACTTCTTGCTGTACAACAGTCCCTATGAGGAACCTGCACAATTTGCTCCCCCTCCCAATTCTGCTTCTGCTGCTTCCAAGTAAGGAGCACACCTGTTAGGAAGGGAGTAACCACAGACACACACAGATGCCTGGATGTTCCCAGTCAGCACCTGGGTAATGGCAAAAAGCATTCATCTTCTGTGCTACAGTTTCATCTCTGAGAAGGAAAGTTTCCACCCTGGGTGTTGGCAGCAATTCATAAGAGAAATAGCTGTTGGAATGAGTTTCTTTCTGTCAGGATGCAGGAGAATAGAGTTCGGGCTGTGCATCCCAGGACCTCCAAAAGCAGAGGATTCCCTCTTTTAACTCCCAATAAAAATAAACGCGTGGTCTTTCTGAAATGTATAGCTGCTTTTATTAATCTACAGAAACCTAAGTTTGGACCAAGTTGTCACCCACTGTACAGAGAAGTAAAAAGCAAAGAGTTAAGAGTGAGAGTTGAGAGTTTTCCAGCACTTCCCACCCACTCATGCTGCATCCCCAGACAGGGTGTGTGGTCATCACAGGGAGAGACTCCCTACCTCAAACAAGCAGCAGCATATTATAAACGAAAGATCTAATCATGGAGGGACATGTTAATTTGATTCTTTTCATTTTTGATAGTCACTCTTTTGTTCTCAGAAAGGTAAGAAACATTGCTATCCTCAATAAAAACCGTTTTTCCATGTTGCAACATGCCATGTACATCTTAAGAAATACTAAAAACCTTTAAAAAATACTTTATGTAACTTGTTTGAAACTCCTCAGGAGACCCCACCACGCACACGCGCAGGCACACACAAGATTCACGCTTTCTATGCTCACGTGTTTACAGTGGCAACCTGTCCACGCAGGACAGAAACATTTGCCTGTTTCTGTGGGCAGGCAGACCCCCATCTCACTGGCCGGGACCCGTGCGCCCTATACCTCACACTCACGTTGGTACGTAAATATGTATATACGTCTCATCAGCGACGTGGGGTAGTTGTGGTAGTTAATGAGAAGACTCTTGTCTGATTTTCTATCTAATTACGGCCGCCTGCTGGGTTTTTGTACAGGATATTCACGCAGCATGCTGGCGCTTAATCGTCACAGGGAGGATCGTAAAGATTTAATTAGGACTGCATGCGGAAGCGCAGAAAAACAACTCAGACTCGTAATTACTAGACTTCTTTAGTTAAAAGTGATACCAGGGTTTGCTATAAGACACTAGGGTGTGTTTTGAGTGTGTGTGTGTGTGTGTGTGTGTGTGTGTGTGTGTGTGTGTGTCCCCGCACGCGCGCATTGGGGGCTTTGACTTAACATCCTTATATGTTTATACTCACGGGTGGTAGGGGTGATGAGAGGTTAGAGAGCCAAGATTGGAAGAAGAAAAGAGGTGTTCATGGCAACTAAACCAGCTCCAAACTAGGTGCTAGGTGTCATCTCAACTGCCTTTCTTTCTTATGTCGTTTTTCTGAGTTTTTAGCACCTTCTCTTCCCACCATCACTCTCTCTCTCTCTCTCTCTCACACACACACACACACACACACACACACACACACACACACACACACACACAATGGGTGAAATGTAGCATTCCCAGAACCCAAACAGCGATTTGCTAGTTTAATAGCCCCTGTGAGTAAATTGAAGTAGAAATTGACAGGGTTTTATAGTTTCATTTAAAAAAAAAATATTAGAAGCATTTGGTTAATTAGCTCTTCTCTTCTCTCACGGTCAGGGCTGTGGCTGTGAGTGTGTGTGTGTGTGTGTGTGTGTGTGTGTCCGTGTAACATAACAGACCCCCTCAACCTTCAGCCAGGTGAGTATCCCTCATTGTCTGGCCCACCCGTCCAGCAGCACCCTCGGGATGTCTGGTCCCCAGCTGGGGAGCGAGTAGAGGGGATCCGGCACACACACTAGGCCCTTGACATGAAACAAGTAACTGAGGTCGAGGCTGAGGCACTTTAGTGCCTTTTAAAGACCCGACACAGACCAACCCATTCCGTAGCTGCAGGAAACACTGAACCCTCGTCCCATTCGTGTAACTTTAGCTCCTGCCCGCTAGATTCCGAAGCCAGAAGTGGAACCTCTGGATTCGGAGGTCTGTTCCTAGGTACATCTCCTCCCCTTTCTTTGTCACCTGCCCTGTGTCACGTGAAGCACGCCTCGGCCTCAGGAAGCCTATCGTTACGGTGGTGGGGATGAGATGGTTCTTGTCTCGGAAAGATAGATACGGGGTATATAGCCGCGACCCCCTACACTTGAGGGTCACCCAGAGAAAGTCCCGCGGGCCTTTCTGTCTCGCCAGACGACCGGCTGGGACTCTTCTCGGGAAGAAACAGGGCAAGGGTAGGGCGGGGGCGGGGCGGGGCGGGGGGAGCATGCGAGGGCCCGGGCCTGCACCCTCTCTGATCTGGGCTCTCTCCATGTCCGCGGTCTGTGTTCTGACGCAACAACTCCGCCTGCTGCGCGACGCTTTGACAACAGCATTCTCCCAAATGCGCACTGACCTGGCCCTGTTTTCCTCTTGCCTTTTGTATTTGGTCAAACACTCAAAACCTCTCAAAATTATATCTTCTTTAGAAAACCAAATAAATTCATTCCCTCTTTGTGGGGGTATCCTGGGTTCAGTCACCTGAGCCACTCAGCCTGCAGGGTTGGGGTGACACAGCCAGTGTTAGCATTGCCGACAGCAATGATGATGAGCTGATCCACTTTCATTACCTAGCACTTTGAACCGTACTCAGAAAGGTTAATTTAAAAACTGCCCCCCCAAGACACACATTACTCCAATGCATTAAAAAAACCCTCACAACTATTAAATATCTCCTTTCTCATATGATATTCTGAAATGAGCAATATTTCCAGATAGGAACAGCCAAACTCGGTTAAAATCAACAAAACTATCATTCTTATTACTATGGGTAAATACAGCCACAAATCAGGTGACACTGTCATTTTTCGAAATAATAAATAACTGAATTTCTTTTAAAACAATAAACCACTACACACTACACACAGACAGCATTTGATGCTGTCACCACATTTTTACTGTTCAAAATACATTTTTTTTCCCATAAAGGTAAAGAAGAAAGACTTGTGCACTTTCTCCTTTTCTATTTCATTTTCCTTTGCTTTAGAGGTATGTCTAAAATGATACCCAATGTCTGCAACTATGCTAATGAGACTGAAGTGTCAATTAAATATTTTTCAACCATATTTACCTTTTCTGGAAATTATTTAAACTAAGGAGCAAAAGGAGACCTGATCAAATCACTCAAACAGTTTTTAGAAATCATTTCTTTGATGTTTCTTTGTTTAGTTTAACCAAGTATTCTCAACCAAATCAGGCTCCATTGTGTAGGTTGCAGATGGCATAGTGGGTGAGTAGGGAGACTGTTTTGAGCCTTTTGTTTTAAGAAATAAACATGTGATGTCTCTTCAATTGGGATAGTAGCACTGGGGAGAGGAGAGTATTAATGGAAGGGGAGGACTGATGAGGGGCATGAAGAATATTGCTCCACAGTCATTTAATGGATGAAAAGCTGAAAAGAACCTATAAAATTGTATGTGTCCTCATAGACTTCCAAACAGAATTATAGCTTTCTAGGTCTCTCCGCACACATATTCCTTTTCTCAGGTGATGACTCTGGAACTCAAGTATCTTGGAAAAGGGCTCTGCAGCCTATGGGACATTCGAAGTATTACCTGGCTTTGACAAACATAGCACATGTTTTTTTTCCAATGTGCACTGTCATGCTTAAAGTTTTTGCAAATCCAGCAGGAACCTCTGGAGCCTACAGAGGACCCTGTGCCTCCACGCTGGGACTCCAGCCCTTAGGCAGCTGGGTCTTCACCTGCCATGTCATCTGGTCAGGCCTACTATGGGACATGCACGGTGGGGGTGCATTGAGGGGGGTACCCTGCCTGTTCACACAAAGCGTAAGAGAATGGAAGGAGCTGTAGCTATGGCAAGACAAAAACATGTAGCCTTGATTCTGACTATCCTAAATTACGAACTACACATACATATTTTTCTCCTTAATGATTTCATTTCTTGTGGTTCTACTACTCATAATTGGACCTCCAGAAATCACCACTATACAGCCATACACGTACACACATAAAGTTATATATGTCGTGCCCAGCTGATCCCGTTCTAAAGGTGGAAACTACTTCCCTTAAAGAAGAGAGAATTGCCCCACCGCTGTCGCCCCTACCTTCCCCTTCCGGGGGCATTCGTTATTTATTTATTGTCTTTTTTGTTTGTTTGTTTGTGGTTACCTGGACGTCTTCCATTCCTGGATGGCCGAGGCCGTGCAGCGAGAGGCTGTCACCCATGCCCGCGTCCAGGCCGTGATGCGCCGAATGCAACAGCACGTCCGGCCGGCGGACCGAGTGGTAGTCCCTCCGGGGATCGAGGCCCGAGAGCTGTGGCAAGGCAGCCCGAGGTTGGGGCAGGAGAGAGCCGGCTTCGGAACCCACTTCTTGCCGTTGCCGTTGCCCCCAGGGGTGCTGCTGGGGCTGGTGCAGTGGGTTCAAGGAGTAGGGATCGTTGACGTGGGAGTAGGGGTCTTGGCTCTGGTGGTAGGGGAGCGGTTGGTAGGGGGGCGGGAAGTAGGGCGGCTGAAAGTCTGACGACGGGGTGTGGGACAGCGGTGGGGCGCTCGAATAAGGTCCTTGGGACACCGAGCCGAGCTGGGAGAGCCGCGAGCTGTGACTCGGGACGCCATCGTGCCGGTCCTGGGAGCAGAGAGGAGAGAGAGAGAGAGAGAGAGAGAGAGAGAGAGAGAGAGAGAGAAAGAAAGAAAGGAAAAAAAATACAAGCGACAAATGGAGAAGCCCAGCTTCCCTATGTTTTTCTCGGGACAGGGGAAATAAGAGTCTGAAACTAATACTGCCAAGTTGACTCAGAGGGCACAGGATTTCAGCAATTCCACACGCAAGGCTTTGGGAGGGAAATGGGGAGAATCATCCACTTAGCCAACATCTGAGCCTTCATATGGGGGTGCAAAGCCGGCAACAGGAGTGAGAGTAAAAATAACTGTGTGGAGGGAGAGTCTAAACTTCTTAATTAAAAATATAGAAATCTTACATGTAGTATTTGGTCTTCTGGGCGTTTTAACTATTTTTCCCTAACTCTTCCAGGGGTCTAAAGCATAACAAATAAACTTCATACTGTTTGCTGTGCTGTTCCTCCAATTCAAAACCAACCTCTGTCTTTTCTGGCAACCTAGCCGGCTACCCAGGAGCTCCCCACACAAACTGATAATTCCAGGAGCTCCAAGGAATCTGCTTGATTTGAGTTTCCTGCCACCACTCCCTCCCCAAGAAGGATTAATTTAAATAGTGTTTGATTGAAATGGATCTCACTGGAAATCATATCCTGAGCACATGTTAAGTTGAATTGTGGTTCATAGGAGTTATTTCTAATGTTGCTTTTCTATATCTAATGCTGTTATACCTCAAGATGTGAAAATGAAGGACCTGAAGTTAGAAGGCTGGAGGTGGGGGGGCGGGGAAAGCCCAGACAACTTACTGTTGGTCCTATCTGAAGTGGTAAACTAAGTGAAAGAAGGAGGTGTGAGTGAGAAGGGAGTTTAAGTTTCTCCCTCTTCTCTGTGGTAATGCCACAGTAAAGTCCCCATGGTTCTTTTTGGAGAAATAGTCACCTAAATTTCCAAACTGTGATAGCAAATAAAAAGTTTTTCTGTACGGCCTTCCCCTTCCCCAGCTGACTCATGGAGCTCAGACGGAGAACACACAATGCAGAGAGAAGCAGCTGCAGCCTCGTCCAATTATGGTGCTAAATTACCAAGCCAAAGGCGCTCAAAGGAAGACAGAGACAGAGAGAGTGAGACACGCACACAGAGACAGAGAGACAGAGAGACATTGAGAGGAGGGAGCATGCAATTCTGGTACAACGTGAATCCAAACTCACCATGGATGAATAGGTGTGGACTAACATCTGGAAAAAAAAGCCTGGTTACTGCTCAAAATCAAACAATGATTAAAAAAAAAAAATTAAGGAGTCCAGCAGAGAAACGAGCTAGACACAGGAACTGAGCTTGAGGTGTTTCCAGGACAAGCCATCAAAAAAAAAAAAAAATACCCCCCCCCCCCAAACAAGATAGGTGCTGCCTGTCACACACAGACAGAGCTGTTCATCAGTCTCTTGCTGTCTTTTTTTGGCCTTTTTTCTTCTGCTGTTCCTAGGGGCTCCAGATGCAGTCCTTTTCCACCCGAAGCTGGGCTCAGACTGCTCCGGCGCCCCTTCCTCCCTCCGCTTGCCTACACCGCCTCATAATAATTGATATTCATGACTATTAATATTACACGAGTACTTTAAAGGGAGAATGGAGGACAAATGGAGCGTGAAGCAGCAGTGAGCGCAGAGCTCCCCTACTATTGTAAATGACGTTCATTCAGTGGAGAATTACTAGATGTAATCAGACGAGGGGGCTGGCAAAGGCGGACTGGGGAAAAAGTTTAGCAGGAAAGAGGCAGAACTTCAATTAACTGAGCTGGGGACACGCGTAGAGCAGCCTCTGCTTCCTTGGACAAGGCAATGTCCAAGGGGGAACGTCGCTGGGGGCTTGTATAGACCGTAGGTGTCCTTATTCCTGGAGAAGGACTTTCCTGATGGGAAGAACTGATTGCCCTAGGTGCTTTGTGTGCAGATTAAAAAACAAAACAAAAAAGGCGTTGCCTCATCCTTTGGAGGGGAGAGAAAAATACACCGGTGGGCCGGATTGTTTGCATGACGTTCACAGACCTTCATTGAATATTGGAGATTATGCTTATTTATTAAAGAAGAGAGACAAATGGGGGCTTCTCGTACCTTATGCAGCCTCCCCCTCTTTAATGCTCAGACAGACTGTGCTTTTTACCTCAATTTAAAATATATGCAATCAATCTTCGAGTACACTAAACTTATCCTTTCCAGGCAAAGCCAGGGGCAACAGAAAACCTTTTCGGATGTTTCAGGAACCCGTTCAACTGGCTTGACTGCCATTTCTGTTAAAGTTCAACCTTCCTCCGGACTTAAATAAGCTTCTTCCACCAGGCTGCGGGGGCTCCTATATTTTTTAGCAGAAAGTCAGGGCAGCTAGAAATACCTGCAATATTCTGTCGTTTTCTCCGTCTTCCTCGCTCCTCTCTCCCTCCCACTTTACTCTCTTCCCCTCTTCCACTCCACCCCTTCCTCTTCCTCTCTCCCTCCCTTCTTTCTCCCTGACTTTCTCAATTAACAAGTCTAGTTTTCATAATCAAAGAACGAGTTATATCCTGCTTACTTTTTTAGAACCCAGTGAAATCCCTCCGTGAATACCCTGAGTGATCTACACCGTGGCCCCATCCCCGCCACTGTCATGCACACATCAGCCGCTCACATTCTTTAGAGTACTTCTATCGCCTTCTACTTTACTGTCATCCCTCCTGTTAAGGAAAGAAGAGGAGGCCGAACCGAAACAAACCCCAACAAGGCGGAGGCGCGGCTCTTCGTTACAATCAATACACAACCACAAAGAGGAAAAGAAAACCCCAATCATTTGCAGAAAGAAGAGTCTCCCCTCCCTGTCCCCCCCCCCCACATAAATAAAAGAGAAAAAGGGAAAAAGAAAAAAGAGGATTTAGGGCTGGCCAGAGCTGGGGGTCCCTGGGCAGCGGCGCTGTCTGCGGGACGCGGCGAGAGAGCCCATCTGCCCGGTAGGACTGGGCCGGTGGTGTCGGTCGCCGCCACTGTGCTCTGTGCGCGGCTGGTTCCTGGTATCCGCAGGGCGGCCGGGGGACCCGGCTTTCCCGAGCCGTCCCGGAGCGGCGGGGGCGCGTTGCCCCCACTGGCAGCGGGAGCCACTGTGCGTCCCGCGGCGACCGCTTCGTGCGACCCACCACTGCCCGCGCTCGCCTCGCTGGACATTGTGTCCCTTCCTCTCTCCTCTCTCCGACGTTTCCCCTTCGCAGTTTCCACTGCCTGGCCTCCAGCCTCGACCTAACTCCTCCTCGCCTTTCCTTCAGACTTTCTCCAAGCTTTTCTTTCTTTCCCCTCCCTCGCCGTCCCCTCGGAGTCTTCGCCTTTTCCCCGTCCCCTCGCACCTCATTCGGGTCTCCCGAGGCCAGCCCGCTCGAGGGCGAGGCTCCCCGTCCCGCCGCCGGCCGTCCCTCCCCGTCCCGCCGCCGCGTAGCCCGCGCGCCTCGCGGCCAGCCCGCTGCCGCGTCGCTGGGCGCCCGAGACCGAGAGGGCATCGCGGGCCCGGCCCGGCCCCACCGGCTGCAGGCGCCCCGGGCCGAGGGCACCTTCTCCAGCCAGAGGGCGAGTGGCACTAGCCTCGGCGCTAGAGAACCGTCCGCACTGAACACCGGCAGAACATTTCGCTAAAAATGTCCAGACATGGGGTGGTTTGGACGCACTGACCCTCAAAGAAGCAAAACACAAGAAAGGAGAATAAAAAATTTTAAATTACGGCCCCGTGGCTTGCGCTCTATCGACATTCCTCCATCCATCTGTCTTCCTCTTTCTGCTTTTCCGTCCTCTACTTGGATCCGTTTGCTATCGATTTCAGAAATTTTATTGAAAATAGAAATTTAAAGCCCGAGTTTGTTGTGAATAAGTGTTGAAAACCTAATTCTTGTCCACACTCAAAACGTGGAACCTCTGCCTTGATACAGTCTTTATTTTCTCTGCCCATATTCAGTAGCACCACATTTCCCCATCAGAGTCTAAGGGTGGGGGGGGGGTGCGAGGGAGAGAGAAAGAAAAATAAAAGAAAGAAGAGAAATTTTCTAAGTAAAGTAGTCAGATTTCAACCTTAAAGTCTTTTTTTTTTTTTTTTTTCAGAATAGCGAAGTCTCCCCAAGCTAGCTTTTCTAAAAGTTAGAGGAAGCTGAGAAAACCGACCGGAAATCTACGAGTAAATAGCTTTCAAAAATATATCAGTTGGGTTGTCAAGAAGCTCAAATTCTCTATCTGCAAAACTCTAAGATGCATCTGGGGGTGTCAGCTCACCTCATAGATATCTTCGTACTTGACATTCTCCACGAGCTTCCAGAGCATGATGGCAGCCTGGTCTCTAGGAGGTGAGTGCATTCATGTGAGGAGCAGATGTCTGGCTTCTCAGGACTCCGCTGTCTGTAATGATCCATCTATAATTGGAAATGGGGGATACACACCAAATCCGACGCTCCTCTCCCATCGCAACTTATATCTGTTGTCTCAAACAATAGGCTGGAGAAGTAAGCCTCAGCAGAGAGAAAAACATTATTACACATGCAGGAGTTAGATGCAACCCACGGACATATATATTATAAAAATCATAAACACGAATTTACACCCAAACATCCACATTTAGTTATATAAGCACTCCTGGGTCACACAGAGTCTACAGACTCTGAACATACATTTAAAGGATAGATGGTTGTTCAGTGTGATTAATATAAATATATACATTTAAAAAACCTCTATATTGAAAATGATGAATCATCATTGTAGGAACTAAAGTCTTTAAATTTCATAATGAGAAATCAGGAAGCCAACAGCCCCCCCATTTCCATCTAGATTTTAAAAGGGGGACCATTACAGAGATTTTTATACGCGAAAGCTCCTATTCATGTTTGTTCAGCAGGAGGGGAGTTTGAAATCTGGATTTTGATATTTTAAGAGTGATCTCTCTGTGTTTATAGCTGCACAACTTTTTTAAAAAAACTGTACCTCTGTCACTATAGAACAAAAAGCCAGCTCACCACAGTGACGTCTAATATTTTCTGGTCATTTTGCCTAACACATTTGGTAACAAATACTGTATGAACATCTCATTCTGTATCGTTTGTTGTTTTAGGGGTTGTTTGAATGTATTCTCAACAGATTCCAATTGCCATTCTTTTCTTGGCTGGAATCTTCATTTTATAAAGTTTTTCTTTTTTTTCAGATGTTGTGAGTAACATACTCACACGCACACATTTACACGATGAGTGAATTTGTAGCCTTCTTTGCAGAGACTCAGGACATTTTATATTTGCATCTGTTGTCTATAACTTTTAAGTGGTTTTAATCATGGAGAGTCAAGAAATGGTCACTCAAATCTTTGGAAGGTTTGAGCAGAAGGTTCTTCAAAGACACAGCAAAAAAAAAAAATTGGAATTTGCAGGGTTTTGTTTGTCTGTTTTGAGTGCATTTTTTCATGGTAAGGTACAGTTTTTAATAAAAGGACAACATAAACAACAAGAAGAACGAAATTAACCAAACCTCAAAAATGAGCGCCTTTTAAGACACAGGGATTCAGAATCGCATCACGAAGTGACTATTCACCTCATCATTCCCCTTTTTCTCACCCCTTCTATTTTCCTACACCCTTTCAGGGTGCGGAAGGATCCCCACCGCCAGAAGGAAAGTCCTATAGAAGATCTCTTCCCCAGGGGCAGAAAATAAATGACAAGGAGGGAATGAGGAAGGACCAGGGCAATTTTGGGTGGAAGTTATTAAACCTGATAAGAGTGAATCTGCAAAGGGCGATTGTCAGTAAATCTCAGGACTGCTGAGTGCTGCCGGGTGCAAGCAGAGACGGACACCCTTCGAAGAGAGGGCCCCGGATAACTGCGGTGGATATCGACTCCGACTCGATAAAAACCAAAAAGATGTTTCATATAGTAAACAAGAAACATTTCAGCAAATTTTTAATTTAAGCTTTTAAACAGTAGATGAAATTAAAGGAACACAAAGAAGGTGCTTCCGAAGGAACTTCAGAAAAAAAAAAATACTTATTTCCACTTCTAATTTTGATGTTTTGCCTTTCCTTTCATGCTTCCCTACCTTTTATTTCTTCCCTCTTCCTCTCTTCTTTCTTCTCTCCCTCCTTCTCTCCCTTCCTTTTCCCTTTCCTCTACTTTAAATATTGGCACCTTAAATTATACAAAATCTATACAGATTTTCCACTGGGAGCATGAGCAAAGATTTTCTCCTTTGCCCTTAGAGCTGATTTGAACATGGGAAGACGGTCTTGCTAATTTTATTGTGTGATGAGACTTGAAACGGGTTTTACCCTACCTTTCCGCCCTTTCGATAACTGAAATCAGTCCCAGATCAATATTTTGCAAGATAAATGTTACAGACTTGGAAATTCAGATTCTCTAGACACAAATGTATTATTGAGAATAGTTGTCTTCTCCCTTTCAAATCAATAATTCTATTATATTTTTTACCTAAAGATCATTTCAACCTATTTGGAAAAATTTCGTATATCATCGATTAGACTAAAACAAACTGTTAAGCTTATACTAAAAAGAAACCTCATAAAAGATACTTTTGTATAAAAACAATTTAAAAATAAATTATAAGTATAGCTACTTTGTAGCCTTATATGTGCATCATTTCAATTTTCGCATATGTAGCTTTATTGTATGCTAATGTTAAGTATTTTTAAAATTAGAAATATCTTGAATATTTGGTTAAAATTATATACATTCTTTAAGAAAACTGAAAAATAACCAATCTGGTTTTATAAGAATGAAACATAAATTTAAAAATATGTACATGTAAAGAGATAACCAAAGAAATACATAACGATAATTAAAACCCGAGTCAATATTTCAACGTGGGCTTTATTGAAAAAATCCTAGAAATTGCAAGGGAAATCTTTCCGAGGGAGCCGTCTCTGCCATTGAACGGGCAACAGCGCCCTCTGTCGGGATTTTTAAAATAAGCAAATTCTGCACGACCGCTCGATTATTTTTCAGCTATTTCTTTCGGTTCTTGAAAACCTGTTATTACTAAGAGCATTTTAAAAGTTTGATTTCTGTTAGATCCACTAATTTTAGAAACGATTGTTTCAGCATCTCAAAAGTTTGAGGGCCTCAAAAGTGTACAAATAGAAACTCAATCTTTACTGAGAGTTTTTTCCTAACTTGAGCCTGTTTTTCTCGCCCTTAATTTTCTGTTGCATTGTGAGCTATCCTACAAGCATACAATGTAAGAAAAGATTCCCGCAAGGACTCAGTAAATGCAAACTCATAGGCAAAACAAACTCTGGTTTTGAAGGGAAGTTAAGCGAGTAAAACATGCATTTTCATCCTCATTTCGTTTTTCATTTTGTCTTGCTTTGTGCCCGTTATTTCTTCTTTAGGGCACGCATACACTCACTTAGGTTGAAGCGCGCTGGAGACCTCCCAGATACTTATATTCGTGCTTTCCATTTTTACTCATATTTATTTCCGTTTATAGCAGCAGGAGAGTTAATAATACCTTCCTTTTCTCAGACTCAGATAGAGGGAATATTTTTTGATAAATTTAGGAGCCGCTAAAAAGAAGCGTAAGCTCTTAGTATAGAGCCCTCTGCTGGCGATTTTAGGAGTAGGTTTATAACTTCTTTAAATTTTTTTTTTCTTACCGAAAAGTATAATTACATTCTATCAAGGTCAACTATCAGCACTGTCATGTCTCATTTCATCTTTGTTCTAAAAATCTAATTACGAATTATCCAAATTTTCAGACTTCCTTCCTCTATTCCTTACCTTGGTACCTATGATTTAAAGCTTCATAAGCTATATCTCCTTGGGACTGCCTGATGGACGACCTTTTCTTTTACACATTACACAGTTCGCCTGAGTTTCTCATTTTTATCTTCCTCAAATACAAAATAATAAAATGAGAAAAGAAAAGACTTAGAATTAGAATTATTGTGTTTTCTCTTTCTGAGGGATGGGGCAAGCTCTTTAATAGCCTGAACCACAGTGTACTGAGCTATGAAATGGGAATGATTGTGACAGTTCATTAAAATAACATTTGGGAAGGACTATATTTCATACTGTAGCTTTGTAAACCAACTTAATTTCTCAACATTGACTCAAGACACCAAGCCAGGTGTGAGGAAAGTGAAGATTTCCATCAGCCAGAGACTTGCTGAGCTCTTGGTTAGGAAGTGGAGGTAAGGATCCCAATTTAGGTCTATCCACTGCGTACTCAGCATTTTCCCCACAGCACCACGATGCCATCTTCCTTCCTTCCTTCTGAAATTAAGAAGAAAGAATTTGGGGATGATTAAGTTTTTCCAGAGTTATTTTTGTCCTGGATTTATAAATAAACAAAAGGAAGAGAGAAAAGAAAGCATTGACTTACTTTGACATACCCAAATACTATTCCCACCTCTTATCCATCAGAAGCATTATTGTTCACTGAATTGATTAATATGTCATGACAGCTGTACTTTTTATGGTGACAGTCTGACTCTATTTTTCTACCATGATTCTATCTTCAAGATTTCTCACGATCATATTTTTAAGAATTTTGATTACGTATTTTTAACCTCTATTTGGAAAACTTACTGTTGAATGTGCTCTTGGATTTATAGGACTTTGCTACTAAATAGGTTTCAGTGATCTAGGTACGAGAAAACAAAATAGGAAAGACCAATGTTTGCATGAGTGTTTAAAAAATTAAATGAAGGTGGAATTATCTCTCGACTGACTCTTCATAATTATACAGATTGAGTCAAACATTGCAAAGGAGATAGCATTTTTTACTTTAACTGCAGCATTCAGTCAATTATACATTTGTGAATTTTTGAAGTGATATTTAGTTGGAATCACTTGTCAGAATGAAAATCATTGTGATTGTGGAAACTTCTACTGTCTCTTGGACTTGTGAGGAGCAGCAGTAATTTTATTACATATTTTAGATGTGCTGAAGTCCTTAGATTTTTCTGTTTAATTGTGGGGATATAAAGTTGCCAAGAGGACAGTTTTCAAATTTCCATATACTGGAGATAGAGAGGTTAGGGAATGGAAGATGGAGGATTTGGAGTAAATGATGCAAACAGCAACAGAACAATTGTTTCCCATAACAGTGGATATTTCACATACAAAATGGAGAGGTGCACCTCTTCCCCAGCGTGGCTAATGCGGGGGGACAGGTATTTTCATTGCTGTGGACATTTTCTGTGCTATTGCTTTAAGAAGGAGCAATCTCAAAGGGTGAGAACACTAAACAATCTGGTTTCAAAATGCAACCAATAGACCAATACCTATCTGTGAGGAAAATTTTGCAAATAAAGATGTGGAAAGATATAGAGCAGAAATATAACCTTTAAAGCATGAATAAACACATACAATGTACATCAGAGCTGAAGTGTCTCTTAAGTATGAAAGACATTTAGTAGAAATTAACATTACATTGAAACTACTTCCTAAAACTCACGTTTATGCATTTTGATCAACATAGAGAATGATATTCATTTTATGACCCTTTTTATTTCTTTAACATAAAACTCTTTAACATAAGATTCTTTCACTTACCAGTTATGTTATCTTGGGCAAGTTCTTTGACATTTTTAAGCCTGTTTTTTTCATCTATTAAATGAAATGAATTTACTGTGGGATAGCCAAGTTTTTTCCTTAGAAATGAACTTTATTAGATTTATGAAAGCATCAAATAGTAATCAAAAAAATTTAAAATGAAAATGTTCCTTTCTGAACATGTTGCTGCAAAATTTCAGCTCCCTGGGATCTTCTGGGGGACAATTTATGAGAATTGATCCTAATCTTTTGATAAATGCTAATCACACACACAGAGAAAGTTTTCAGGAATATTGTCTTAGAAGAAAGTAAACAAAAAAAGGATAAGAATATATCTTGAGGGTAGAGAATATCATTTTAATAGCACCTAATAAGCACTTTGAAAAAGGTCAAGCATCTAAGTCTAGGAGAATGACATCCTAATGTAGTAAAAGAATTTGCAGTTTTGATCTTAAAATTATGGTCAGTAACCTTTGATAAAGTAAACCAAAGGGAAGCAATGTCCAATAGCAAAGGCTGAAAAGCACTTCATTTTCAAAGAGAGGGGAAAAGATGGGTCCTAGAAACAATGGATGAGGAATCATGCTATTGTTTCCCCCCCCAAAATGATAGTTTAGGTTGTCACTGGTGGATCATGTATTCTGAAAGGGAAAGATGAAATCTCTAGAAACCAGCATGGATTCCTGCCATGCTTTTATTTCCTTTTGTAATAGATTTACTGGACTGGGGATATAATGTATCTGCAATTCATGGAGACATTGCAAAATTTCTTATTGGCTCTTCAGTCTAAGTTGAGCGATGCCCTGGTATTGGGAGGTAGTCTGCCTTTTGACTAAAGACATGAACTTTGAAGTGGGACAGATATGTGTAAATTCCAGATCTGCCACTTACTTTCTTGGATATTAGAAAAATTACTTAAACTCCCCAATCTTCAATTTACTTATATGAAACATTTGAAATGTGCTTCCATAGATGAGAGATATTCATTATATAATACATGTACACAGCAATAACTATTGCATGGGGGTGGTCATGATGATGAGCTAATACATACAAAATGCTCATCATTGCCTCCAGCATAAAGAAACCACTCAGTATGTTGAATCTACTGTTTTACCATCACAAATCTGTAGCTATCTGAATAATTCTGTACCAAAGAAATTGGTTGATTAATAAGAACAACTTTGAGTTAATTGCTTCAAAAGTTTGCCATGGGACTTTGTTTCTAATACTTACAAAAAGGGTGACTCGAGGAAAAAAAGTAGAGAATATATTCATTATTTTTCAGGTGCTTAATGTTGGGAAGAATAGTACATCAGATTACAGGATGAGAATTCAAAAATATTTTGACAGGGTAATACCCTGGAACAAATCCTAAAGTCTATAATTTAACAATGATAGAAGCAACACAAATATAGTGTGAAGGGGAGGATCAGAAACTGACAGAGGAAGACATAAAAATATCTACAGTTTTCCCACTGCTCAGGGTCCTTATTGTTTCTGAAACACAGAAGTTGCATCAGCATCGTGCACAACAGCTTATTGAGACTTATCTATTTTCACAGATAGTGAGTGAAAATCCAGGTTGCATTAGTAAAGACCTTGTGTTCAGGTCTAGAGAAGTTGCAGTCCCACAGTGCTCTATGCTGCCTAAACTGGACTTCAGGCATTGTATTCAATTGTCTGGCTTGCTTTAAGACTGTGTCTGATAAACCAAAGGCTTCTAAAAGAAAGCAATCAGAATAAAGAATGCCCTGGAAATTGTGTCAAGGGAAAAAGAGTTAAGAAATCTGAGATAGTCATCTTAGATCAGAGAAAATTTGGGGCTATAAAATGTCTTCTAATACTTAAGGTTGATCTTGGGGGAAGAAGGACTAGAAAAAAAAACCTGGCATTTGTCTTGTTCACTACTATAGTGCCAACATAGAGCAAAGTGGCTGCCCCAATTGGGCTCAAACCATTTGAGGTGAAATAATTCTCCTTCCCTCTAAAGATACAGAATAAAGATCAATGGAGAGATGTTACTAGTAGGTCAATTTAAATCAGTGAGAGAAAAAAATTTTCTAAAAATTTGAAGTATTGGACAAGGTGGTTTTGATTGTGAACTGCCAGTCCCTGCAGGATACAAGCACAGCCTGAAAGACCTCTGTCGGGGGTGAGGTAACACTGCACAGGAGGTCCTTTACGATGCCAAGATATTGTGATTATACTCCATGTGCTCAGTTTGATATTGCTTTGCAAGTTTAACAGATTACTAACTGTAAAGGACTGGCATTGAGAAATGTACATGGAAGATTCCATTATTTCTGCATCTTTATAAGTATTATCTAATTGGGGAATTGTACATTTACTGAGCTCATGTGTCCATGTTATCTGATTTCTATTAGTAGAAATAACAACACACAGTAATTATACTCAATAGCTTTATTGGTCTTTCAGTCTCTAATTGTTGTGCTTCTGTCATTATCACTCCTCCCCCCAACCAATACCTACTAAGATTTTTGTGGGTGGCTTTATAGAATTTTAAAAAGAGGATGTTTATTTATTTATTTATTTATTTATTTATTTATTTATTTATTTATTTATTAAGTATGAATGAAGGGCCTTTTAGGCTATCATTTTCAATCATTTTTGAAGGACATTTTTTTTATCCCTAAAAGATATAAATCCTTTGCAAAAGATATATCCAGTGATCACACACCAAGTCAGACTCCCTTTGAGCAAGTTTCAAAAATTGTTAAGTTATTAGAGCGTTTTTTCTTTAAACATTGAATAGTTACTTCAATTTGTGGGTCCTTTTGCATAAACAATCTTTTTCATCTTTATACTACATGTGTCAATGTAACTCACAGAAATGTATATTAAATAAATAAATAATTTTAAAACAACTACAAGAACAATGACAAAAAATCTTTAGGCAATTTAATAAACACACAACTAACAGAAAAGCAATTCTTTTTATATCTTTCCTTAATTGTGGAGGAATGTAGATTTCTTATACAATTTTCACTATTATTTATAAACAAATTATGAAGTATGCTTTTTCTTACTGTAGCATACAATATTTTGATTAACTCCACCACTGTAAGCTAAAAAAAGAGTGAAAAAATATTTTAAGACCCATTTAAGTATGGGCAGTCAGTTTTTAATTCTCTTTCTCTTACCAGTTTCCTTCAGAATTTTGGTGAATATATGAAATGTGGAGTTTTCAGCATAAAAACTATGAAAAAGCTTCCAGGAAATTGACATGGGAACTTGAGTTGGATCATATTTGCAGCTTCTGAAGTCATCTGATGCTTTTGTGGAGCTCATTCTTCCAATATATATTTATCAAGAGTCTATTTTTTTTTTTTGCAATGCATTATGTGGATATAAAGAAAAATCAGAGAAGGGAATTACTTGGAAAGATTTTACTGTCTTAGTAAAGGAAATGAAATATAGGATGAGAAAAGTTTGTGATCTTGACAATGAAACTACATTAAGTGGTATTTTAGTTTCTAAGTTAAAGCCTTAAGTAACTTATTATATTCTATTTAGTGTTTAGATATTCTAGTTCTGACAAATTTTATCTTTTTGCTTAGGGGTTTTGTTTTAAATAAAAATCATAATTAGTGATTATAAATGGAATGCATATGTGTATGTATATGTGTGAAGAGGAGGGTCTACTTGTTCCCTGCCATGCTCCAAATCCCTGGACTTTTCATTTTTTAGTAGGAGAAACCCTTCCGTACTCTGCCAGTGGTGACTGTTCTATGAAGTCTCACCCTCTATGTTCCCAGGTCTCAAAGTACACAGTTACCAGTGAAAGCCTACCTTCAGGGCCACATCTCTTATCACCTTTGTAGCTTTTGGCCGGTGGCCCAAGGAAAATAAAGAACATTCAACTGTGAACTGATGAGAAGGCTAGTCTTGGCCTGGATATCAATGTGCTATTTGGCCTTGGCTGGTCTTTTTACTTTCTTGGGTCTCAGAATCCAGGATCGGGATTCTGTGACTGGATATGCTCGAGTGTTGTATGACAGATCATGGAAAGAGCTGGGTCAGGCAGCAAGTAGTCAGTTACTTAGAGATGCTAAAAAGGATCTGTTCTGGGGCTTACAGCTTTACTTGGCAGAAACTTCTCTGAGTTTTACAAAACTGTAATGCAAGCCTTACCATGCTTATTCGTAACTTTGTATCTTGGGGAAATGGCTCCTTTTTTTTTTTCCTTTAAATAAGTGATCTTGATATTATTTTTGTAAATATTTTTATTTCAATTCTTGTCATGGGGACAGTACTAAAAAACAAGAAACATCGTTTTAGACCATGTGATGATGTTGGCTGCATCATCATCTTTTGCCCAAGTGACTCCAGAGATGCAAAACGTTCATATTAGATTTGAAGGAAAGTAGCATATCAGCTCTGGCCTTGTGAAATTAGGGTGTTTCAAAATTTTCTCCAAACATTTGGTGAGTTAAACTATTGTTTCCAGCTAATTATTTTTTTCTCTAGTAGAATTAAGGAGTCATTATTTTTGGAATGATTATTATATTAATATATTCTAGTACCACTGACTTACATTTGATAATAAATGCAATTGTTCCTTTGTGAAAGGTCATATTACAGACACTGATTAATTTGGCAATTTTTGGATTTAATTGGGCAGAAAGACTCAAAGGATAATGATTATTAACTTTGCCCTTGATTCTACATTTACTTTCTTTAGACTGATTAGATTTCACCTATTTTGACAACTAACAATAATGCTTTAATTTCTATTATGAGCTCTTCTACTCTCAAAATATTTCACTGTGATTAAAGTCTAGCTGCCTTCTTTCTAATAACCTAGTATTATTAAATAGTAGCTCTCACCTACTGAGACCTTACCATGTCTGGTACCCTAAGCTAAGCACATTAAATATTTCAGCTCACTTAATTTAATCTTCACAAGGTCTATGGAAAAGGCATTATTTCTTCATTTTATTTTAGATGAGAAAATAAAGCCCTAAAGAGATTAAGCAACTCTCCCAAATTGTCATAAGACTAGTAAATGACAGAAATAGAATTTGAGCCCAACTTTGACTTCAAAGCTATCCCTGTAGTCTTAGAGCCAGTCTGCAGGTATTCATCAAGGCCCAGAGTTAGCTTTTTTTTTTTTACTTGCACAGGCCAGTAGTTTGGAAATGGTGAGACTAAATTATATGTAGTAGAGACAGAGAAAAGAATGAAGAAGAATAAAAGGGAGAGAAGAGAGAAATCAAATGGAAGAAAGGAAGGAGAGATGAATGAAGAAAGTGAGAAAATGGGCAGAACAGGAAAAAAAAAAACAGTTACAGCGCGTAGTGGGCTTTTGACTTTTTGTCTAGGCAGCAGTGTTCAATGTGGGGATAATCTTGATCCCCAGAAGACATTTGGAAATGCCTGGAGACATTTTTTAATTGTCACAATTTGAGGTATTAGGGTGACACTGGCATTTAGTGCGTAGAGACCATGAATGCTGTTGAACATTAAGCAATGTGTGGGACAACTTCTGCAACAAAGAATTGTCAAAACATCCTAAGAGTGAGAAACCTTGGTTTAGGGTTTGCTGGTCCTGCCATTAAGATGAGACGTTTTAGAATAACTTTGTAATTTTCTAAGAGATTTTAAATCATAAGCTCCAGCAAGCCTAGGGTACACAAAAGGAGAAGCCTTAGTACTATTAATCTGTTTTTTTTTTTTTTCCAAGTAAGATTTGAGAGAAAAAAAGCTACAATGTAGCTTTAGGCTGATATATTTTATATTTTAAATATAAATTTAAAAATATATTATTCAATATAAATTTCAGTTCAACTAAATTTAGTCAATGCTAAGGAAGCAGAAATGGATTGAACAGTCAGTTCAGCTTTGTGTGAGGACTTTAGAAAGCCAGCGTCAGAACTGGGAGGAACATAAGGAAGCGATGATGCCAGGCCCATCATTTTATAGAGGAGGAAGTTATGGTGAAGCGATTTGCCTAAGGTCATACGTGGCTGGGTTGGGACAAAACCCCAGTTCTTCTACCTCCTAAATCTGAGTTTTTCCCCTTCACTAAGTTTGCTTCTGCAAGTCACTACTAAACCTCACACTGGAAAGGAGTTAAGTGTCTTTCTCTTTAATTCCTCAGGTCTACTGTTTAAAAGTACCCAAGGATACAAGCGCATACCCTAACACACACATGAACATTTACAGACTCTCTTTAAAGTTTTGTGGTCAATGATAAAATATTTGCTTTTTCTTCTGAGAAGAGAAATGTAGTTATAATAAGGTACTGCATTAGATTGAACCAGGTTATAGTTTTACTATGATGGTAGTTTGTGAACTTTTAGAACTCACAGTAACTGAGGAAAGCACTACTAATTCGCTGTTTCTCTTCCTTTAATGAGGTTTTCAAATATGTCTACCTTCCATATCAGTGTAACTTAACCATGGGAGACTGCAGCTCAACAATTAAAATAAAATATATGAATGAACTATATACATTGTTAGATGCTTATTACTTGTCTTCAGCACCTTAGGTAAAGATAATGATGGCTAACACTTATTAGGTGCTTCTCTGTGCCAGGAAAAGTTTTAAGTGTATTTGTTGTGTGCGATATATCATGTACCTCCTTAGCTATTGTATGCCTGGAGATGAGAAGAAATTGAAGTAGGGTTCCTTTTTCCTTTGGGACTATGTAATTAATTAAGGAAGCAATGTATACAAAGCTAAAATCCACTTGTATATATCAATGCCTGACCTTGTCTAAAAGAGAAATAGATAGGAGGGAAGGCCAGTTCTAGTCAGAGCATGATTTTAATCAGAGCGGATCTCTAGAAGAAGGGGAGTATACAGCTAAAATGTAAAGGAAGTAGAGGAAATGGAAAAACAGAGATACACTGGAGGAAAGGGTGCCAGGCATTGTGAAAATATAAAGAAACAACCTCCCAAATGCAACTGAAAATTATGTTAATGACATAGAAAGGTGCATTTGATTGATTGATATTTTTCCATGGTTATATTTGAAAGTGAAATTCTAAAGCTAATAAAAGGAATCCAGATAAATCGAATTCAGTTTGATGCTCATGAATTTTGGACCAGAAGCTTTTGTGTACAAGCCAGAGGGCAGCCAGCCAGAGCTAAGAAGAGGTCCTACCAGAGGGACTGTGTATCTTTCTAGATATGGAAATAAATGGAATTTTCCTTCTAGGATGGTGTTAAGAAGTCAGTCCACACCTCCAAGTGCATCTAGTAGTTTGTTTCTACATACAGTCAAAAATCTCGTTCAGTGGGGAGAAGAAAGAAAAACACATTATTGAATTTCCTGGTAACCAGAAATGTGCATAAGATAGTGAATAAATGAGCTCACTGGTGTATTCAAATATTTTTGCTCAGAGGTGTAATTTACTCAAATATTATAATAGATTGTTTTAAAAGCAGTGTAACACCACTTTTGTTTCAATAACATGACTTAATTACTTTAAAACAATATTTTAGATAAATTATAACACAATACTAAAGCCTAGGTATGAAATTTTATTATATGGTCCATTACAAATATGGTAAAATGTGTTCTACTAATTTACCATAATAATTTTTTTGGGGGGGAGGGCTAACGCTAGTTGAAAAAATAAGGAGAGGCTTGGTTATCATCTTAGTTATGTAAGGAAATTGGGGAGAATGGCAAGGTTAAGCGACCATCCTGGGTCCATGCAGTGAATGAGAGGCACCTCTCATGTGTCATTAGGAAGTAGACTATTTCATTTTGAAAGCAAATCTTGCTGTTTTCACTTCTTGACTTATGTTGGCTTTTACATCTTGGATTTTTTCCCCCAGTGGTTGTCATTTGCCCCATTCCCTGGATTATTATTCATTTAATCTTTAAAAAGAAGTTATTAGAAGCTGTTGATGCTCCCTGTCCACATAATTTAAAGTTAGAAATAAATTATATTTTAAAATTATATTTAAACGTTTTGTATAAAAAAGATTTGTAATTAAAATTAGACATTCCAGATTAATTTATGAAACAAAAAAAGTGAATGAAATATGGTGAAGAAAGAAAAATAACAAGCGCTGATAAAGAAAACATTTCTTTTCATTACCATGCAGCTTGGGTTTTATGAGGAATGAAACTTCTTATGGCTCCAAAAATTTGAATTTTGGCATTGTTTGCTATCGGACAATGGGAAATATATAGCTTTCATTCTTTATGCAAATAACAGTAATATTATACCTTGGGCATTCCTGGGAAAAGAGAGAATTCATTTTAATGAATACTTTAAAAATCTTTTTTGGCTCAAGTGATATCTTCCAGGTGTCTGCACTGTAATGTCACTCTTTTCCCCTTATGAGGAGGAAACAGTGGAAAAATAAAATTTGAGAGATATACTTCAAAATAACTGCTAATATCATAAAATAAAGACTGGAAAACTGTTCTATATTAAAGGAGATGAAGGAATGCAATGCTTGAACTGATATTTTCTTTTGCTATAACAGACATTATTGGTATAATTGTGAAATTTATATAAAATTATAGATTATAAATAGTATTCTATCAATATTCGGTTTCTGATTTTGAAAGTCGTATTGTGGTTATATAGAAGAATGTCTTTGCATTTAGGAAACAACGTACTGAAGTATTTCAGGATAAAGTAGCATTTTCTGCAATTTATTCTCAAATGGATGTATATAAAGCAAATGAAGTAGAATATTAATATTTGGAGAATCTGAATGAAGTATATATTAACACACACTTCAGAAATCTATAAGACACAAGAAAAAACCAAGTTCTAGCAGCTGGTCCTTGCTTTGACTTCTTGTCTAATCCTGGTAAAAATACTATCACTCTCACTATTTTCCACTTTGTTCTGTTACTATTTGTAAATAATTTATTTCAGACTTTGAAATGCAGTTACTTTATTGCTTTAGTGAGCTCAATAAACCTTGATGAAAGGCTGTCTTTCCCTGCCTCTGAAGGTCATATAGTCATATGGCCCGTGAGCTGTAAGTACAGTATGGCATGAGACTTCAGGAAGGGTGCTCAAAGAGAGCACACTCAGCCAGAAAGGGTTTTTTAGGCTTTTTTGAATTTAAGCTTTTCTAAAGTCTCTTCCCCATTCTTTTTGCATGCTTTTGTGGGTGCAATGACAGTCATCCTGGAAGGTGAATTGAATCTAAAAGATGAAGCCAGGGCTTGGATGATGGAATTGAGGGATAGAAAGAGTCTGGGCTATTCACAACTGGAGCCACTGCATCAACCCTGGGCTACCTAACTCTTGATTTCCTTTTTATAAGAGAGAAATAAACTTTTACCTCACTTAATCCATTGATACTTTGGATTTTCTGTTAAACCTTTTCCTAACTGATTGCATATTACTTTGAGATGCTCAAGAAGACAATTTCTTCCAGGCACTTACTATATTAAAGACTCAAACCTATATTAATGATCTTTTCCTCAATCTTTCAAATTTGGCATGCCTTATGAAATGAGTATATGACTGAAGACTAAGGTAGTCTTTAGCTTGATAGAAGAAGATAGAGTTAAAAGTTTTGCTTTGCCATTTGGATCTTCCCAAATAGATACAGGTGGAAGATGAGAAGTGTAGTGACGACAGCTTTCTTCAACACGGAGGTATGTATGATTCTTCCCTTCCTCCAAGACTTCAAAAGTTCACTAGGTGTGGAAAGGGAAAACTTCCAATCATTGGGAGAGGCTGACAATGTCACAGCATGACTATTCCTAGAAATGTACAGTAGAATCAATATCCAGCACAGACCCTCCTAAAACAGCACTGTCAGCATCTCTCCTTCACTCTTGAGGATTCAACTGACTCTTTACTGCATCAAACCCTCTGTCTGCTCTTTAAGATCTCCAAAATGTTTTCCATTTCCTTTATTTGGATGATTATTTGTCTCAGTCCTATCCAGCAGTTCTCATCATTGTATATTAGTTTCACCATTCCAATTTCCATCTCTAGACTTTTCTTATTTTCTGCCTGATTTAATATTATTTAGAAACTAGCCCAAGTTCCACCTTCTCCTGGAATCATCCCCCAGTTAGCTGAGTGCTTATTGATTTCTCCAATTGCAGTTAGAGTCAACAGCACACATTTACTAATTAATCACCATTATATCTTGCAGAGCATAACCATCTCCTTGGGGAGATTAACACTTTCTTGAGGGTAGACAACATAATTTATTCCTCAGCATATCCTGTATAGGCCTCTTATATTCTCTTGTGTACCTGGCTTTCTGTATCCATGCTGTTTTATTAAATTTCAAAAAACCTAAATGAGGTAGTTAAAAGGTATGCCAAAAAAACAATTGTTTGATAGGAAGGAAAGCTGTGAGGCTAATAGAAGTGAAAAGTTTCATAGAGAATAAGCTAGAAAATATGGATTAGAACCCAAATCTTACTTCTTAGCTTTTTCTTTTCCATTACATAGCACAAGTTAGAATGTAAGCTCCATGAGGGTAGGGATATTAGTTTTTTTTTCCCCTGACATATCCTCTAGTGTCTAGAAGAGTGTAGAGTGTCTGGAATATAGATGGTCTTCAATAGACATTATTGATTAACTGAAAGGGGGCTTTTGAGTCTGGACAATAATTTGGCCTTTTATTAAAAAGGCCCATAGACATATAGCTGATTTTTCTATATCTTCAGGAAGATTCTGGAAAAAGTTTAGTCTATTTAATTATGGGAAGTGAATAAAAATAAAAATCATATTTACAACAAAGAAAAATATGCCTAAAATAAATATATATAAAGCACCTATTTCTTTTATGTTCTTAATTAGCTGAAAAAGTAAACCTTCAATAAACAGGTTCATAAAATTACTAATTTTTGTGTTTGTGAAACAAAGCCCTTTTTGAAATATGTAAGAAATCACTGATAAAAAAGAAAACTGATCATTTATTTTGAGAAGTGAAGATTCTTCTACAAAGGTGACTTTATTATTATAAAATTTGTACACCCACATGATAAGTTTACTTGAAGTATGGCAGATTGATAATGGGGAAATGGGGATTAGATTTTGTACTTATCAACCTTCTATAAACATTACATCTATATTGATAATTCTTCATAATTGATACATGGTAGGGCTCCTAGATGAAAAATTTACAAGAGTAGTCACTTAGTATATATATATATATGTGTGTGTGTGTGTGTGTGTGTGTGTATATACATATACATATATATATATATATATATATATATATATATATATATAGAGAGAGAGAGAGAGAGAGAGAGAGAGAGAGAGAGAAAGAGAGAGAGAGAGAGAGAGAGAGAGAGAATCATATGCAGCTGAAATGTTCTAATTAGTACCATGGAAACTAACCTGAAGTTAAATGGAAATCCCCTCAAATTTTCCAACTTAGAATTGTAAAAGCCTATCTCACCAGAGGGTTTATGAACGAACCATGTAATTTTGTGGCTCACAAGTAAGGTGTGGTAACAATGCCTTTTCATTTGTTATTTACTTACACAGATTGAAGCAGCAGAGAAATGAGGGAAGATCTGAAGAACAGCATGTTGATCCTTTGGTGGAGCCACCTTAATGGCTGAGCTGACCAAGGAGTGTAAATATTCTATACAGGAGGAGACATTATGGAATGGTTAATGGGATAATCAGGGTTTAAGACTATCTTCAAGGAAACAAAAAACGTCTCTCCTAAAACCACTGAGACTGCAGGAAGGACACTTTCATTGCCTAATATACTCAATGAATTGGGAGCTCTAAGACCTCTCTACTGCAGTCTCCAGGTCTCACACTGCATCTAAAAAATGACTCTTGAGAATAAATTGATTTTCACTTGTTCTATACACTTGGGATATGTAGATTCGTATAATAAGAAGTTCAAATAGGGTGGGCTGGTCCAGATATAGGTAAATGATGGGATCATGCCATTTGTTAAGGTGTGAGTGCTGAAGGTAGAAATATTTTATCTTCGTAGCCATTCTTGTTGTGTAAAAATTAGCACTTAGGTAGGGGAAGGGGAGACCATCTTAGGGTTGTATCTAACCAAACTAGTCATGGATGGCTGAGTGGACAAGAAGAGCTGGGGAAGTCACAGCGCATGAAAAAAGAAGGATGTTTTTCTCTCTTTCCAGTAATCCACGGGAACTTCATTTTCTCACAGCTAGTCACATTCTCACAGGTCTCCACCAGCCTTCAAGTAGCCTTTCCATCTCCTTGCTCCCATCTTTCTTTTAGCCTGGACTCACTGGGCTTGAGCTGCTTGAGGAAGATAGGTGTACTTTTCCATGCTTCTTTTTTCACCTCTGATTTATTTTCTCAGTAGACTGGCCAGAGAGAGGTCCTTGAAACCCACTCACCCTACAGAGTCCTGATATGACCTTATTTTGTGTGATTAACTCACCCCAAAATGCCTAGTAATTTTCATGGAGATTTTGCCAGTCTCAGAAAGGAATTATGATTTTGAATCTAATATGTTGCAACAAATTTAAAAATTAAAACCAACAATTCTTAGCACATGCTTAGACATATTCATAAATACTGCTCTGAAATTCACAGGCATCTTCTAGCCTTTTTATCAAGAATGGCAAAGGCAATAAGGAGAGAGAGACAGACAGACAGAGACAGAGAGTCACCATGGTAGGAAGGGGTAGAAGGGTAATAGGAGTAGAGAAGAAAGTCAGAGAATCCAGACACCTCAGACCCAGGAATGCAGGCTTTAGAGGTTTACTGTGCAGCCCCTAAGTATGATCTTTGTTTGCTGCTCAAACTTTAAGGTGCTTTAATAGGAGAGTGCAGAGTTAATGCATACTTTCAGGTTCTAATACTAAGTTATTGATTCAGTAAATCAGGAATAAAGTTTAGGAATTGTCCTTTTAACAGACTTCAGAAAATTCAGATTCGGGTGGTCCTATGAAACTACGTAGGGGGTTGTATATGAGGAGTGTGTACGTGTGTGTGTGTGTGTGTGAAACTTCCTTTTGAATAAAGTTATTTTGACAAAGGAGAAAGAAAGGATGTCTGAATCAAGGAAGAAAAGGGGGAAACCTTTATCAGATGCCATAAGGTCTAACAATCTAATAGGGTACATCTAATTATTTTTCTGTTGTGCTTTTCTAAATGATATATGTGATCTGATAAGGTTTAGGATCCAAGGGAAAAAAAAGGCAGTTTAGATGGCCTCACAAAACTTTCATGAGGTGGGACTATTCAGACAAGTTATATCAGGAGAAAATACAGAGCAGCCAATCTGACAATGAGGCATTCTGAGGTCCTGTTTTGGTACTTCTTGGACAAACCTTTTATATTCTCTAGGCATCGTTATTCTTACCTTTACAAGTCTTTGGGAAAGAAGAACTTTGGTTCTCTTTCAGTCCTGCATTCTGCAGGAAGACAGTGGAGGCCTGATGGAGTTATTTACTGCTGTCAAAAACCAGATAAATGTCAGGTAGTCTACAAGTACCACACGTGAAGGGACAAAAATATTAGCAACCATTTTATTCAGTGCCTACTAGATAACGGGATCTGTGTTTCATACTTTACATGTATTTTCTCTAATCCTCCCCCAAATCCAGCAAGCTGGGCTTCTTTCCTTTTTTTTTTTTTTATAAATGAGGGAAATATGATTCAGGGAACAGAGGTGGCACAATGTTAGGGCTTAAGAGCAAGGATTCTAGAATCTTAAGCCCTGGGCTTGAATCTTGACTTCAGTACTTATTAACTCTGTGATTTACATATGTAAAAATTACTTAAGGCTCTCTGTGCCTTAGTTTCCATATTGGTAAATGAGGATTACAAATGGTAACTCTCTCGCGGGGCTCTTATACATGGTACGTATTATGCAAGTTTTTGCTGTAACAGTTATTACATGTTTTTGTTAGAGCAGAGAGTCTAACCCAGTTTGTTTGAATCTCAAACTTATGCTAGTTCCTTGCCCAATAATTGTAATAACATTGCTGAGCCAGTGTTCAAGCCCAAACACAACCCCAGTGAGTCAAGATGCATCATTCAGACATAAAAGTGAATGTCAACAGTAGCTGGCAAGGGAGGTTATAACATGTATCCAAGTTAGGGTGGATTAAAATGTTAAGTCATTATATTTTACACAAAACTTTGGGAAACTTTGAATGAGATCTATGGTTCAAATAAAATTATGAGAATAAATATAATATCTATATTTTAAGAAATTCACACACAAGCACACATTGTTTATTTGTCATGCTTTATAAGCTTGTAATGTTGGAATAAAAACTTTTACTTTAGAGGTTGATGAACTTGGTACAGAGTAATGAAATTATTTACTGATTGAGGTTAAGTGCTCTCATGAACTTTATAGTCCAGTGAGGCTTCTAAGTGAATAGAGAAATATAATAAAAAAAATATACTGTTGTGATAGGATCTTCTTTACCCATCCACTTATTCTTTGTTTTTTAAATTTGACACCAATTTTCCTGTTTTAACCAAGATCTTTTTCCTCTACTGAGCAGCTTTAGTTCATCAATTATCTGCACAATGGTTAAAATCAGCTCCTTTCATGCTCCTACTCGTCAAATGCTTATAATTTTTTAATGGATTATACTAGTTTTATTTTGCAGGTTTGTAGAATTTTAACTTAGTTTTGTAAGTAATCTAATATAATTGCAGTCTTGTCTCTGAATAATATTCTATTATCTATCTATCTATCTATCTATCATCTATCTATATCTATCATCTATATCTATCATAATTATCATATATCTATATATCATTTATATTAAATGGCACATTGGCTGGCAGGTAATAAATAATCAATTATGGAGAGATCAGCCATTTCCTCTGCTTGCTCTAGCAATCTACTTGATAGGTGATAACTCTCTCCATCTTCCAGCAGAGGGCAGTAGAATATCCTCTCTAGCGTACCAAGGCCTCGGGAGCTCCGACTGATATTTTGAAAGGAAGTACTTTGTTCAGATATGTTTGAAGAAAGAGTAAAGTGACATGTTTTGATTAAAAACAATTTTTAGAGAAAGAGTAGGGGTTAAATAGATTCTTGTTATAAAGCAGACTAAAAAATTATTTCTCATCGCAACTTTTTTCTTCTTCAGCGAATTTGGAATTGGTGTGTGACTCAAAAGCATGCATTACCACATAATTCAGTACTTTTCAAGTATCTTCAGTAATTATCTTCTGTATTTAAATAATGTTTTATCCATATTATATTTCATTGTGAAATGGGTTAAAGGACATATAAATCTACCCCTATGGTTACTTTTTTTATTTAGAAAGGCAAATCTGTGCCTTATATTTCTTAAAATATTTAATAGTCAGATAAATCTGTGCTCTATTGTTATTAGTTTGTTAGTTATTCAAGAAATATTTAAAAATAATTTTAAACCTTTTTTAAGACACAGATCCTTTTCCAGAGCCTCTGTGCTATAGATAATTTTTTCCCCAAACTGTTTACTCATACCGTGCCTATAAACATGTTAGGATATGCAGAAAGTTTCCTCAGCCCTCGCCCTTTAATCTTATTACCTGTTTAATTATATTTTCATACCCAGTCACCCACATGTGCACATCTCTATCATCCACACAAACATCCACGCTGCCATTGTCCCTCCTCCCACTGTGGTTATCACTGTTTGTGCCAATTTTTAATTAAGAAAATAGAAAGTAAAAGGAGTGAAAAAAAATCTAAATGTTTTCCCAGATCACAACTCCTTGAAGTATGCTGGTGTTGGAGACACTCAGGTGCTGTTTAGTCATGATGAAGGTGAAACTAGAATTTGGGGGAACAGTGTGTGAGAAAGAAGAATGAGCCACAATAAAAGAGATAGGAAGAGTTCACTGAGCAAAGTCACTTACTCAGCATTTTAAAATAGCTGTCCTAGATAAGATTTAAAGTTTATACCATCTCAAATATTGTATTAATTATTATTTTAGGGCTAAGAGATTGGATTGTATTACACCTATGGATTCATTCCAACTCCAAATTCTCTAAATCATTCCTCTTACCTGAATGTTTGTCTGAGTGGTCTGATGTAACAATCTTCATCAACAACTTTTCCTGTTGTCCCCAGCACTGTAGGAATAAGGTAGATTAATTCCCTTCCCTCTTGTGGATGTTACAGTCCAATACAGCTCATAAATGAAAGGAATTATGTAATAAAGAATTATAATGTCCTTCCATTGAACTTTTATTTAGTTTTTTGGCTAATATTTATTGATAAGCGTCTCTGTGTTAGGTACCCCAGTCTCATGGAGACAGGAAATAAATCATTAAACAAATGAAGAAGATAATTTCATATGGTAATAGGTGCTATGGAAAAAGAAAACAGAATAATTAATGGGGCAAATGAGAGAAGAGTGTTATCTAATTGCATCTAAACTTGATTTAGATGGTCGTTTTTGGTAATTGTGAAGGACACCACAGAATGCTTACCAAAAGATGTGATATATAAACTAAGACCCAAAGGATTCATAGGTGGAGAGGTAAAGGAGAAGTTGGTGGGTGGAGAGTTTTCCAGTTTGTTCCAGATGTTGATGGCATGCCTTGCCCTTTCAAGTTGTTGAAGATGCTCAGAATCTTCCCAGGAGCTCTGAGAGAGTGTAGTGGGTGATGGGGCTAGAAAGATGCTAATAGAGAAAAATGTATTAAAAATGTCTTGTCCAAAGAATAGTTTTATCTTATTATTTTTTTTCTGTAACTTTGGTATCTGTTTATTTGTTTGTTTGTTTGTTTTTGTGGTGAAATGGTTAACGAAATCCAATAAGTTTCAGCTGTAGACTTTAACAATAAGGCATATATATATTTATACTATGTGTTCACCTCCCATAGTTAGATTTCTTTCTGTCACACCATATTTGATGCCCTTTACCCTGTCTACCTCCACCTACCCTACTCCCAAACCTCTGGTAACCACTAGTCTATAGTCCATGTCCATGTTTGTCCTGTTCATTTGTTGCTTTTAGGTTATATCTCACATATAAGTGATATTATATGATTTTCTTTCTTTTTATTTATTTTATTTTATTTTTTAAATTAAGTTTATTAAGGTAACATTGGTTAATATAATTATATAATTTTCAGGTAGACATTATCGTTTGACATCTGTATATTCTATTGTGTGTTTACCACCCAAAGTCCAGTTTTCTTCAGCTACCATATATTTGATCCCCTTTACCCACTTTGCCCTCTCCCTACTCCCCTATATTTGACCCCTTTTACCCCATCTACTTCCCCCATCCTCTTCTACCTCACTAGTAACCACTGGTCTATAGTCCTCTGGTTAACTACCAGTCTATAGTCCATGTCCATTAGTCTCTGTTTGTTTGCCCTGCTCCTTTGTTGATTTTAGGTTTATATCCCACATGTAAGTGATATCATGTGATTTTCAACTTTTTCTGTCTGGCTTATTTTGCTTACCATGATTACCTCAAGGTCCATCCATGTTGTCACAAATGACAGTATTTCATGTCTTCTTATGGTTCAGTAATATTCCATTGTATATATAAACCACAGCTTCTTTATCCAATCATCTATTGTAGAAAATTTTGGATGCTTCTATGTCCTAGCCACTGTGAATAATGCTGCTATGAACAGTGGTGTGAAAATATCTTTTTGGATATGGGTTTTCAAATCTTTGGAGTAAATACCTAGTAGAGAGATTGCTGCATCATAGGATAGACCAACTCTTAGTTTTTTGAGGAAACTCCATACTATTTTTTATAATGGCTGTACCAATTTGCAGTCGCACCAGCAGTGCATGAGGGTTCCTTTTTCTTGCATCCTCTCCAACATTTGTTATTATTTATCCTGTTGATTATAGCTATTCTAATAGGTATGAGATGTTATGTCATTGTGTTTTTGATTTGCATTTCCCTAATAGCTAGTAATGTTGAGTATCTTTTCAAATATTTGTTGGCCATTTGTATGTCCTTTAGGGAGAAGTGTCTGTTCAGATCCTCTGCCCATTTTTTGACCGGATCATTTGTTTTTTTGTTGTTATTGAGTTGTATGAGTTCTCAATATATATTTTTTTGTATATTTTGGATATTAGGCCCTTATCAGAGCCATTGCTTGCAAGTATATTTTCGTATGGTTGTCTCTTTATCTGTTAATGGTTTCTTTTGCTGAGCAGAAGAAGCCTTTTAGTTTGATGTAGTCCTATTCATTCATTTTTGCTTTTACTTCCCTTGCTTTTGAGATCAAATTTGTAAAATTCTCTTTAAGTCCAAGGTCTTATTGTTTCAGGTTTTATATTCAGGTCCTTAATCCATTTTGAGTTAATTTTGGTGTGTGGTGATAGACAACAGTCTAGTTTCATTCTTTTGCAGTTGGGTTTCCAGCCTTCCCAGCACCATTTATTGAAAAGGCTTTCCTTTCTGAGCTGTAAGTTTTTGGCTTTTTTGTCAAAAATTATTTACCCGTATAAATATGGGTTTACTTCTGGACTCTCGATCCTGTTCCACTGGTTTGTATGTCTGTTTTTCTACCAATACCACGCCATTTCGATTACTGTCATTTTGTAGTATAATTTGGAGTCAGGCAAAGTGATGCCTCCAGCCTCGTTCTCTTTATTCAAGATGGCTTTGGCAATTTGAGGTCTTTTGTGTTTCTGTACAAATCTCATGATTGTTTGTTCTATTTCTTTAAAAAGTGCCAATGGGATTTTGATGGGGATTGCATTAAATCTGTATAATGCTTTAGGTAATATGGTCATTTTTACTATGTTGATTCTTCCAACCCAAGAACGCAGAATATCTTTTCATTTCTTTGCATCTTCTTCGATTTCTTTTAATAGGGTCTTATAGTTTTCATTGTATAGGTCCTTCACATCTTTTATTAAGTTTATTTCTAGATATTTTATTCTTTTTTCTGCAATTGACAAAAATTATTTTTTCTACTTCTTTTTGTGACATTTCATTATTAGAATATAGAAATGCTATGTATTTTTAAATGTTGATTTTTGTACCCAGAAACTTTACTGTATTTACTTATTGTTTCTAGTAGTGTTCTTGTGGAGTCTCTAGGGTTTTCTATATAGAGAGTCATGTCACCTGCAAATAGTGACAGTTTGACTTTTTGTTTCTTATTTGGATGCCTTTTATATTTTTTTCTTGCCTGATTGCACTTGCTAGGACCTCCAATGTTATATTGAATAACAGTGGTTATAGTGGACAAAAACATGCTTTTAATTTCATTCACTTACCCATCAATATTTAAGTGAATACTTCACATCAGGTACTGTTTTGGGTGATGGGGATACATCAGTGAACAAAACAGATTAAATTTCCCCACACATGCAGGTTCATTTGAAGGCATACATTAGAAAAGAATTCCTTAGGGAATGGTTTTGCTAAGAACTGTGAAGAGTGTAAGATATTACCTTACTTGAAAGCTAATAAGTTAGCCTGCTATAGTTCAACCGAAGCTGACAGAAAACATGAGACTCCTAGGTCAGAGACAAAAGATTTCATTACTCATGGTAACAACAGTATCCAAAGTGTTAAGCATTTGTACCAATCTCCAGTTCATACAAGATGGTGTGATAAAGGCCAAATGATACCTATACATGCAGTGGGTTGTATTTTAAGAAAGGAAACTTAAGCTTATGGGACATAGATCTTTTATAAAGGGCAATAAACAAAAGCACGACTATTCCCTGCTTCAGAGGGAGATACCCTCCCCAACTGTTCACATTATAAACATCCTTGAAGAGATCATTCAGACCAAAGTAGTCATTGCAAAAGATGTGTAGAAACACAAGAGACCTATGGAGAATTGTCTCCCAACAGGTTTGTCCTTACTTTGATCAACTTAAAACATGGGCCACAAAATTACTAAATGGCCAAAATAAGACTGAAAGCTCATCTTCTTTTATTAGAAACAGTCCATCTGGATATATCCTTATTCAGTCTGTACAGGTGAGATTTTGTGAATAGCTGGCCTCAGTGCATTAGATCTGTAAGTTTGGTCCTATCTATAGACTTGTTTTCACAGTAGTTGGGAGGTTTAAGGATTTTATATGCTCTCTTTTGTGACTGCTTGAAGTTTATTATATCTTTTTACACACTTCAAGTTTATATTCACCTTATGTGCCTAAGTAAAAAGGTAAGAATTAGGTATGATAAAATATAGTCAGAAATAAATTTCTCTTCAAAAATTAATTTCTTAAACTATCAAGGTGGTAGCTCTTAAATTGTCACAGAGAATTTTCGGGCTCAAATTGGGGATCCTTTTTGATGGTTACTTGTCAGTGCCTTCAAGGGATTTTCAATCAGATAAATAGTATTTTAATTATTTCTTACTACTTTGAACTCTAGAAATGTGCCTAATTTAAATTTTAATATTGAACTATTTTCATAGAACTTATATTTAGTTCCTTATGCAATAATTATTATGAATATTAAAACCAAGAAATGCTACACTTGTCAAACATACAAAAACATCCAGTTTTGGGGGTTGCATGGATAAAAGTATTTTTAAGACACTAGAAGAGATAAGACCAATGGCTGAATTAGGTAGGCATTGGATTTTTTAGAAAAAAATATTACACTTGATAGATTGATTTTGTTTTAAAAAATCAATCAAACCAAAACAACATTCAACTTTAAATACTAAATTTTTCTAAAATCCTTTGTTTTTTTAGATAAAAAATTGCATAGTAAATGCAAATGACTTCTACTTCAAAGATTTCAATGAAAATAGCTTTTTAATTTTTTTCTCTTAAAGGACAATAGGGTTGGCATTTTAATAGTGATATTATCAATGTTTATATTTTTTGATATTGCAAGAATATTTATAGTTCTAGAAACAACACTTCATGGGCAAGAGTTCTTTAGGCCGGTCTCAGAGTATTTCTGCTTATTTTGTGTATCAATTTCATTAATAACCTCACTAATGTTACAACATGAAAGCATACTTGAGTCTTGTGTTTTGGAAAACAGCAACAGTTATTTACTGCAACGAAACACCTTTCCTTATGTGATTTTGCTGATCTATGACAATGTCAGATACACACCCTCCAAATTACCATTCCTTGTCTCATAAATGATTAATCGAAGTGTTTGTACACACTGACTAATCTGAACAAAATAGCTGACTTGACCAAACTGTAGTTAAGCCACTCACTCTCTTTCCCCCACGCCCCTGAACTTTGACTCATTCTCATCCCGAGTCAGTGTAGACTCTTCTGTAACAGTCCCTCTGAATTGGCTGACCAAAAGGAAAGACATTCTTGGGTTAACTGTCCTATCACTCCACACACTCTCCCATGCCAGATTTTTTCAGCTTTGTTTACCCCTTCATATTAAAGAAAAGTTCTTTTCTGCCTAACTTCTGAGACCCTACAGGATATTCTTCCTATTGCACTAGGCCCCTTTCCCTTCTTGCAATGATGTCTTTGAATAAAGTTCATCCTTAACTAAGCTCAGATTAGTTTTTATTTAACACATGTTAACATATTGTTTTTTTCACGACTCTGCAAAAAAAATTGTGAACCTTGTTGAGCTGATATGGGAAATTCACAGACACGTTCAAAACACTTGACTGTGTATGGTGATGGGTATTAACTAGACATATTTTGCTAATCATTTCTCAGTATATACAACTATCTAATCATTATGTTGCACACCTGAAACTAATATAATGTCATATGTCAATTACATTTCATTTTAGAACAAAACAGCACTTGACTATAGTTTCCACAAATACTTGGAATATATGTTAAGTTTACTGTCAAAGGAATCCACGCTGAAGATAAAACATGACATAGCTAATGCCTACAAATCAATTTGTGGTGAAATCCATTATCAATAATCTCTCTTCTAGAAAATTAGAGCTCATGTACTGAAAGAAGCGGATCTGTGATGATCTTTGTTTGGGCATTTTCACTGAAGACTTCAGCAACCTTTATTTTTGAAGATAAGGATTATCTTGCTCACCTCTGTCTAAGGGTCAGTATAGGTGCTGAGGGCAGGGCAAGTATAGAGCCTCTCTTCAACACTCCTTGTCTACCTGGTCCCACCAGCACACACCTGGTTCCTAATAAGTTTTTTAAAGACTTATTTCTAAGCTTCCCAAGTCACCCACATGTTTTTCAACTGGACGGGAATCTGAAGGAAAAAAATAAAAAGGAGTGGAATAATAGGTCTAAAGGGAAAATATTAAAAGGTGTCAAGGACTGAAAACCTGCATTGGTTTCATCACTTCCTGGATAAAAAACCCTCTCTGCCTCCCTAATGCATTTATAATGAAATAAGGAATTTTCAGTGGGTCCACACCACCCGAAACATTTCTGAGACTCACCTCTACACTGCCCCAGGCTCACCTGCTCCTAGCTCACTGTATTGTGCCTTACTGGCCTCTGACAGTTTCTACATACCCCAAGTTCTCTCCATCACTAGGAATGTGCTTCCCTTTCTCTTTGGACTGATTAACTATGACTCTTTCAGGTCATTCTTTCTTCTATTTTTCCAGGACAAACCTCTCCTTGTTTGAAATCTCTGCCATTTTGTCTTCATAATAGCACTTATAATTTGTGTTATAATTAATTGAAGTAAAATTATAGATTAATGACTATTTAAAGTCAAGCATATGCTAAATTAAAGGTTTATCTCCTTTAATTCTCCCTCTATTATATATTCTACTTTACACAAGATTTAGGGAGAAATGAAACTTTCCCAAGGCAAACAGTTAGGAAAGTGGTTGAGCCCAAATTCATACTGAAGCAACCTGACTCCAGCTAGCATCATTTTTACTCCTGACTCTTTCCAAAACTGGCCCCCAAAATGACTTTCTCTGTGTTAGGCATTCTGGTAAGCAATTCACAACATTTGTGAACCTCATAACAATCCTGGAAGGTAGTACTATTAGAATAATCATCCTTATTTTACAGCTAAGAAAACCAAAGCATGGAAAGTAATTTGCCTAAGGTTTTATCCAACTCAAAAGCATATATTTGCACAGGCAAGGAACCTCACTGGAAAATGGCCAGGCCAGGATCAGCACTCATGCCACTCGATCCAGTCTCTGCTTTATACCAGCCTTATACATGGTCTCCAGTTCTGCTTTCCCCTTCTGGCTCCATGGTTGTCTTCTATTAAGCACCATATATCCAGAACAAGGCTAAGGTGAGAGGAGTGTATCAATATACGTTTGTCTTGTGAATGAAAAGACAGTGTTGGTCTTTTCAATCACAGCTAAAAATTTTGTTTGCTTAAATAAACATTTTATCATGAAAAATTATTCTCCAAAACTTACAAATACATTTGTTGTATTAAGCTGATCACCAGTCCAAGGCTTTTGGTGACTCCACGGAGCATGTCTAGTAGGCACGATGTTAGCTCACTCAGAGCAAAGGTGAGAAGCCCTTCACCAGCCTCTCAGTTTTTCAAAAAGGATGTCAACCTGTTCTCGTATTGCCATGTTTAATTGGCATCTGTGTCATTTATATATTGCTGGGTAACAAACCCAAAACTTAGTGGATATAAACAGTAACCATTTGTTATTTCTTATAAGTCTAAGGGTTGCCTGGGCCATTCCTCTGATGTGGGTTCATCTCCACTGTGCTTGCTTTGTCTTGCTCATGCATCTGGTGAAAGCAGGTTGGCATGAGCAGATGATCCCCTGGCATGTTGGCTGGTAACTCATTTCTTTTCCATAAAACGAATCTTCTCCAGTAGGCTAGCCTGGATTTGTCTTCTTGGCAGGAAGAGAGAGAGAGAGAGAGAGAGAGAGAGAGAGAGAGAGAGAGAAAGAGAGAGAGAGAGAGAGAGAGAGAGAGAGAGAGAGAGAGAGAATAAGCAAGTGTTTTTCAAGTCTCTGCTTGCGTCGTTTTTGACTTTACCATTGGCTAAGGAAAGCTGCATGGCATATGTCAAAGCCCAGAGTTGGTATGTGAGGGTACTTCCAAAAGGTATGGGAATAGAAGGTGGGAAAATAAGGGCCCTTAGCATGATCAAGAAATGCAACATGAAACAATATTTACCTAGAAGGACAATCTGGAAGTCACTGCAATCCAATACCTATCAGAAAGTTAGCTGAGAGGAACAGTCTTCTTAAGGTCCTGTCGTCACTCTAAATATAACCCATAATTAAGTTAGGCCAGTAGGGTGCTGAGTAACTGGACTATTATTGTTCTGACCAAAGACCTTTGTTTTCACTGAACTGTGTTTTGATATAATGCCATTTGTCTAAACAACAGTGCTTCTCTTTGAAGGGCATGGGAGGTGGTATGAGATTTTAGCCTCCAGATGTCTAGCAATGTCTGGAGATACATTTAATTTTCCCAACTGGGATAGGGGTGGAGAGAGTCCAGGAATTGCTGCTAAATACCCTACGATGCACAGGACATCTCCCATAGTAAAGAATCATCCAGTCAACATGTCAAAGGTGCTGAGGTTGAGAAACTAATCTGCTGAAAGAATGTTGCACACAGTTCTTTTTCCAAGGACTCTTTTGAAAAGGTGTATTTTTTTTCATAATCTAAGTGTCAGAAATAATTGTATTTCTGCTGAGCAATTGTTTTGGCTTAGTCTTAGAAACAAACATAGTGAATTGAATAAAATAATCAATTTTTTCATTTTGTAATAATTATTAGAAAAGTCAGTTCAATTTGTTATCCACCTGTACATAGCAAACATTTATTTATATCAAATCTATTTTTTATTAGCCTCATTTCTGGTTCTATTTTGTAATTTACTATTAATTTGCCTTTTTTTCCTCAACTATGTCTATTTATAGTTTTTAATTATTTGTATAAGTTCCTGAAAGCTGTATTAAATCATATTTTTGAAGAATCTAGAAGCATAAATAAGTAAATTCATAAAATAAAATAAATAAAGTATTTATAGTCTATGATGAAGGATTTACTAAAAAATAAATACATAGAGAACTGCTATTTCTAATCACTGGAAATGAGCATGAGCTCCCAGATCCACAACTTGAAATTAATATAAATCTTAAAGAAACAAAATCAATGAAAACAAATGATTGAATAAGATTTAAAGTTATAATGCTGAACTTATTCAGTATCTTCTGTTATAGTTGCTGGCATATACTAAATACTAAATAAGTGATGAATAAGTGAAAGAATGAATGAATTTAATTGGACTCTTTTTTGATTAAAACTATGAAAGGATTTTATGTGAAATTTTCTGGGTTCAAGAAAGTCTCTGTTGTTAAATGCAATTTGTTGCTGATGGTTAGAATTTTAGCTTGACCAATTTGCATAGAAATTTGGAATTTCCAAAGTTACTATTACATGTTCTAGGGCTTTTACGTTCATATAACAACTAAACACATGCTTTCATAAAGGGTAAGTTTAGCCAGGCAATAGGAGAAAACTTGTAAGTGGTATGCTCTGCACATAGTACTGCTTTTTCCTTCATGTTCTAAGGCAGTTTTAGGCAATCTTCTTCAAAACCCTTTCAATACAACCATTACAAAAGTTTTTTATATCGAAGTCATTATTATAGCTTTATAACCTCTAGGATAAGAGCCTATAAGTTCCAGTGGAATTCTGTCATTCATTAAGAAAACAAAAACTTACCCACTATAAAATGAAAGTTAACTAATTAGAGAAAACATTTATGAAGCCAAAGAGGAAACACAGCTTTTCCATATTCTCTCAACTACCCTTAAAAAAACAAAAACAAAAACATTTAACTGTGCTAGTAAATAGACTTCAAATAGAAAATTAGGATAATTAGGAACAATAAACATTTATACTCATTTCAGTGCTGTTTGAAGATATAATAATTTGTATAAAAATGCTTTGCTGTAGATGAGACAATAAGTTGCCAGTTTTATTTTTGATTACTCTTTTATTTAAAACCTTATTTCTAACAATGTACTTATAGAATTTATGCATTGGAGACTGAGTGTGATAATAATTTTCTGTGTTACTGAATGAGATATTTTATACCTATCACTTTCACTCTGGCACTGTGAATCAGAAAACACTTCTGAGGCTTCCAATAATTTATGATTGTTTCCATTTCTTCCAGAGGCTGTCACATATTCTTTATAGACCTTTGTTTGGTTCTTGAATTTCATATTTATTCACTTTCCCATCATTCATTTCTACCAGGTAGGAATGTGTCAGGTAGGCACTGGGTAGCTGCTGGGAATACAATAATAGCAAGGTACATGGAGTCCCTCTTCAAAACCTAATGATATTTAATACTAACCATTTCAATAATTGCAATAATACAAAAAACTAATGTTATTTTTGTTCTTAGTATATAGTGGGCACTGTTATTATTGCTTAAACTGGAAAAGTTCTTTTAATCCTTATAACAGCCTAATGATGTAAATGGCATGATTATTCTCATTTTATTCTTGTGGAAACTGGGGGTCAACTGTCTATTAGGGAAGATAATTAAGCAAATGGTTATTTAAAAAGTCTTTAATAAGTGACATGACTGGGATAAATGATGGTAGGGGAGAATGAAGGCGAGAAAAGCATCCTGGTTTAGAGAATCAGAAAAGACCTCTGTGGTAGATAGAATTCTAAAGACGAACTCCCAAGATTTCAAACCCTAATCCCTGGACCTCTACTCTGAATATCATGTGATACAATTCACAATTATGTTACCTTAGCTGATAAAGAAAAATTTCAGATGTAATTATTGTGCTAATCTATTGACTTTGAGTTAATTAAAAGGGAGATCATCTGATGGACTCAGTCATGTGAGCCCTTTAAAAGTAGAGCATTTTCTCTACCTGGTAGCAGAAGAGAAAGTCAGAGAGATAACTTGATTTGAAGAACTGTCATTGGCCTTGAACATGGAGAAGACCATGAGATAAACACCTGAGAGCAGATTCTGGGAGCTGTGACTGACCCTGGCCAATAGCCAGCAAGGAAATGAGGACTTTAGTTCAAAAACCACAAGGAAATAAACTTTGCCAACCACCTGGATAAGCTTAGAAGTGAATTCTTTCGTATAGGTTCCAGGTAAGAGACCAGCCTGGTTTTTATTTTGAGTTCAGCCTTATGGAAAGCTAAGCAGAGACCCAGTTGAACCTGGTTGTACTTATATGTACTAATAAATAGATGCTGATTTAAGCCATTACATTTGAGGTAATGATACACAGCAATAGAAAACTCACAGAGTTACACTGAATTTGTGACTTTAAAGTTGATACCTGAAAGATGAATAAGATCTGGCTTGGTGAAGGAGGCTAGGTAGAACATAGTGTTTCAAGCTAAGAGGAGTATATAGGCAAAGTCTTAGATTGCAGAGAGCTTCAGGAATTCAAAGAGCTTAATGCGGCAGGACCAAGGAGTGCTTATATGGTAGAGGGAGTAGGGAATGTGATGGGGAAAGCAGTTTTACAAAATAAAGATAGAGAAGGCTGGGGGGTTGAGTAAAGGCCATTTCAGAAGAATATTGTAAATCCTCTAGAAAAATTTGACTTTATTTTTAAGGGCAACAGCAAGTCTTAAAGAGCTTTATTTGGGATGTGGAAATCAGATTTACTTTTGAATAATTCTTTACTGTGTGAAGAATGGAATAAAGAAGAGCAGGACTGGAGGCAGGCAAACTAGTTAGGAGGCTACTGTAATAATGCAATCATAAGTTGATGATGCCCTGAACTAAGGGAATGCTACCTCATGCGATTACTAGGCCCTGACCTGATTAATTAATTAAATGTAATATTATGATATTAATTTGTCAGGACCTAGTGATTAACTATAGGAAAAAATAGAGAGAATGAGACATTTAAGATGAATCATAGGTTTCTGTCTTGGGCAACTGTATGAGGGCATCATTAACAGAAATAGAAAACAGGAAGAGGAAGTGTCAGTTGAGGAATGAGATTGATTGGGAATCTATATTTTGATATACTCTGAGCTTGAAGATGCTATTTCTCATAAGGAGATATCCATAAGAAGTTATTTACATGGACCTGGAGTGCAGAAGGATAGTCTGGAATGAAGATATGGACTAGTAATTTATCTGGATTAGACTAAGCTAACAAGTAGAACCTCACATACCCTCACAATTCTAGCAGTTTAACATAACACAAGTTTAGGTCAGAGTAATGTGCACTTCTCTTCCGTGTGGTCATTTAGGGATCCAAGTACTTTCTATCTTGTATTTCTGGTATCTGTGAGACAGTGGTTCTTAAGTCGGAGTGATTTTTGTTCCCCAGGAAACACTTAGCAATGTCTGGAGACAATTTTGGTTGCCACAATTAAGAAAGATGCTACTGGCATCCAATATATGGAAGTTAAGGATCTGCTACACATCCCACAATACACAGAACAGCCCCTCACAACAAGGAATTATCTTGCCCCAAATGTCAGTTGTGCCAAGGCTGAGAATCCTTGCCCTAGGACCTCATCATCATCTCATGCATCTTTAAAAGAGAACATGAAATGGAGGCAAGTGCATGGCTCGTTTTCACTGGTAAAATCTGGAAGTGGCAAACGTCACTTTCACTTTCTTACTGGAGAGAACTTAATCACATAGCTATAGACAGCAAGAAATATTGAGAAATTTAATCCAGGTCATATACGTTCGTGTGCCTATGTCTGTACATCTGTGTGTGTCTGTGTGTATCGTGGGGAGGAAGGAAAAAGGTTCTGGCAGATGAGCTTTTAAACTTCAAGTCCTCCTTAGGGCCTAGGATTTTGAAACTAAAAAATTGTACAATAGCTCAACTCTTTTGTTTCCTGCGTTCCATTGGGTCACATTTGTGCCCTGAGGCATTACAGACAAACTGTTAGCTGCCCCCAAATGGGGGAGGAAGGTAGATTTAACCAGACTACAAGGTACATCTGTTATTTTTCAAAATAGCATCCTGCCCTAAATGTTTTTAACACACCCAGACCATAAAGTTTATTTTCCCCCTAATCTTCACCATCCTTTTCCCTGATCACAATCCCCTTCCTTGCTTTTTCACCCACTCCTCTTCCCTTCATGCCCTCCCTGCAGTTCCCTGGACTCTGGTCTCATTTGTGTTGGGGCAACTTGTGCACACTTTCATCAAAGCACTCACCATATGCTAATGGCTGAATCTTCATAGGGACTGTGAGAAACTTGCAAAACAGTGTTCTATTCCACTCTTTATCTTCATTCTCTAGGAAAGAACCTGGCATACAGAAAGGATTTAATAAACTGATGAGAAACTGATATCTAGATAAAAATGGTTTGTCCAAGTATTAAGACAGTAGCTAACACAATGCACTCACCACACCCCTGTTTTGCTCTTAGCCGTTTAGATACATTAATTCTTTGATTCCGCCAGTAATTCTGTGAGTAGATATTTATTATTATCCTCATTTTACAAAAGAAGAAATGGAGCAACAGAGAGGTTCAGTAACTTGCCTAAGGTCACATAGTAGGAAGTGAAAGAGTCATGATTTGAACTCAGGTATTTTTGTTTCAGATTCTATGTTCTTAGCCACTAGGCCATGCCACCTCTCACATGTTGACTTGGTTTTTATATGGAGATAGCATTCTCATTGTGTAGAGGATTCTTATACATTTTTAAAATTGTGCTGGTCTAAAATGCTTACAAAAAAGGCATAAAAGGAAGAAAATACCAGGAAACAAAATTGTATTGTTTTATATATTATTAACTTGAATAATTTATCGACATATTTACCTTAAAAGCACAAGGTGACAGGTCAAATTCTTATCACTGTCACACAGGGTCAGGATGCTCATAGCTGCTAAAGGGTCATGTTATGTCCTGGACACTGAAGAGATTACACCCTCAGAAAAGTGACAAGAAAAAGAAATTGCAAAGCTGGAAAGAATTATTGCTAATTTTAAAGCATCTGAAAAAAATAGAAGAAGAGGTGAAGCACTTTCCCAGTGATCTAATCTTTCCAAAGTGGGGAAAAATAGAATAATTCAGATTTTTCATTTATTTTTCTAGAACCATCAAACTTAAGTCATACTTAAGTTTGGCTAATGAAATAGCCAGGTATGTGGCATTTACATTAGTTATTGAAACAGCCTTAAAACAAACATTTTTTTTGTAGGAATTTACCTAATCTTTCATAAGTTTAAATATAAAAATTTTACATTAATTGTCACTATTAACTTTGGGTAAGTATGAGAGATTGGGATAATTTTTCTGGGCAAGTAATAGTTCATCTGAAAAGCTTTTTCAGATGAAATTGTTTTATTTCTTATCATAACACTGAAAATCATGTAGATTTTTGTGAGCTACTTTCCTTTACTATAAACTCTGATACTAATAATGACTATAACTTCTCAGTTGTTAAAATTCTGATACCTATCTAATTTTCTTTATTGTTCTATATTAACTATATCTCCCTGCAACTAATTATGATATAATGGAAATATTTCCTTATTCAAATAAAAAGAATTAGCTATAATTTACTGTGGGTGAAACAAGCCAGGTTTAAAGACTGAGTATTAAAAAAAAAAAAAAAGTAAATGTCCTTTGGCCCATTTTGGACAAAGAACACACACACATTCATTTACTCATTTATTTAAAAAGTGTTGAGTACCTATTATATACAAGGCAAAAGCTGGTATATTAACAATGTTTATTAGCATATGATAATAAATGACTCTAAACATGACCAGTCCATCAATTCACTTATGTTCTAATGGCTGGTTAAGTTAAATGATGGGTGCTGTCCATTTAAGTCTCTTAAGACACCCAAAATCCTGGTAAATTATACGCACTGTAATTATACTTATACTTTTGTTTCCTAGGCTAATAAATAATAACACCCCATTGAGGTGGTAAGAACCCCAAGTAGTCACAACTATGGCTGGAGAAGTAAGCTGGTTGTAAGCCAGATCTAATTTTCCATCTGATTATTGGTGAATATTTGACATGGTGTATAACTACATTATCTAGCAGATATGCATATCAAAATGCCATATTAAATACATATGTACTGTTAATAATAAAAGGAATGAAAGAAAGGTAATGTGAAAATTTCATTAAGAAAATAATAGTGGTCCACATTGTTTGTATTTAGCTTTCCTACTGAAATAGTCATCATTTTCCATGTGTATATTTTACAATATGAAAAATTTAATGTCAAATGGAATAATTTATTTTGTGATGAAATCTGAAACTGCAGCAGAATCTCAGCTTTATTTTATTAAAAAAAATTGTAGCCTTGGATAATGCTAAAATTTTTAAAATGGGTCTGTGTAAACACATGAAATCACAATTCATTTATTTGTTTTAGGCTCTTCTATGTAGTTACAAAATCCCTTTATTATAGAATTACTTAGTAATGTATTCTGTTAATTGAATTTATTCTAGAAAATTTAGTTTTTTATTTGTTATGGTTCCTCTTTTCTCTACAAGACTGAAGATAAAGATCACATAATTTTAAAAATTATTGTTAAGTAAAAATATTGTGATCTCTAGAAAAAAAATCTTGAGCAATTTTATCTCAATTAAAAATAATACTAATATTCCCCATGGGATTATAATATGGCAGGGCTTTTTGAAAGTAATTGAAATATATTAACTAGAGGACAATATTTTTATGCTAAACTTAGTGTTGGGAGCCCACACATTATTAATTTTTTAATAGATGATTGCTTTTGTCTTTATTTGCTTAGAAGTTTGAAAATTGCTAATGGTGGAAAGGTTAGAACAATAAAGTACCAATCAGATTTCTTGACAGTTTCAGGTTTTAATAGACAAAAAGATGTACCTGGCCTTTGCAGCCATGTACATCTTTTTTTTTTTTTGGTATCTAAACTAAAAGACAATGAAGCTACAAGAACAAGCTATGAAAAAAAGGAAGCATCACAAAAGCAAAATCTTCTCTGATTATTTTGTTTTTGTTTTCTTTATTGAACACAGACCTGAATGTTTCTGTGCTTCGAAAGATTTAGAACACAGCTATTGGGCAGGTAGAAGAAGCACAAAGGTAGAAAAAGAAGGGCTCTCATTTCAATCATACAATCATTGCCCGCCAGTGCTTCAAGAGGCCTCTACTAATTCGCTGGGCTGCTCTCCTGTCTCTGAGGGGCAGGGCTTCCTGGAAAGATTGCTGCTCATATTCTCACTCTTTTCCAGGCAACACAAAACTACTGGAGTCCAAGAGCGGCAAAGCTACCTTTTCCTGTACCCATCCAGCCCTGACCCACTACATGCAGTCAGTTTCCTTGAAGTGTTAGGTTGGGCACGTGAGGAGAATGGATAGAAGAGTTCATCTCTTATCTCTTCAATATTATTCTGAGTCTCTTCTTACCTATCAGGGAAAAATTAAAAAGTACTTAGAGTGGGGTAGGAATAGTCATACATAGAGGAGACAGAGTTTTCTGAAATTTTTAAATACCACCAAGGCACTGGTTGTTAAATGAGCCAGGGGAGACAAACATTTTAGAATTTTTGTCAGTTCACAGGACAAAGATTCGTGACTACCCTTTTCAGTTCCCCAAGCATTTATTGACAGATCAATTGCCAGATTGGTCAATTTAATGGAAAGAGGCACTCTTTTGTTATGGGGATTTAAGTCAAGAAAGACTAGAATTGTAAGCACTGGTGGTGGATTTCAGTTGGGTAATGCTTTCTGATCCCTAACTACATAACTGGATAAGAAAGTGCATCATTCAGATGTGAAAAAGCATGTGCTGCCTCTCCAAAGTCCAGAAGTGCTTAAAAACTGTGATGTATATAATTCAGAACAATAAATTACGTGCACAAAAGGAGTTTATCATAACATAAAATTAAAAAGTGACAATTTCATCACATGGTTACACTGCCGTTTTTTTTTCTTTTTTTGTGTGGTTTTGTCCTTTTTGTTTTATTTTTCATTTCCATTTTTGTTTTTTATGGAGGGTCAGGGAAGGGTAGAGATTTGGTCCACTGAAGATTAATCACCCTCAATGATATATATATTAGAAAAAATATCAGCAGCAAGACTCTCTGGAAATAGATTCTGTTTGATGTAGCTAGTCTGTCTTTTCTGTTTTGCCCTCTTTCACGGCAGCCTCTGAAGTTTTCCGCAGGGGGGCTTTCTCCGAGTTGGCATGTCCTTGGCCAGAATCTGCTGCTCCACCGTTTTTGTGGGTAGTGTGTTTTTCCAAGTAGTTCAGCATCTCACTGAGGACCGTTTGGAAAGTGCTTAGGGCTGCACATATTGCTGGAGTCCCAAAGCCATGAGTGATCAAACTGGAAATGAGAAGTGGTAGGGAAAGGATATGAACAACGTATAGTATGATATAGGACAACAAACCCCCCATTTAATCCAGAACATTCCATTCGACAGGCATTTATTATGTTCCTAAGTGGTGCCACGCATTGTAGAAGATAGAACATAAGTCAGTCTATTGCTTTGACCATAAGAAATTTAGGATGCATTTAGAAGATTTGTCATTGACAAAATTGGTATGCACTCAATATTATCAAGTCTCTATCTTAGTAAGAAAATCAGAAAATACAATTTTCTATGTGTGGGTATCATCTCATTTTTAAGAATGGTATCCATGCTTGTATGGGCATAGATTATATAGGAAGAAATCAAAATTGGCTGAAAGATGGCTAACTGTTTTTCTGACTTCATCTTCTTTATAGTAATGAAGTTTTATCTGGGCACATGGTCCACTAGCTGGAGACCACATTTCCAATCTTCTGTTGCAGCTAGGTTTGAACATGGGCCTAACCCTCCCACAGTAGATAGAATATGATGGGAAGTGTTATATGTATGTGAGTTCCACCTGCTTAAAGGGAAATTGAGTGCCCTTTGTTTTTTTTCTCAAAATTCTCATGCAGCTAGGCAGATGAGGATAATCACCTTGGCGGTGGGGGCAAAACAAGATGGAAGGAACTCACTCACCTCCAGTCTCATAAATGAGAGAAAAATAAAATTCTATTTTATGTAAACCACTCTGTTTAGATTTTAGTCTATAGCTAATTAACTAATTACAAAGGTAGGGGGCATTGTGGCAACCTCAGCATAGGTAGCCGTTCCAACCATGACAAATGTCCAAGTACATAATTGCAGATTCACTCTTCTTGTGAATAGAAGCCACCCAGGTTGTTCAGTTGGTCAACTGTTTCTAAAGTTATATTCTGCCAGGTTGCTCTCTATAATTCATACTTGTAATAGTGTAGAAAAACATGCTTGACATATATTACACATGTTATAATATATACACAACATGGTATGTGTGTGTGTATATACTACATTAAAAAATGAAACTATTAACTGCTTATAAGTTCTAGGTTGTTATAATTGTTATGACATTAGCAGTTTTTAAATCAGATAGAACTATCCTCCATAATGTGGCAACTAGCTAGTTATCCCTCTTAAGGTATGTAATCTTTAGAAACAAAAACAATGAAACTTTTAAAAATTGCAAATGAGAGATTTGGGGTCTAAGGCAGGCCACTAATATGCCTCAGTGGTGATAACAAAAGGACCTACCATGTGAAATTGTTGTTTATATTAATCCATGCAAAAGGCTCAAAATGAGTGTTCAAAAAATATTAGATATTGTTGGCTGTGGAGTTTTTATGGTGATGATAAAATTTACTGCATGTTCCTCAGTATACTCTATAGGTTGCTAGTGTCTTTCATCTGATATTTACAAAGCTTGCCTAGGTCATAATTAACATACATTAAAAAGAAAAGGCTTCAGTCTTCAATTATTTAGCAAACAATAATGGTAAATTCTTGGGCAACTGCGTACACCAAAAATTTGTAACATAAGACATCCTCATAGTTAAAGCACATGTGTATCTTTGCTGCAGTGCCTTGCAATACTGAGTGGGAATACTGACTTCAGCTCCATGTCTACAATGAGGTAACTAGAGAGGAATCATATGCTTCATGATCTATCAGGGAGTCTGGACAACAAATGGAATTGATTAGAGTGGTAGAAGAATTAATCATGGCTGCACCTACTAAAAGAACTGAGTGAAGCCATCCGCTCATATCTAGATGCTTGGCCTTAGGTCTATACTGTCTCTTTTCTCATACTTTATCCCTGTTTAAGAATCCTTGTACCATTAGAGAAATTTTATTTTCCTTTTTACTGCCACTTCCTCTTAGTTGTGACTGCCCTCTTCATCTATAGCTTAGTATGCAGAATTTAGTTTCACTAGGTTAAACATTAACACTAATAACTGATATTTGAGTTCTGACTATACGCCAGGTGTATTCCAAGTACTTTACTCCATATCACCTCATATATTCCTAGCATTAACACTAAGAAGTAGATATTATTATTTCCATTTTATAGATGGAGAAACTAATGCCCAAATAAGTTAAATAATCTGGGAAATCTGACATTTTGTATTGCTTTTATGACAATTTTTTTCTCAGGCTGAAGGTATGTTTTTCTCCTTTTTACTTTAAGAAATCACATTATGTTGGCAGTTTTAGCTTAGGTTTTCTAACTTTGTTCTTTAAGCAGACTTGTAGCCTAGAAGATAACTCTTCTCATTAATTTTCTTGTCTAAGTTCAGTGTTTTAAATCATCAAATACAAAGTGGACTGGTCTATATAAATGATTTGATTCTCCATGTCAAGAAGAGTTGTTGCCATAATGAAAGATTCTTAAGATGATATCCCTTCTTGTCTGATGGCCTTTCCTGCTTCTAAAATATGTATGTGATCATTGGAAGGTTGCATTGTCATCTTTGCCCTAATTGAGAACCTGGTGCAACAAGTCTTCACATTGGCACTGAGCTTAGACACTTTATGATTTGGGAAGTCATTTAGCCTTGCAAGATGACAACGTTCTGACTAGGGCATCTGCAAGGTTTTTTCCAACTCTAAGCTTCAATTCACCAGTACTAATGTTTATGGTGCTCTTCTTAAAGCCCAAGGCATGAACAGAAGGTTACAGATATTGAAGGACTACTGAGCTCAACAGAGAAGTATAAAATTGATATTGAAATATGCAACATAAGAAAAGTTAACTATTTAAAGTGTTACCTTTCAACATGAAAAATATTACATAATTTTTTTTGTTTTTTTTTTAAGTTAACATCTGCATATCAAAAATAATATGTGATATACTGCATAGAATTATATTTAATGCAAAGGATAGCCTCTGTTCTAGCAGTTTTCAGTGACATTTATGAATTCAAATAATTAAAATAATCTAATATTGTACAGGGATAGCACTGAAAAAAGTGTGAAATCAAAGGATGATTAAAAAGAATTTTTGGGAATGTCATGCTACTCTGTTAGCTCCAGGCACACCACAAAAATAGGAGCATATTTTGCTCAGTGACATACAAAAAGTAGAAAAGGAATAATGTAGGACATACAGAAAAATTAAAGAAAAACTGAAATGATAAGGCTGACCTTCACTCCTAGAGAGAAAATAAAGTTATCTGTAAGGTAATATACTATAGTCAAATCTCCAAAATCTTTGATAATGAAAATCACTTTTGCCTTTAGAAAATACTATTTTTCAACCATAAACTTAATATTTAAGTTATGCTTGGCATTTGCATATATTTTCATCAGATTAACATCAGAGAGTATTTCACAAGCAAATATTACCTAGGTTAAATAGTAGCTATGATGGTTGAAAGTAGGTAGTCAAAATCTAGAAGTTCTTCTAAATTCAAATTCATCTAAAAGTTTATCCTCAACAAGACAAATGAAAAATACAACTAGAATTGTGCTAGATGTGTTGTCCTCATGACATATTTTAAAAAGTTTTACTGAATTTTTTAAAGTTTGCTGAACTAAAGTAGAGAATACAAATGTTGTATCAGATTATTTAACACATTTGCATTCCCCAGGTCTACTTCCTTCACCCTTTGTAATCACACATTTTATTACTTTAGTTTTGAAAGACTCATCTCCATCCCCATACTTATGATGGTCATTCTTTGTGCAAGTCTGCTTATCCTCCTTCTTCTTTTCAGCCAATTATTAAGTCCACTTACCCTTCAAAGTTTCTTGAATGATATTTTAAAAAAGATGTTTATTTCCTGATCCCTTGATTAACATATTGAAAAAGATACACTACTTCAAAGGCTACAAACTTGCCAAAATGACAAGAGGACTTAAATAGAATTCTGAGCACATAAGAGCAGCATTCCCTCCCAAAACATAAAAACTAGAACATAGAGAAGACAATGGAAGAACATAGGTGAGGATAAGATCTCAGTTATCAAAGTGAAGATGAGGAGTGGGGAAATATAGGTGGCCTTAGAGGATATGTGATAATTAAAGTCTACTAGATTTTAGTGTAAGTGACAAATAAGATGCTATATACATCTCTAAAAAATTATGGTTTGGGATCTTACTATAAATTGGTAATCAAAATTATAGCCTAGTCTTAAAAAAATACAGAGGGGTTAAAAAGCACTAATCAAAAGCAACAACATAGCAAACAAGGCTGAGATGAGGCATTTTTATCATTTACCTATACTCTACCTGATTTTTGTCTGCTGCCAGCATTTGCATAATAGTCACCTCTAGGAAGCAGCAGCCTTGGGAAACAGGGGGTGGGAACTCCAGTGTCTGGAATAATTGAGTTACAAATGCTAAAATTTCCTTGGTTTCATTTGGGAATCTCTGATGCCTAGGCTGGTAGGATTTAGTTTAAATTTACATTTTGAGAGTGACTAAGAGAAAAAATGCAAAGGTTTGGGGGAGATAGTGTTATATTAGCATATGAAAGATTAAATGGCCATTAGGATACTTTGCTATTTTTTTTTAAAAAAGTATTTAATCTTTAAAACTGGCAACAGTATAATTAATGAAGTTGAGATTTTTCAAATATCAAAACTCCTCTTTCAGGATCAAGAAAACACAGGCAAGTGTTTCTGAGGCACTGGAGTTGTTAGGTAATCTTTGAAATGTCATGGATGATGAGAGAGGAAGTAGTGAGCTGGAACAAAAAAACATACCTTGATAATCAAAGCAGAGGAAAGAGACAGATTTAAAAACTCTAAGTTTTTAAATTATATTTAGTAAGCCTCTTAACAAATTTGTTGTAATGAGATATTTTTCAAATCAGGTTTATTGAGTTTGAATTTACATATGGTAATATTTACTCTTTTTAGGTATATAGTTCATTGAAAGTTGACAAACACATTTAGTTATCACCACTATTAGCCAAAATGTACTTTTGCACTCCTTTTCAGTCAATTCACTCTCCCCACCCCCAGCTATAGGAAATAAGTGCTGTAATTTCTATACCTATATTTTTTACTTTCCCCCTGAATGTCATCCAAACTAAATCATAAAATCTTTAGACTTTTGTGACTGCCTGTTTTCACTTCACATAATAATTGTGAGATTCATCCACGTTGTCGTGTTTATCAGTAGATTATTTCTTTTTATTGCTGGTAAGTATTCCATTGGATAAATTTATCATAATTTGTTTATGTAATGGATAATTACAAATTTGAAATGTTAACATTTAAAAAATAGAGGTGATCACTGAACTGCTGCATGAGTTGAGGAAGAAACCCAATAATGTAACTGTACTATTTCGTTTTATAAAAGTGTTTTTAGAGCAATAACAATGCAATTTACTGTGGAATTTTAGCACTGTACCTGACAAATTCTCCTAAAATACCATGTGATAAGCTCGGGGAGGGGAAGTGAGCTAGATGGCAGCAGAATAAAGTAGATTCACAGCTGATTGGACAATGATACCCAACTTGTAGACTTAAAGGCAGTTGTCATCTTTGAACAACATCTCTAGTGGAGTGCTGCAAGACTCATTAATTCCACTCTGCTCGACATGTTAATTGACAATGTGGTTGAAGGCATCATGGATTTGTAACTTAATGGCTGGCATTAAACTAGAGAAGAAAATTCCTGCATTGGATAGCAAAACCAACATTCAGAAATACCTTAATGTGGTAAAAAGCTTAGTTGGTGGGCCAAAATCAATGATGTGAAATTTAGGGGAGATTAAAGAAAACATATCCACTTGCAGTATGCTGAGAAAGAGATCTGATTCAAGTGTAATTCTTAGGGAAACACCTTACCAAATCAGCAACTCTAAACTAAAAAAGCAAGGGTCAGTCATATTTGAGGTTTGGATCATAGCTGGTCAGGCTTAGAAGCTATATTTACCTCGAACTATTCTCTTTCTTTCTCTCTAACTAGATTCCAGCTCACTGATTTCATATTTCTATTACTAATTTCACACTGAAGTGCAGGAAGTTTCTGACAACTGACTGTGAGCAATATAATCACCTGCTGAGAAAATCTAGACTGCTATAGTTTATGGTACCTGATGTTAGAGAAAATGTCACTTACATTTAACATTCACTCATCTTCTTAATTTTATTCATGGTTTTAAAACTTGTATTTTGCTAGACCTCTCAATTAGCATTCTCTAGAGTATCTTTCCTCAACATAAACCATCTCTTCAAACTGGCTGAGTTCAGTAGCAACTGTTTGCTTGATCCAGAGGTGAAGCTTGACTTTTTGAATTTTCTTCTAAGTGTTAGGATATATTTACATTTTGGCAATTGAAGGGACACCATGGGGTAGAACAACCTTTTCTAGGGAGGAGTGTGTGTGTGTGTGTGTGTGTGTGTGTGTGTGTGTGTGTGTGTGTACGTGGAGGCATGCCTTGCTCCCACACTTTTGGACTTACACGTTTTTTGTCTTCTTCTTAGGTGGTTTCTTAACCTCTTCTTGACCAATGGACTTGACCTGAATAAGTTCTACTGATATAAACCAACTTTTCAAAGAAAAATATAGTGTAACAATTTAAGTCGTATTCATTATCAGTGGGGTTAAAAATGAAAAAATTAAGACTCAGAAATGAAACAGGTGGGATGGGAAAGAAGAGACTGCTGTTTAACAGAGAAAAACTACAATCATTTATTCTTTTTCCCTATGTGGTTTTGCTAAAAAGATGTTAGTGGCACCTCATCTTCAACTTAAACAGTGTTTATAATTATAAACTACAGTCATGTGCCACATAATGCATATTTTGGCGAAGACAGATTGCATGGACAATGGTGGCATACCACAAAACATAGGTGTGTCGTTGGCTACACCATTGAGGTTGGTGTTAGTGCACTCTGTGGTGGTCACACAATGACATTGTGCATTAAGACACATTTTTCAGAATGTATATCCCATTGTTAAGCAGAACATGACTGCCCTTGATCTTAATAAGGACTATCAAGAAACTTCCATACTATAAACATTTCACAAACTTCTCTTCACACCTTGTGATTCTTGGTTAACAGCCTTCCCCCCCCCCCCCCCCCCCGGGGCCAAGGCCTTATATGTTTATCTTTAAAATTTCCAAAGCTTCAGTGTTTATGTGAAATGGAAGTTAATATAGTATTCTAAGTGGACATCTACCAAAGGAACAAGAGCTATTTTAATTTCCTTAATTTAAGTAAATATGTTTATGCTCACTAGCTTTGTTGTATGCTAGAGAAATGTTACAAAGCTGTTTCCATATTGCTCTAATTGTCCATCAGAAATGCTTTATCATTACTTTAATTGCTTTGTCTAAACTAATTTAAAATAAACCACTAGAGCGATTTTCTAAAACATAGCTTAAAGCAAAGTTGTATAGAATCTTCCCCTATTTTCTTTCTATCTTGGTAAGCGTTGGGCTAGGTTTCAGCACATTCTTTCCACCTACTATGCAAACTCTGATTTAATATGTAGTCAAAAGAAAATGAAAGCCTCATTACTATCTATGGCTGAAGACTGGGTCACCCAGTTCTGTCTGCTAATCATGGATGAATTTTTGTAGCTTTCTGAGGTACAAAAATCTGGAAGTAATATATATTATTATGGTATAAACTAGAAGGCTGAAACACAAGAGAAAATAGCCTGCTACCATCCTTATTTAGGCAGTTAGAGTAAAAGCAAATTTCACTTTGTCATATATCAGCTTTCCACCCGGAAAATATTTGACAAACCAACTTCTTAAACTGCTTTTATTGTGTACAAAGGTTGAAATACTTTGAGGTGTCAGTCCTATTTTGTTATGTTGCATCATTCCAATGGGTGTTAGCTGTCATATATCTTTGACTTCCTGAATAGCATAGAGATTTTGCAGACAGCAACTTCAGTTTTGCATTTTGGCTTCCAGAAGGCATGCAGGTAGCAAGATTTAAAGAGAAGACAAGCCTCCTTATCTTTCCATCCTGGATTATTCAGCTACTGCAGGCTTAGATAAAAATGTAGCCTGAGGCTCAGTCTGTACTTCCCACTATAGTTTTTAGTGGTAGCCAGAAAAGTGCCTTCTTGCTCTCAAGAGAACAGGTGTGAGGGCAGTAGTCTGGGAAACAGGCCTTGGAGATCACCAGCAAAGAATTCTGGGTCTTCTCTGCAAAACCTTGACTCTTTTCAGAGATATGATGGTAAGACCCTTCATCTCTTGGGAGTGGCACAAACCCTGAATATAGGCTCTAGAGAGAGACTTCAGCCTGAGGAGAGTAGCTGGGCCTTATCCTCCCAGATCTTGATGGTGACTATCCTTAGTAGCTTAACTGACAGAGGAAATAGAGGAAAAGGGAAACAGGCTGATTGTACTTATTTTCTACATAGCTTATATATCCCATGGCCCCAAGTGCTTTTAAAATGAAGTTTAATGAAGGTGCATAATTAAGGCATATAGTTCTCTGGTGGCTAGAAATCATTGAAATTTACTCATTAGCAAGGCCTTGACAGCACTCACTTATGTTCTGTGGCTCCTTCAGCTGGTGGTTCTTGACACTAGATACATGTAAGAATTACCTGGGGAGCTTATTAAAAAAATACCAATGTGTGGGTCCCATCTCAGAGATCCTGATTTAATTGGTTTGGAACAGGTCCAAGTCATCAGTGTTTTTTAAACAGTTTAAATACAGCTGCGAGTTGTATGTGTTCCTTTGGAGCCAAGATATAACTACCATGTCTGCTATCTTTCTTCGGAAAAAGAGAATAATAAATTTCTTCAGTATTTTTTCCAAGAACTTATGCAGAAGCTTAGCTCCATGGGATGTTAATAAGTATTCTGAGGGCAGGGGACACCAGTCTCTGATCAAATTTTAGAAACATGGTTCTAAGTATTTCTTCCATTCAAAAATCATTCTATTTGAAAGGTTCTGGGAGCCTCTGACACACTCATGTGCATTGGTGTATTTTGAGAGGAGGAGAATAGTCAGGATTTCTTGATCCAAAAACACACTGATCATGAGACACTTTCAAGGAGCATCTCATAGAACTTTGGAGAAAAGTGTTTCTTATTGCCCTGAATCACTGTTAGATTGGGAGATGTGTTTCCTCTCCACCACCCTAAGGTCACATCCCTCCTGCTCTTCTCGGTCAAAGGGGAATGGGTCCTTGTAATTCCATTTTACTTCAACCAAGCTCACCAGAAAAGGAGGCTAAGTATATAGTCATTGCATATACATTAGGGGAGACCAAAGTCAAACATATCCAAGTCAACTTTATGAGGGTAAAGACATATTTTTGACCACTTTGCCCTATTTTTTTATAGATGAGAATAGAACCATTTTCTTATATTTCTCTCTATTAGACAATTCATATTTTCTCTATAGTACAGGGGAATGAGAACACTAAGCTTAGGACTCTTGTGCTTTTTAGATAAATTTTATTCAACTGTTGACTTTTAAAAATGAAAAAGTTGCTAAAACATAAAGAGAAGAAATGAGATCATATGGAAAGACAGCATATAATTTAAAACAGAACAGAAAATGGATGATGGGGTAAAATATCAATGGTCTAGAAGGAGCCTTAGAGATCATCCAGCTTAACTGCATCAGTTTATAGATGAACATGAAAAGGCTGGGCTGGTAAAATGCCTGTTCTGAATCCATACTTCCAGCTAGTCAACAAAAGATGGAGCTAGGCCCCCTAACACTCATCCTGAGAGTTTCTCAAGATCTTGTGCTGTCTTTCTATGGAATCTCCCTCAATCCTCAGCTCAACAAAATCAGAAATTATTTAAATAGAAAACTACCAAATTTCTTCTCCAATGTATGCACTTTCTCAAATCAATTATTACTGCAGGCCATGTTTGCAACTTGTAATTAGAAACAGTTGCTTCTGATCTTTCTTAATTGAATTATTAATTTCCTATGTACTGAACCTTAAAATCCATTAAAATGTCATAAAATGACCTGCAATGAATGCTTTTATGTTTGTATCTCCTGCAGTATTTGGTTTAGTGCCATGCAATTTGTGAAGTACAGTCACTACTGGCAATTGATTTGATTATTTCCTATTTGATGTTAAATAAAAGTAAGTAATTTAGTGTAGATTTATGCAAGAAGTGCATCATGGTTTCATTTGCTAGGAACATAAAACTGTTGCCTGTTTTATTTTTAGTCTACGAGGTTGCTAGTAAAAGTTTTACTTCAAGGGAGATGCTTCTTTCCTTTTGTGTGAATGCAGACCATCCTTGCTTCCTTAACTGGTTAATAAGACCTGACAAGTATGTTTTTCTTTGCACCTGGGAGTGGCCCTCATTTTTGGAGTTTAAGCTTTAAAGTTTAATTTCAAGCTTACAAAAAAGAGCTTAAATTTAGGATACACAGGTTTTTTTTTTTTCCTTCACAATTCGGGCATATTATTTCCAATAATCTAAAATAGAATGGGTTTAGATGTCCTCTTGAACCGGGCAGAGCATCCTGAAGGAGACTTAATTTTATTTCTTAAATACTAAGCTTAGTTGTATAATTTATTTCATGATGTTTTATTTTGGGATTAAAGATTTAATTGAAATTTCTTCATTTCTCTTCTGGCACTAAAAAACACTTTCACAAGATTTAAAAAATCATCCACTGCTGATGATCTTTTTTGTCACTTTTACATCCCAAGAAAATAAAAACATAGGAACAAACAAACAAAGAACACAAAAACTATACATACTTTAGGCTCTTTGGAAAAGACCAAACATGCTTACTTTTAAGAAGAGATAAACATCCTCTCTTCAGCATGTTGCTAAGCACATAGCACTTAGAATACGCTAGTTGAGTTGCCTGGAATGCATGACATATGTGGAACACTAAAGAAAATGAGGATAAATAGCCCAGGAAGAGAAAACTCTGAGAGACATGAGATCTGTCTTTAGAAATTGGGAGAGAAACAAGATCAAATTGATTCCATAAGGCCCCGAAGGGGGGAACATTAGGAAGACAGATGTTACCTTATCAGAAAAAAAGATATTTCTTATAAAGCTGTCAGAGAAAGAAGGGATGCTTAAGCAAGAAAAAAACAGTCTATCATTGAAAGTCTTCAAGCCTAGAATGGGTGACAACTTGACAGGGATGTTGAACAGAAGATCCAAACATTGAAGAAGAGTGGAAAAAGGGGACTTTCAACTGTGAGAATCAATAAAAAAAAATATCACCAGCAAGCACAAAGATATGGGGAATGCCTATACATTTCTTATTTCCAAGGCATTATGGGAGTAGAAGGTGAATCTATTGGTAAGAAGTTGTGCTGTCAGCATACTTTTTAACTCAAATGGGAGAATTTACAAATGGTCCATTTTGCTGCTCCAACCCATGGCCTTGGGAATGAACCAGTGGTGAATATATCCAAGACCTAATAGAGATAGCATCATAATCTACATTTATTAACATATTTTTATGGGGCACATACTATGTGCTAAGTACTGTGGATCAAAAGATAAAAGCCTTTCCCGGTTGCCCCAGGTAATTATCTGTACTGTGTTTAATTCACTATTATAAAATCTCACATAAGGCTTTGTATGTAATTGTGTTCTACATTAGAAATTCCTAAAGAATGGGACAACCTTTTTAGTCATCTTTGCACCACCTGCCATTAGTACAGTAAAACATTAGAAACAAAATTTCAGGCTCCCAAGATGGGAGCTGAAAAAGAAAATTTCCTCATTTTTCTAATGATCTGAGCATTAAAGATAGTCTAACTTCTTCCCTTATTTACGTGGTCAGGAGAGCTTTTGCTTGACCTTAGATTCAACAAGATTATGAGAACGTATGAGACAAAGAAGGAGAAAGTTGTTAAGAGATCCTGAGATCTCAAAGAGGAGAATTCCTAACATGTCAGAAAATTAGGGCTCTGAGTTCTATCTAAGCTGAATCTGTTCTGCCTGTAAAATTCCATGCCATCTTGGTCTAACTGCAATTGCCATTCTTGGGAATGGTGTCTACAGGGTCTTCTGAGGATTTTGATAAATTTTCTTCCACCTTCCAGTAGCAATTGTGGCATCTGAAATGTACATTTCTTATGGTACTTAGTAAATTATAAATAAGGAATAAACATGACTCTTGTCATTTTGGAAATAAGCAACTTTCTAGGCTGTGAATTGTGAGGAGGGTCCCAGCATGCAGTTTTCCAGAGCATCCTGATATGTCAACAACCACAGAAAACTGGACGTAGCTATCTGTGCTTTACAAGGTCAGACCATCCAGGCTTTGCCTGAATATAGTCCAATAGGTAACAGTTCTTAATGTATCAGAGAAGCTACCCTAAAAGGTGCAATTCAAGTGGTTTGCATTAGGAAGGAGATTTTGACTAAATAAACTGGTAGGATAAGTTGATGCTACTAATTAGAGTATTCTTTACACCTATTCAATCATGTCTCTCCTTACTTCTTTCTCAGCCAGCACTCAGAAAAAAACAGTGGAAAATCAGACTTGGCCAAAGACTATTTTCAAAGTCAAATGTGATGTTCTTCTTTTCTAACTTATTTTTCTCTTGCACTTATGTTCCATCAAAATTAAAGTTATCGCTGTAAGTAGTAAATTATGAGACATAGTCTATGCTAATACATTGTTACCCAGATGATAAGCAGAATAATAGGTATAGAATCTTTTTAATACATTAATGGAAAAGGCATAACTTTGCATAATTCTCCCATCACTATAAAAATGAATTGGAATTGTTTTTCTTCCAAAAAGAAAAAAAAAAGTACTAATAGTCTATAGATTTTCCTAGGATCATGGTTCTTAAAGCTGCCTAACTATCAAAATCTACTTCAGATCTGCAAATAAAACAGATGCCTGAGTGCAATCCTAGACTTTTGAATCAGATTTTTAAAACAGTACTCCAGTTCTTAAGATTTTAACTAATCTCCAAGATTCCACTGTGAAGACAGGTTTAAGAACTACAATTGCAAAGTGTGGAGTCTTTCTCAAGTTCAGGCAATAAGCTAACATTCTCAGTCTTATTAAGATGGTCTATTGATATTACTTTTAATAAATGCATAGTAAAAACATAAATACACCCATTTAAATTTGGTCTGTATTAGGAGACTTCAATTTGGGTTTTAATTGGAAATGTCACCATGTTTAAACCTTTTGTTTCAAAGGATATATGGCAAGTTTTGTATAATGTCATTTCGTTATAATACTGATACGACTCCATAGGAACTTAACTCTTATTTATATCAGTTAGCCTACAGTAAATTGGTTTCATTATTTTGCTTTAAGTTGCAGAACTTATTGATGACATTAAGTGAGGACTTACTGTAGTCTAAGACATGCAAAAGAATAAATTTGGACACATATCTTACACCATATACAAAAATTAACTCAAAATGGATCAAAGGCCTAAACGTAAGATCTAACATTATAACATTCTTACAAGAAAACATAGTAGGCCAAAAGCTTCATGACATTGGATTTGGCAAGATTTTCCTGGACATAACACCAAAAGAACAGACAACAAAAGTAAAAATAGGCAAATTGAACTATATCAAAAACATCTATGCATCAAAGGACACTATCAACTGAATAAAAAACCTACAGGACAGGAGAAAATATTTACAAATTATATTTCTAATATGGGGTTAATATCCAGAACTCCTAAAACTTAACAAAAAAGCAAATAAGCAGATTAAAAAATGAGCAAAAGATATAAATGGACATTTCTCCAAAAATGACACAGAAACTGACAACAAGCTTATGCTTAACTAATCATTACAGAACTGCAAATCAAAATCATAATGTGATATTACCTTACACTCATTAGGATAGCTACTACTAAAAAAAAAGTAAATAACAAATGACGTGGAGGAACTAAATAAAATTCTTATGTAGCGTTGGTGAGAATGTAAAATGTGCAACCACTATGCAAAAACAGTATGGCAGTTTCTCAAAATATTAAAAATAGAATTACCATATGACATAGTAATTCTACTTCTGAGTATAGATCCAAAAGAATTGAAAGCAGGATCTCAAAGAGAGTTTTGTACACCCATGTTCATAGCAGCACTATTCACAAGAAGTAGAAGCAACCCAAGTATCCACTGATAGATGAGCAAAATCTCTCATATACATACAATGGAGTATTACTCAGTATGAGAAGGAAGAAAATTTAACACATGCTACAACACAGATGAACCTTGATAACATTATGCTAAATAAAATAAGCCCGTCACAAAAAGACAAATACTGTATGATTTTAATTATATGAGGTATCTAAAGTAGCCAAATTCATAGGGAACTAAAGTAAAATGGTAGTTCCCAGGGGCTGGAGGTAGGGTAAAATGAGAGTTGTTGCTTAATGGTTATAGAGTTTCTGATTTGCAAAATGAGAAAGTCCTGAAGATTGGACTTTCTAGTGAATATATTTATCACTACTGAACTGTATACTTAGAGATGATAAATTTTGTTATGTGTTTTTTACACATTTTTAAAGAGATAAAATTTAAGAAACATGATATAAAGTAAATTTTGGTCAAGTGACTTCTATCATCATACTATCTTCCATTATGAAATCAAAAGATTTCATATAAATAAATAATCTGGAATGTAGTTAGAGAAAAATAAGTGAAAATCTGGTAAACATTAAAAAAGCATACTAAATGGGAATTATAACTTTTTGATAACAAAATACTCACCATATAAATAACAACATGAAAATTTTATAGATGATACCTTTATCAATAGATATACCATGTAGTGTTAAATGTTTTAAAATATGCTTATGTGCTTCAAATTGTTGTGATTGAGAATCTGCTGCCATATATAATTTTTAGAGTTTTACATCCCAAATATAATCTCTCTCTCTCTCTCTCTCTAACAGTCTCTCTCTCTCTCAGCATCTCTCCCTACTGAGAATAGGGGGAACAATTTACCATATATTTAGCTTTTTCCTGAAAAACATCAGACAACATTCTCTAGAAAATATCAGATTAATTTGTTACCATATTCTGCATGGGGAAGTAAGTAAGAGCATATAAAGCCCACATAGGAGACATTCAGCTCAAGTTTAAAAGTGAAAGTGTTCTCCAGAGTTCTGTGGTATTAAGTTGGCAAATGACTAAAGTATCAGCACATGAGCAGATTGTGCCTGTGCCAAGCAAACAAATGATCTGGCTATTTATTTCACACTGTAGCTGATATTCAGTTTACACACTGATGCTGTATTTTGTTTTCAGCCTGAAAAGTGACAGCTCACTGTCTAATAAAGGCTGTGTACCCATAGTTGGAAATAACCTAGTAGACATGACATCAAGTCCCAATTCTCTATATTTAAACAGTAAGTTACTTCTAAGAGTAAATTTATAACTTGACAAACTTCCTTAAATTCAGATTTGATTTTGTGTAAAATTTATTAGGTTCTGACTTAGACTTCTGTAAATATTTAAATGTTTTTAGTATATACACAAATCAAAATATGAAAAATATTTGTACAGGTATGACTAGCCCAAACAACCCAGCTTGAATGTATAAGGGTCTGAATTTGAAGATGGTTATAGTGACTCTATAGTTTTTTGCTCTAAACTTCTGGACAGTATATTTCTTCCAGTTTTAGTACACTCACCATCACTAACCCATTTGAGTCATAAGATAAAAGTCCTGTGAAATAGATGCTACATTTGGTGTATTTTTAGAAAATGAATACTGTTTAGTATTCAGAGATGTGTCTATTACATCTTGAGGAGCCTTGTGACATTATGGAAAATAAAGTATTTTATCTACACATTTCTGACGTTGCAGATAAAATTCCAACTTATTTAAGTACCTTTCATTTTATTATAATGGAGTATCCTCCTCAATAATATTATAATCATTAAGAGGTATTAAGAAGATTTTGAAATTTAATGTATATTAGTCTTTCCTTAGCATTGTTATTTAAACTAAATGATAATAATTAAAAGATGATAAATATTTTTACTTTGATGAGAAATATGTAGGCATAGAATTCTAAAGTTTTATAATTGAAAGGCATTTGAATGGTTATCATATATTTTTCCATATTGTAGCTGGGGCATAAGTTAACCAGTAAAAATATTCTATTCTCTTCCAAAGCATCTTAGAAAATGAAATTTATAAAATGCTTTTAATAATACAATCCAGGGTCTTCTAAAATATTTGTGTAAACTAACTGAAGAACTGCTTACAGTATCTAGTAGAAATTATACTCTTGAAACATCAGTCTATGATATCCCATTAATTTCTGTCATATCATCTGTTCATTCAACAATTTATATAATCAAGATAAAGAACTATCTAAAGGATTTTAGTCACCTGATCCAAAACGATATTATTTGAAATAATAGTGTACTCTTTAAAAGTCACAAGTTCTCGATCACACAAAGATATTAAATTTCCTTATCCAGAATGCTTCATACATTAGTTATTTTTATAATTTTATCTTAAATGCTTGGAATTTCAAACACTTTAGTCAGTCACCACATAAATATATAAGTGATATTTTTAAATGGAACTGTGATAGGAATACAAAAAGGTCTTGAGTTAGGAAAGGCAGTTTAACAATTTAAAAGAGGGTCTGATCAACTTGGAAAACTTGTCTTACCTGAAATGTGTTAAGTGTCTCTGGATGTCCAAGTCTAGAATTGGAGTGGGTCTGGAAGATCCCAGTGGCGATCTATCTTGGCTCAAGAGGTCTTGGAATTCTTTACAAATTTGTCTAAAATAAAAAATTCAAAGTTGACGTTGAACTCTTGAAATGGGGCTTTATCAAAGGTTTGTTTTCTCTTTTACGATAGGACTAGATAAAATTTCATAAAGCAACCTGCGAAGTTCCATCCACAACATACAGAAGAGATTCACAGTGGCAGTTCTGTTCTCTAGTACTATGGGGTGACTACAAACCTTTCAAATTGAGTAACAATCCACCAGTGTTGATAAAACCAACGTTAATTTTAAGGTGACTATTCATAAATTAACCCCAGGATAAGAAATATTTCTATATAAAGATGACAATTAATAATTTTTTACATTAAAATGTGATTTGGGAGAGACATCAAAACTGTAAAAACAAGTTTAAATCAAGTTATAGGCTTATTTTGGAGCCATGATTCAAGTAGGCTTTGGAAAATGTTTTTCCCAATATTATAACTCAATTCTTGTGGACTAAATTTGTATTTTAATATTTGAAATAGAAGATCACTTACATATAATTTAGTCTACTAGCCTCACAAAAATAATTATGTTATACTCCACGTAAAAGTATTTTCCTGCTACTTTTCTTATTTTAAACGATTATGATTTCTGATCACTGGTTTCAGTTTTAATTACCACATTGCCATGCATGTTGGATAACAGGAAAGCCTTTGGGATACATAGTCCAAGCAATACAATTCTAAAGAAGCAAAACATGTAAAGAAACAACTTTTTATAAAATCAACAACAACAACAACAACAAAACACTAGATTGATGCAGTAGCTGAAGAGTGAAGTAAGGGACTCTCAAGAAATTGCTCAAAATAATATATCTTCTAAAGTGAGACTACTCCATATTCAAGGGATAATATGATAGTGATTAGTTTTTTTTTGGTTAGGATTGACATTGGGCAGTCACAAAATGTAATCAGGTCACCCTGACTATAATTATCAATATAGCCAAAGACAAGTACCGGAGAGTCAAATGATCCCAAGTCAATGTCACTCTTTGGATCCAGTCACTAATTCCTCTCCAAAAATTTGTGTCATTAAGAAATGACTACTAAAAAATGACAAAATGCCTTTTTGTCATTTTATAATGATAAAATAACTTATCACTGAGTTAAAATTGGTGGTGTCCTGTTTATTATAGGTGCCTACAATTTATCAACTTCCAAAGGTCATCTGTGATTTTTTTTTTATTAATAATGAGCCTCAAGTTTATTGTCAGTGTTCAAATACTAGCTCATTTCACAGAACTTACATTATTCATTCTGAACACAGGTAAAAGTAGAGGATTGCAGCAAGAGGAAAAACAAATGAACAGAGAGGTAAGCCCTCATCTGCTATAAATCAAACATGTTTCTGCATATCCCCCTGCTAAAGTTTGGCTGAGTCTCTGAGATTAGCATCTAAATTCATGCTTTTAATCATGGCATGTGTGTACTTTCATAGAAAATATTTTATCTGAACTTCATACTTTTTCTGTTTTGAGTCAGACTCATTTGGCTGACTTTCAGGTATATAACCTAATTTTAATAGATGAATAGCAACTAAAGGTAAGTGTTCGATGGCATTAAATGATGACATTTGGAGAGATATCATTATTTGTTGTGCTTTGTGTTATTTAATACTTAGCTATATTGTTATCTTAGTCTTTAGGAAATTTCTAACTAAAATTTTAAATACAGATTCATGCTATCATTTTTCAGATTAGGAAAATAAATTACTATTTAGTAGGCTATCTATATGATCCATTACTACAAAGGAATATTAGAGTTATTTAAAGACTAGTCTTTCAATTTTCTATCAGATTAAAATATATTTAAAAATTTAAATGAAGGTTGAACTATTGCTTTAGTTCTTATGTTATAATATGGGAATTATTTGGATAATTAACAAATTTATGTTGGCAAACTAACTTCATTATTGTATAAATAATACAATAAGTTATAATGAATTTAAACTTGGTGAAATAATGAGCAAAAGGCGAAGTGTGGAAAAATTTAACTTATGCTTAGCAATTCAACTACTCCACACAAAAAGCTGTATCAGAAGTTTCAGAATTCTCAGCCTTTGATATTTGATTCTGCTGCTTAACTCATGACTCAGGACAGCTCCTAGACTTAAAAACAGATGACAGTTTTGTAGCTATCCCTTAGGCAATTATCATCAACCTCTCATTAGGACACAAAGTTATTATTTTTTCTGCTTAGTTTTATTCTTATTTAAAATTTTATTTTTGAAGCTACAATAAGAAATACTCATTTCTCAAAACAAAATGTCACATTATAAGTTATGTAACAGGACAGTCTTTGACGAATCATAAAGTCTAACTTTATCACTTATGTCATTGTCCTTAAGGACATACTTTTTTAGCTTACGTCTGAATTTAAAATTCTATATTTCTCTGTTTGACAATTAAGGGTATGATAGCACTAAATTAAAACTTGCTAACTATCCTGCTTTACCTTTATGTGAATCAAATGTTAATGATATTTAGTTCTAAATTTAATGAAGAGGTTTAAATGTTTTCCATAAATCAAATGAATGTTTTGTGTGCTACATTTTAGATTTCAAAAGTTGTCTTACTCAGTTTCTATCTCTCATAAACAACTATTTAATCACAACAAAGTATTTGGTTAATCAACAAAGCACTAGAAATAAAGAGGGATTAGGATGCTAACAGCACTTAACCAATAGGCCTTTCATACAATTATATATTTGGCAATATAATTAACGACAACTATATCTAGTATTCATAGGGGAAAAAAGAGATATGTAAGCCAATCTGCTGATGCAGATCAGCAATTTAATATCTTATACAAAGAATTTTGAATTTTTTGAAAAAATTGTCATGGTCTTGTAAACAAAGGTAAGCTGTGAGAATATAATAAATATCCAGGTAGGTTACTTAATTTTAACTTTGAGTATTTTAATTGAAAATAGGCAATGCTTTACTGTTAGAAACCACTAAGAACATGTGTTATACCCACTGCTAAGTTTCAGAAAGATGTTATTCCTACATGTTTCTTTCTTCATTTACTTATATTGATGACTGCTTGTCTTGTGTATGTTTTCTATGACTGCATAGTCTCAGATTCTTAGTTCTTGTTTCACGTTGTCTAATAAAAAGATGGGATGAATATAAATAACCAAAAAGACAAAAAAATTATAAAGGTTCTCTTCTGATTTTTAGTTGTTTATGGCCTATTTACTCTCATGGAAAATAAGGTCATTAGAATTACTGAACTCAATTTTTGCCTGACACTTCAAGGTCTGTAAATGTCTAACTATGGGCAGAAAAATGAAAGAAAGTTACATGTTTTCACAAGATTTTATGAAATCAAAGATCAAAATATCACCTAAAATAATATACATGACTTAGATCCCAGGTACAAAGAAAACAGGACTCCTTAGTTGAAACTACAACTCTTAAAACATGTGTCTCAGTATAACATTGACAAATATGGAAGTACTTCCCTTATTTTTTCAAGTTCTTCTAACATTTACTTCTGTGAAAAGAAAACCTGAGCATCAGTTTGGATGCACTGACTCCCAAACACTTAAACAGCATTATGGGAGCTCCCAAGAAAATGGACTTTGTGTCAGGAATGTTAATGGTGGCATTTCTGTGTGGGTAGGCCCAATCTTGGGGGAAGACAGGTGAAAAGAAGAATTTCTCTGGTTTAGGGAGTGAAAGTCTTAGAATATGCACAATAAAATCACAACTGAGTAACTTTGAGGTAGAAAATACAAAGACGTTTTCTCTTGGATAATTTGTATTTTGAGATAATGGTGTCATTCAGAGGTATTGCATGGGTATACATATTAGGAAATCCTTATGATACTGCTAGCTAGAATGATATGATGCTTTGAGAACACCTAGGGGATACTAGCTTCTAGCACTGTAGAGAGCTCTTGATCCATAACAAGTCTTTATATTCTTCTGAGATTATATTAAGGGTTCAAACCAACTCACTGCATAAACTTTCAGTTCTTTCTGAAGAAACTGAAATATGACTGATGAAGATCCCTCTGAGTTAAGGAACTATTTGGAAGAGGGAAAGAGTAGAAACAAAATAGAAGTGGAGACCCCTCTGGAGATAAACTATGCAAAAAGGCCAGGTTTAGGTCTTTCCACTAGCAAGTGTTCAGGAGCTTTCATGGCACAAAGTTTACCCCTCAGTTTTAAATCTAAATACTTTACCTGCCTTACTCAGTTTTCTTTCTCTAACTCTTGATCTTCATTCTCTCTTTCTGCTATATTTTCCCCTTTTATCACCTCGTTTGGACTTTTCTCTTCTACTTTTGCTACAACTTTTATTTTCCTTCTCTTTGCTGCAAGAGAATTTCTAGTATAATAAGAACAAGAGAGCAAGAATTAGCTACTACCTGAAAGATTTTTCTGTAAAAGTTTGAACATGACTTGCAGCAGCACTTATGGTTCTGCTGGGCTTTCACACAATAAATGAGAGCTCCATAATTAATTATCAAAAAAAATTTCAAGTTTGAAATTGAAGTCATCTCATGCAAGCTTCCCCTTTCTTACTTGTCTCATTTCTCTCATTTTAATTCTCATTTTAAATGGACTTTTCTCTCAGTTTCACAAGTGTAGCCAAAATACCTTTTCTTTTTAAACAATATCATCACAGGGGGTAGGGTGGTACAGGGACTATTCACTTAATTATACACAAGAAAAGATGGGGAGACTAATGGCTGTCCTTTGTCCCAGAGGTCTCCCTGTTACCTCTCTTGCACCTAGGACCTCAACTTTTGTCACATGGCCCAAACACTCACAGTGCTTCAAGATCTTTATTGTCATTTATGAAGGCACAATGAATGGCTGACACCAAATTATATAGCAACCAAAGGTATATTTGATTGAAACTCCATCCTTTAAACATGTTTTTCTCCTAGGAATTTCTGCATATTCTGAAGTTTTCTAAGAACTTCCATCGGTGACAGTGATAGCCCCATTACTGATTAAGAGTGGTTTGGAAATCTTGCTATGGGCACAAATGGTGTGTGGAGGGTCCCTGTTTCATATATCTAGCTGCCGGTATGTGAGATCCCCTTGTTTTAGACAACTGGTATTTTTTGACCCATCCCCTGATTCAAAAAACAAACAAACAAACAAACACTGGAAACACTGAGAATAAAGGTTTGTAGAGTCTTCCCCACTCTGCTTACTTGGTCGCTAAGATCATCTTTTTTCTTGCTGTCTGTTCTTTCTGTTCCATATGTTGTCTGGCAAGATGTTCTCCGACAGCTTTGGCTGGAAACTCTGTTTCACAAGTGTAGCCAAAATCACGAGCCAAGTGTAAAGCCTCCCCTGTTGGCAGACAATAAAAATCAGTTTCTCAGGAATGTCCAAACTCAGTAAAAGTAATACCTTATATTTCTTCAAGCCTCATTCCTGGTTTTGGTCAGATGGATTATTTTTCCTATTCATTCTAAATTATCCAAGAGAGGGATGGGGTAAAATGTAGAGAAACTGAGGAACAGAAGCTACTTACCAGGCAGGTGTATGTGGAAAATCCAGGGGGAAAATGAGTCCAGGAGTTTTGACTCCCTTTGAGGCTCCGGTCATTAGACCAGACTGACATCTGAGGTCCTAGACATTAACACCCTCGGGAAAAAAGTTTCATGACCATGTCATTTTGTTGCTGCACAATCTACAGCCTACTGCTCTCAGTATATCTGAAATATTCAGATACCTTTTCCATGAGAAGTATCAAAATATCGGCAAAGGCTCCAAATAATTTTCGAAGAAGTTGGTACACTTTGGAAAGGGAAATAAATGAATTATATCAATTTCACATCATTACATTGCTGAAGAGGATATAGTGCAAAATTATAGTCCTAGCATTATCAGGCTTTATGGTAGACTTCAGTACTCTTTAGCACTATGTACAATGCTCCTTAAATACATTATAAAATATATAATGCTTATTAAGTGTTACAAAATCATAAATAACTTTTGTTTTTTCACAAAATCTTAACCCAAGTAAATTTTTAAGAAATGGGATAAAAATAGTTTATCTGCAAAGTAAGACTTGGTGATAGATTTTAGTCTGGAAAACAGCAGTTAGTATTTTTAGAGCTCAATCAAGCCAACTCTTACTTGGCCATTAGAAAATTAAAAAATCAAGCTTTTACTACATATATATTAAGCACCTACTTTGTTCAAGATGCAGTGCTAAGTAGGAGTAATGAGGTATAAAAAAGGGCACCAAAGATCATCTCTGTTTCTAGGAAGGTGATGATCATACCAATACTATTAACAACAACAAGAAACACAAACACACCTGAGTAGTACTTTATAATTTATGTTGTACCATTGTAAGCATTATTTATAATCTGTATATGTTTTTGACACTATGTTGACATTATATATTATACAATCTATTGTTTACAAGTATTAAATGAGTGTTAGAGATGAAGTATTTTACATAATTTCAAAGAAGGAAAAATTGGTAAACAAGGAGAGGTGACCCAAGAGCCACAAGATCAGTCAGATTTTGCCATGAAAAAATAAAAAGGTCAGGCTTGATGGCCAAATCATGTGATATTTATTTGGTGACTGGCCAAAGTAAGTCTAAGAAGTAATGGATTTGATCCTTCTTTATACTCATAGAATAGCAGAGTAGCAGATGAATTAATATCAGGAAGAAATAAAAATGGTTAATATTACTATAGAGGAGAAAATGTTTATAGATATATAAAATATATATACAAAATAGGCTAGTTAAAATTAATAAAACTGTCATATATTTTTCTCATAATATTTCTCATATATTTTTCTCACACTTTTTATCTAGGAAAAAAATATTAATCTTTCAGACTGGGAAACTCATGTTCATAAAGAAGGACAAAGAAAATTGCAATATAAAACAGGAAAACATTTTAGTATAATAGAGAGCTGAGAAAATATAATCCTAAGAGCAATTTCATCTTAAATTGTTCTTGAATACCTGTCTTTCTTAAACTAAAAATCCTAAGAAGGGGGGTGGGAAAAGTAAATAAATTCCTAAGACTTTTTTCAAACATTTTAATTATAAAAAAATTTCAAACATATAATGAATTCCCATATGCCCACTCTTATTGTTATACTAAATTTGCTTTATCACATACCTATTCAGTTTTCTTTACCTCTTCTCATCCATCAATCCATATTATTTCTGATGCATTTCAGAGTAAATTATAAACATCAGTATACATTTTTCTAAAGACTTTGGCATTATATAATTAACTGGGATTCAATACTTATTTATAGTTATTTCTCTAATGGCTTTTATCTCAAGTTTTTCCTGACATATATTAAGAAGAAGAAACAAGACTAAAAACTCCTTAGTGATGGTTTATTTATATGATTTATATGTGCTGAGTAAACAGGAACTGGTGGGGTCCTTGTCTTTGCGTATGTGACAACAAATGTACATTTATACAGCGACAAGCTCCACTATGATTAATATGCAAATGTTAGTTAATATACTTATTGGAAGTTTCAATATGTACAACTATTAAACAAACATTAAAATTAGACTCTTGCATTTATTCAAGTATGTTTAATTTTTATTTGTTACCATTAGATACCAGTGTTGTTTTTCATTTCTTCATTCATTCACTGTTTTTAACATTTTTTATTCCCATGATGTAGGCCTTGGAAGAGTCTAGTTTAATATAAAAATATTTTAACAGGGTAAACTTATTAGATCAGATAATGTTTGGTGAATTAGCCAGTCACGATCCCCCCAATTCCATCTCCAGTTGTACAAGTACAAGCCACATTTTAAAAGTGCTTATTACCAGCAGTTTATCACACTAACCAATGAGTGGGGGAAATATGTGCATGCTTGGCAGAAAAAAAAATGGAATAAGTATATTTTTTAAAAGGACATTGTAATGTTATGTACTGCAGTGGTCCCCAACCTTTTTGGCACCAGGGACGGGTGCTCCTATAAGAATCTAATGCCTGATGATCTGAGGTGGAGCTGAGGTGGTGATGCTAGTGCTGGGGAGCAGCTGCAAATACAGATGAAGCTTTGCTCAACACCAGCTGCTCACCTCCTGCAGTGCAGTCTGGTTCTTAAAAGGCTAAGGACTCCTGCCACACAGGACAGTTGCTTTTACTAGGAAAATGACATAAGGAAGATAATTTGAGAAACTTCAAATTTGAAGGAAAAAGTCTTAAAGCTTGATCTACCAAATAGATCATAGCACCTGACCACAGGAGAAACTCATGTGACCTTAGGACTCAGCATAGATCTTGCAAATAACAATAACACCATTTATAATGTTGTTTTTGTACCACAAGTTGAATTATATATATATTGATATATCTGCATATTGACATAGAATTGGATATTTAAATATCATTTTCACATAGAAATAGATATTTAAATAACATTTTAACAGAGGCTAATATATATGTGTGTGTGTGTGTATGTGTGTGCGTGCGTGTGTATGTGGGGGTGTATATATATATATATATATATATACACACATATATATAATTTTTTTCTGTCTACTGTTTGTGCAATAGTGGGAAAGTGAAACAGTGATAACAGGAGGATGGCAGCATGCCTCTTAAATTTTGTGCTAAAACCTGATTCTTGAAGATCTGGCCCATTTTATGCAAAGCTCTCACCGTGTGGTCTTTTAAAAACAGTTTGAATAGAACAGCTGCTATTTACATTTACACTGACAGCCAGATCCTTCCTTCCCTTAGTTCTGTTTACTGCTTTCTCCTGCTTGCGATGTAACATTGTTACTGGATGTATAGCAATGCTACATCAAAAGAAGTGGCAAGTGAAGACACTCTGATATGTAGTTAAATGTGTATAACATGCTGCAAAAGCTTTATGGGTGAAGACCCAAGAATGAATGAATAAATGGATCCATGACTTAAAATACACATGATATTCAGCGGGGATGACAAATCTATAGTTAAATACTGTACAGCGGATATGTTAGAGTCAACAATTTTAAGAAAAAATAGAAATTTTAGGATCTGAAAAACACATGAATAAGACTCTATGGGATTTGGCTGACTAGTGAAAATAAAGATCTACAAGCGTCTCTGTCTCTGTGATGGGACAAAATGTCCATGTGGACAACAAACTGGTACAGTCCTGTGGTGAAAAGAATGAACTTTGAAGGGCCAAAGACATTTTTCCTTCTATACCCATTGAGCAAATATGGCTGTCTCAACCTCATTTTTGTGCAAAAGAGGTAGGGTGCCCTAGTTCTTTTTTTCCCGTTAGAATAGATTTAAGTTATCCCTTTATTTCAATGCATTGTGCCACTTGACAGACCAGTCTCCCATCCATTCTTATTTTTACACATCTGAAGCAACAACACACATACTTTGGCAAGTATACCCATTGTACTTCATGGAAATTTAAGAATTAATATTTTAGAAGTAGGATACATGGGTGTTTGGAGTAATAGTGTTAGTGCTTGGACAGGAGTATTCTAAGTGCAAAGCTTTTGGCTCTATGTTCCAAGCAGTGCCACTGCCCGCCCCCCCCCCCCCCACTTCCAAAAAATGATAACCACTAACGGATATTCAATTTTTCAATAGTAATGGCAGCAGTTGATGACTTATATTGAGTAACTCAAAAAGCTGGCACAAGTAAAATTATAGAATATGGGAAGAACAGAAAAAGAGAATTTGCTCCCTGGTTTCAGGGCATTCATTATTCATACTCCGAAGCAAAAGTAAAAAACAAAGGGAAAACATTAGAAAAATTTTAAATGGCAATTATTGCATCCCAGAAATGGAAAGTTAATTAAAAAATGTTTTTCGAAGAAAGTTGATTGTTCATTTTACTGATATTCTCAGTTCCCATGTTATTTTATGAGAAGCAGGTCTAAACGTATTTTTAAATAGAAGTAAATACAACTGATTTTCACCATTTTATACAGTCACTACGTATTTTACTCTCTTTAAAATTATTGTATTTTAGGGGAAAATGTACTTTAGACAACTGAATATTAATATCTAAAACTAATTTGTTCTAAAGGATACTTCTACATTATTAGACAGTTTCTTAGATAATTCTTACCAACTATCACTGTAACTATACGTCCATACGAACAACTTAGATTTAACTTAGTGTCGCAATACCCAGTTATTAAATAAAAGCAGCAATTCATATGTGCTAAATTCCTGACACATATGCATGATTTCAATCTTATTTATATGTATGGGGAACTCACACATTCAAATCTATCTCTGGGATTATTCTAACAGGTACATTAAAAGGAAATTTGAGAAGATTTTCAAACCTGGATAAGATATTACATTAAATAAATTATCTTATGAGATCAAAGTACAGTAAATCCTAGAGCTGCAGGACAAAGTTAATACATCTGGTATAGGTTTTTCAAACTATTCTGAAAGAAATGCACTCTATAACATTATGTATTATATTGTCTATGATATAGATAGGTGACTTACGACATGGCAGTTTTCTAGCTTAATAATGATTTTGTTTAAACACCAATACTTTGTTTTTCAAAGCTCTTTCCTTAGCATAGCACTTAATTCATACATCCTCAATAAATATTTGTTAAATGAAAAAGTTTTTAACTATTTTATTGGTTAATTATAACAATGGGTTTATGAGGCACCCCTCCCAAAGAATGAAATATAATGAAAAAGTAAAGCAAAAAAAAAAAAGCTGCTAAAAAGAACAAAATATTAAGTGGAGACACTTAATAAAATTGACTATAGTTGAAGGCAGTGTTTTTTAATCTTTGCTATTTCCATAACCTGGGAATTTGTTTTTTTAAAAAAAGTCTAAGTTCTACCCCATACCAATTAATATCTGGAGCCAGAGCCTCTACATTTTTTGAAAGCTCCTGCAGTAATCTGAAGCCAGGGTTAAGAATCACTGCCCTAAGGTAAAGGGAAAGCTTTACATAGAAATTAACTATACATCTTCCTCAACTACAAAGATTCTGTGGAGTATACAAGGGGAAGGCAGTCATTATAATGAGTTAATATTAAACTGTAAAGTCCTCTGGGCTCTTGCATGATGGGTTCTGCCTTGTTTGACTGATGTAGTATAAACTATAAAACCAAAAAAATAGAATGTAGTGGTAGAAGTATAGATGGCATTATTAGGAAAACAAAGTCATCAGTCTATTGAAAAAGTATATCTGTGTAGGAAGATTTTGTGTCAGATGAAATGTGCTTTTCATACTAGTAGGGAAAAGATAGATTATCAATAAAAGGTGTTAGGATAACTGGGAGGCCATCTGGAAAACAAAACAAAATTAAATCTATATCATATATCCAACAACAAAACAAAGTCCAGATGGATCAAAGATTTAAGCATAAAAATATAATTATAAAGTAATTAGACAATATAATGGAAATTTTTGTATAATCTTGGAATAAAAATGCCTTTTCAAGTATTATAATAAGAAGAACTAAAAGCCATGGAATAAAATATATGAGAAATATGATTATATTAATATGAAAAAGTTCTATAGGACATAGACCTGAACAAATAAGCAAATAAACAAACAAAAAACCCCCCTCATAATGGCAAAGAGACTAACCAAAGCCAGAAGTGGGATTCTTTACAACTCAGATCAGAGACATACAGCCAATTTTCCTGATATATAATGAATGAGGAAAATATAAAAATTAATCCTATGAGGACAAAGTAAATGAACAGAAAGAAGAGCTCATAAAATTTTCCTAAGATTATACTCAACTCTACTTCCTTTATGATAGAAGTAACATTGTTTTTTTTTTTAACCAATCGTGTTAGCAAAGATTGAAAAATTGATAGCACCCTGTTTAGGCTAGAGTATAGGAAAGTACTATTATTTCAATGCTTGTTACCCCCATTGCTGATGGAATTATAAATTTACTACCACTATGGAGAATATTTCCATAATCTTCTAAAAGTACAAATGCAAATATTTTTTGACCCTGCAACACATTCCTAAGAATTTACTGAATAAATGTACTTATATATCTGCAGAATTGTTTAAGTGTGAGGTTACTCATTGTAGAGCACTGTTTATAATAGGTGAAGATTGAAAATATCTATATGATATTTAGTAGGAGACTGGTTAAATGAATGATAGTGCTCTCAAACAATGGAATACCACTAGTGCTTTAAAAAAAGGTACAACTTGTAATCACTGAGGAAAAAAACTAATAGAAAGTGTGAAAAAAAATCCAATGTTCAGATTTGTGTGGATAAAATACTATAACTTTTTTTAAAAGAGAGGAATATACACATATATTTTTGGAAGGAAATAGAGAAACCAAAAATATTTGTTTTCTTCCAGGAAGGGAACTGAATAATTGACAAATTAAGAGGAAAGGAGGTAATTCACTATATAATCTTTTGTAACTTTTAAGGTTTTTTTTAACCATTTGAATAAATTATTTAAAATTACATTAATTCAACAGCAAAATTATTCTCTGACTCTTTTCTTAGGAAGATTTAATTCTAAATCTAAATATTTTGAAATTTAAAACACAAGCAATTACAAAACTTTTCTTGCTATTCAGGAGGAGTCAAACATCAGTAATAACAAAGTCTACAATTTTATTAAAATACCTATTGATTTTGATAACTGTAAATAATGAAAAAGGTAGAAATAGTGTTTGAGAGCATATTAGTTGAGGCATAAAGTTTGAAAGAGAATAATAGAAAAAATCAAATAAAATCACAAGGAAAATAATATAGAGACATACCTTTAAGTGAGCATCATGATTTATGACAGTGAATAATACCAAAAGAGGCAGCAGCAGGGCTGAGCCAAATGGGCTTGGACACAATTGACATTTTTGCCACAGTCACCATGAAGAGAAGCAGGAATTTTAGGACACCCTAAGCACACAGTCAGACACAAAGGCATATGTGTAGTAGCCTATTTCCTCTGTCTCTACATGTAAATACCTTTCCCCCTAAAAGTGAATGAAATAGTAGATGCAGTTCAGGGAAGTAATATTAGGAAGAAAGCCAATGATTTAAGATGTCTTCTAAGATGATATCTCATGTAATAAAATCTCTGTTTTGTCATGACCAATTACTGAAAATTCTGATAAATACTAGTTTTTAGATATTAGATAATAATATCTAATTGTTATCTAATTATCAATTATTGGAGCAGAGTCTCTCAGATAGAAAGTGTTTTATGACTTAGAATAAGAGGTTTACAGATGAGACAATAATATCTATAGGTCTGAAAAAAATTGTTTTCTGAGACCTTAATATGAATGACTAACAAAGGCTCTACTAGCATCTACTTTATTGAGACAAATTCCTCTGACAGCTCTAAAATGCAAAACTGAGTGCTTGAATGTTTGTGTGCCAAAGGAAACACAAGGGGCCCCTAGTGACTGGGCTTTTCCAGGTGATTGTCTGACTAAAGTCATTACCAATTAGTTATTATGACAAAGGATCAATTTATCACTTTTTATATTATGTACAATTTTAGAAGAAATCTGAAAACCTTTATATGACAAAGGAGGGATAATGTGGGAATGTGATATCTGGAATGGCTCATGGAGGAGTTATTTTGGGATGATAGTTCTTTCAGACCTACAACCCCCATGAGTCCCAGGAAGCTAGCCTTAAGCCACACACATCCATTAAAAAAATTGTGGTCCCCAAATAAAGACAGTGAGATTATTAGTTTTATCCTCAATCCCATGAGATGAGCAACTAATACTAAGCATGACTTGTGTGTGTACTATCACTAATACTTGACAAAAGGATTTTGGTGTTTGAATCTTTCAAGCTCAAGCAGTGAACAATACCTCTCCTAAAAGAAAAAGCCATGGACTAATCATGTATCTAGCAAACCTGATATACCTATACTTGCCACATCTCATCTATAGGAAAGCATTCATTATAAAGTTGTTTGTTCTTTTCCCATGTTTCCTGGAAATGCGATTGTATAGCTCAGTACTCAGGAAAAAGAGGAAATAGCACCAAGTGATAACATTCCTTTCTCCTACCTTTTGTTGGTTTGGTTGGATTGGAAAAAAAAGATTTTATAGGGTAATCTTAAAACTGACTGACTTGACTGATTCAATTGACACTCTATTGAAAATACAAGAGACACTAATGATAATTATTCCAGAAAAGAGGGATGGACCAATATTTAATTGATCTTAACTTTGGGGGATTAAGTAGTGGCAGAGGGTTCATCAAGATTCTAAAAACTTGTACTAGTGGATGCAAAAAAGCTCAAGAAACTTGCCCAGGATTTTGTGCAACAGGGAAGTCTAATCCACAATGAAAAATGGTTCACAAATTGAAAACTTTTTTCTAACCCTCAGTTATACTTCAGTTAAATTCAGCGTAGTTCAACTATTCATAATCCATGCCAAAAATGCAAAATGGAGTATACACAGCAGTATTGCAAACCAGAAGAACTGATCTCATCTCATCTTTTATGCTCCCAATTTCATGATCCTGTGTGAAACAATTAGTCTTACTACACCTTAGTTTTGTTTTTTATTTGAGAATAATGATAACTAAAATTTTATTGCGCACCAAGTTTCTGCTGGGTACCATGTTAAGTGTTTTACAAGCACTCTAATTTAGTTCTCACAACATCCTCATAAGAAGGGTATTATTTTTATTAACACCACTTTGTAGATAAAGACACTGATACTCAGGGAGATTGTGTGCACTTTACTATTGCACATAGCTAGCAAGTAGTAGGAGTGAGTTCAAACAAGCTTATTTGATGTGAGGAGCACACTCTAAATTGCTTCAAGACCTAGTGCCTTAGACTACTAAGTTTTCCATTTTCTTCTAGAGCTTAAGTTTTATCATTCTGAGTAAATTTTGCTACTAAATAATGCTGTTGCTTAGAAAGAAAGAAGCTAGATGACAGGCACTAATCTTTAATAAATGCCTCAGTGTCACATAGTACCAAATGTTTAATATAGGTAAATGTATTTATTCCTATAAAAGACATACAAGGCAGATGTTGTGGCAAAAATGGGTGCTGGACCATCAAAGATTTGTTCTTTCTTTCCATACTATGGAGTTGTTGCTGAGAAAATTCTGCCCAGCTAGAAACTACATTTTCTAGTGTATCCCACACCCAGCTCTAGAATTAGGTATGGCCATGTGACTAGTTCCTAAGGGATGTGAATAGTAGTAATGTGGGCCACTTCCCAGCCAAGTGGGTAAGGAGCTGTGTACTTTCACCCCATGTCTTCCCTTAATGTGAGCTGAATGAAGAGGGCTCCTAGGACCTAGAGGAGGACAGAGCTTCAGATGGAAGGACTCTGGGTCCCTAAATGAGACTATGAGAGGAAGGAAGGCCTCCAATGATAAACACTCACATCAGATAGTGATGAGTGAGAAAGAAGCTTATATTATGTTCAGCGACTGAAAATTTGGAAATTAACTGTTATAACAGCTCACAATATCCTAAGTTTATAAATTAAGTAAATGAAGTTTAGTCGAGATAAGTGACTAGATCAAAGTCAGACAAATTTTCAAATTTCAAAAGTGTTATTATTAGGGATGAGGTGATGGTATTAACCCAAGGGACAATAAATTTGCAAGTGGTACAAGTAGCTCACATGAAGTAAGAAGTAAAGGTCAGGGTCTGGGAGCTTACATTTTTTTGAAACTAAAGAGGAAAGCAACAGTGACAAAGTGTTTAAACTTGAAAAGAGTGATTGGACATCATACACGATATCTGTAAATGCTCCCCTTTCTTTTGCTGATGTATATTTTCACCCTTCACTGTCCACACTGTTCTTGAAAAACATATATAAACAGAATTTGACCACCTGTCATGATAAACTGCAAGCCAAGGTGTTTGTGTTTAAGGACTTAAACTGTGCTTTCAGAACTCCTGGTGTTGCCTGAGAATGTTATAAGAGCTTTTGCAAATTTCACAGAACTCTCCCAGGAAAGCAACCTCCTCAAGTGAATAAAACTTCCCTCTAGCAACACTCTTTGCAAGTGAGGTGGGAGTGATGGGCAGAAATGACTACATAATTACTCCTCATGTTTGTTTTAACAATCACCAACTCTGCAAAGATTATTCTGGAGTAAAACATAGGGAGGAAGCTACAGAAATATCTGATTCATAAATAACAAATATGTAGCAAGAGTATTAAAACTAGAATAATAATAATAATATTGGTTAAATCTTTTAAATGTTTTCCAGAGATAGATCTTTTCCACTATAGAAGAGTCTGGGGTTATCTCAAGATCTCAGGAAGAGCAGCATTAATCAATCATATTTTCCAGAGAGTGACATCTCTCTGTTATTATAGATGCCATAATGGACAAAGAAGTCATAGCAATGCGATTAACAAGAGGAAATGAAAAACTTCAGGCTTATGATAAAGTGAGGTACAAGAAATGGTACTAATTATTAGTTATATATTTAAATTTCATTTAATAAAGACCTATGGGTAAAAAGGGGATATAATCTAGTGTTACATGCAGGAGACTCTGTATTCAAATACTCATATCCCGTTCTAGGTCAAATATGTCTATGTTATGTGGACAAAAATATGCCCTGCTCTAAATATGTGCCTTACTTTGTAAGGTGAAAAAAGTCTGTCAGTTTTGAGTTCTTCATCCCATTGGTTACTAGGTGCAATGATATTTGTAACAGAAAATTTGGCAGTTGTTTAAATACATTATAAATTTACATTAAATAGACCTCTCTTATAAATTTCTAAAATAACCCCTAAAATAATGCTTCTAATATGTTGATTTGAGGATGATGCTAGGATGGAGCTATTAGTAGAATGACTCCAGTTAAAAGAAATACAGGGGAAAAGGTTATAAAATAATTAAAGATAAAAAGATTGAAAACCCAAGGCAAGCATGGAAACCTAGGAATATTATGATAAACCACTGTTATATTAGTGACAGGGGTAGTTTTTGAAAACATATGTTTGTTTGCTAATTTTAACTTCCATCATAAGGTACCTTACTGTTCAATGATTGAATCTTTATAAAGGTTAAATCCTCTCTACATGGAGAGCTGACAGAGCCTCTACACACAACTCTTTCTTTGAGATTTCTATCAAAATAGAAACAACGGCAAAGCTGTATTCATATCTTCCTCAGAAAGGGGCAGAGCCAAGTCATAAAAGGTTGATCATCATGAGACTTATTTCTAAGTCTGGTCTATGAGGAAAAAAAAGCCTATCAGATATCTCTCTTGTGCTCAAGTACTATACCAAAATGTGGGAAGTGTGATTGGATCCCAGCAATGTAATGGGCCAGACTCAAACTAGATGTTTAAGAAACAACTAGTATAGTCATGATTCAACTCCTCCATAAGGATTTTAAGCAATAATTTTGAGACATTTAAGAGAAGCTAATATAAGTATTGGTGATTAAAATGCACATATAGGTTAATGTTGAAGATTCAGGAGAAAAGGGGGAGATATCAATTAAAAATGGTGGAAAAAATAGTATTCTTTCCCCAAGACCATAGGTTTGGAGGGAAGCTGATGAACCATTTTGACAACTAGGAATCTAGTTTTAGAATTTCTGAAAAAATTAATCTAAAATGGTACTGGCTTTTATAAAAATATTTCATTAAGGAGAAAAATATTACCCAAAGACATGGTTAATTCAAAATCTCATGTTCACACCAACTGGTAAATATGGTGAAGTTTTAATTTACCACCTAAATTTGTACAAGAAAAACAAACCTGAAATAACTCTATCAGATTCATATTAGCACAAAAAGGATCAAGTTCACAAAAGTGCTAAAGAGAAGCATCAACTAATTATTTCAATCTCTCAAAAGAGTAATAAATCAGAGATGGGTCACCATTATTCTGCATACATCTGGCATCATCTACAGGATTCCAAGGACTATGAGCATAATGCAGTACATGGCATCTTGCTGGTTGGAAGGGAATCATCAGTTGTTACCATTAACCCAACCCAAATATGAGAACATAAATAAATAAGAGAGTATTCAGCAATGAAACTGCCCATTTTGTCATCCTAGGGTTAAAATGAAGCCTATTTTAATTTGGGTGGAATGTCCTTGTCCTTCAACTACTAGGTTCTCCTCATGTTCTAAGGTAACTTGTAGTTTTTGAAAATGTGGTTCATGACACATGACTCAACAGAGAGTCAAAATAAATTTAGTGGGTTTACAATCAATCAGCATTTAAATGGAATGTGAGAATATGCAATAGAATAAAAATATCAGAGAACGTAGAATACAGTAATGAAACTTAAAATGTGAGCATGTATGTGCGTGTGTGTGTGTGTGTGTAAGAGAGAGTGAGTTTGCAGATCATAATGTAATACGTAGATAGTTGAGGAGTGGAAAAGAAATCTTTGCCCTAAATCACTTTTCTTCAGTTCCATCAAAGTGCCTGGGATTCAACAATAAAAGGCCTCCAATTAAAGTAGAACAGATCTAGAAAGAATAAAATCTTAAGTTGTATAGCCAAGGTTGATATGACTTCTCTGCGAGCAGAGGAAAAACTAATAGAACATGAATAAAGCACTTTTGTGATAGGAGAGGTACAGTTAAAAAGTAGATGACAGCACCACGAGATTATCCTAATTTCATATCTTTAACCTGCATCCTCTCTGTTGACATTGATCAATGATTCCCACACAGGATACTCCAATGCTTTTGGCTACTATAGAAATCAATAAGAAGAATTGTGAATATATTCTTTTATGGCTTTTCAGTTTGTATTGGCCAGTATATTCACAGACATTGTAGAGAAAGGTCTTCCTTAAGGCCTTTACTTTTCACATCAGTTGCCAATTCCATGAGAATTCCTAGCTCATCCTAGGAAGTATAAAGGATCTCAAGAAACATTTAGAGCAAAGATCCTTATACATCAAAATCACTGCAGGTGTTTTAAAAGAACATAGATGCCTGGGCCATATCTCCAGAGATTGAGTTTCAATTGGTTTAGGCATGGGATCCAGACATTTGAAATAAACCTCCTCAGTTGATTCTACTGTGGAGTTGGGTTTAAAAACCAATCAAGTCCTATCACCCATATGATTTGAATCCACTTCATTATATTCTGAAGAAGTATTTTGCTCTATTGTTAAATAGCTATAATTTTAATAATGCCCTTACTTAAATTGAGCAGAAATCTGTCTCCTTTTAGAATTCATGCGGGGCAGCTCTCAGTGTCAACACACATAATCAAACACAGCACAGCTATAGAACATAATAATAGTAACACTTATTAAATTTTTGTTGCCAATATTATTATCATGATTGTCATCATTATTACAATTAGAGAACAAACAATTAGAAAGCAAAGATAACTGTTAACAGCACAAGTAGAAAGCAAAGGTAACTGTTAACAGCACAATCAGCAAAGCAATTTGCCAAGACAAATGTCAAGAATACACTACTTCACAAAGTTGTTCAGTAAATGGTATGTATTGATAATCTGGAAAAATGCAAAATGTTTGTTTTTGTGTTTCACTTACTTTTTTACCTCTTATAGTGTGCCTTATAGACAAGTGAACAACCAATGCAAGAAAGGGTCACAAGTGTGTTCGGGTGAGTTTTGGCAAAAAAGATTCTTTGTTCATTTTTAAAATAATAGCATTCTGGGTTATGGAAGAACTCTCTTTTGACATTCAAAAGCCCTTGCACAAAGTTAAAAGTGAATCTTCAATAATATCTCTTCTTAAAAGAGTGAATGAAAGTATATAAAGTTTAATCTTTACAGAAGAAACAAAGGGAAGAAAGTAAATTGGAAAAAAAAAAAACTTCTGGGAATGTATTTACACCTCTGTGTCTAACCTGTTGATTAACCTCAATCTTTCTGCAACTCAGCTTATCTACCCATAAAGCCATGGAACATCACCGTATTTTAAGAGATCTCTGCTAAGATTAAAATAATGTGCTTTCAGGCTTGGTATAATGCCTAGACTCCTGTGAACCCCTTATAAAGCATTATTGTTTATCCTGTAGATCATGTCACACTGAATTACAATGAATTAAGTCAGATTTATCTGAAATCTAAAATAAACAATAATAAAAAATGACAATAGCAAAGCTGATTTTTTTGTTGCTGTTATTTAGGGTATACTTGTTGGAGTACCTAAATCTTCCATTGTTGTCTTCTTCTCTATTATCACGGAGATTAGAAAATTAAATATGTTAAGAATTATCTAAGCTTTACGTTTTCTAATTTAATGATTATCAACACTATATGGGAAATTCACCTGTCATTGTTACCTGTCTTGCTTAATAGTATAAACAAAAATGGAACAGTATAATCTAACAAACCTGAGTTTCAAAGAATTGCTAACTTTCCATCATCACTTTGTGGAGACAAAAGACATACCTTCAACTAAGGAAGTGAGGAGGGTAACATTGGCTGCTTTCCGTCTTCCTGCTGGCAAGTTCAGGCCCAGCCTATCTAGTTTCTCTCTCAGGCAGCGGCCCCCATTCTTGGATTTTGCTCTGTCCAAAACAAATAAAAACTAGGTTTTGAAAGTTCACATCCTGAGGAAAATGATGAAAAGACTTGCCTACATAGGGGATTGAACCTCAGACAGAAGAAGACAGCAGAGGCTAAGAGCTGAGGTGTTCTGTATCAGTAGAATTAGAATACCCACAGTGCCAGAAAGTAACTCTGTCTTACCTTCTCAAAATGCCTCCCAAGAGTGAAGCATTGAGGCATTCAGGTGGTGAGAGGCGCCTTTTCACCTCAGCAATGGTCACCTTGTATTTGGAAGTAGAACTGAGAAGGGACAAACGGCCAGGGACAGAGCAAAACAAGTCTGTGGGGTTGACCACACAGGTGCCACCTTTGGAGGAAAAAGTATATGATATATCAATGACAGAGAAGATAACTGTATGAAAGAGAGTTAATATTAAGACACTACTCAGATTTAGGAATACATAGCATGCATATATATATATATATATATATGTATATGTGTATATATATATATATACACACACACACACACACACATACACACATATACATATATACGTTACACACACACACACACACACACACACACACACACATATATCCTGGATTATCTCAAAAAGCTGCTCTGAAGATATATTTTCAAATAATACTCAAGGTTTTGTCTTTCAAATGTCACATAGGAAATGTTTATGATGGTATGATTTTAATTTTAGGGAAAAAATTGCATTTTATAGACTGTTGGCTGACCCCTCCAGTGTTAACTTTGACATCATCTACACTGAGAAGCACTTCAATTAACTAAAACCTCCAAACTCCACCACTTAACCCTGCAAAGGATAGTTATGATTTATTTATGGCTGAATGTATATATGCATATATATGTATATAAATATGTGTGTGTAGATTATTTTATCCATGACGTACTATATATATAAAAATTTTGAAAGCTCTTCTCCAAAACATTTGAGAACTGCTATCTCCTTTCCCACATCCATCTACCAACTATAGGCACAAGAGTCACTCATTCCCCTGGCACACTAAAAATCATTTGCCCACTACCAGAAACTTGGAGCCTTTGTGGGTGAATGATAGGTCATACCCCTCTACCATATGCCAGCTCTTAGGATCAGTGCACACAGTTGAAAACAGAACAATATTTAGATCATAGTAACAGTAACACATTAAATATTAGTGGCCATTATTACTATTAGGGAACAAAGCAAAGATAACTTCTAATAGCAAAACCACCAAAGCAATTTTGCCATGTCGGAGCTCCTGGAGCAAAAGCCTTCTCTCTTCAAGGTCCAGAAAGGCCCTTGAGCTTTGCTCTCCTACAGGAGCAACAAAGTACATTCCTTAACATCAGGCAACTGAAGGAGACTTGAGGACCTGAGAAGATCATTTTTGGAGAGTGTTTCCTGCTGCCCAATCTTCCCTTGCTGCAAAATTCCTGAGCTAATGTCCACACTGCTAACATGGTGGTTACATAGTCCCAGGATCCAAGGCTGCCCCCATGTCCCATACACTGAGCAATCTGAGGGCAGAGGTTCAGTGGCAAGATCAAATTCAAAATTTGCTTTTCTGAGCATACATTTGATTTCTTCAGTTATGAATGATCTTAAGACACATCTCCAGAAACGGGTAAAGTTCTATGAGGCAAAAGAGAAAAAAAGTAGGTGGAGGAAAAAAATGGACAAGAGAATATTGTCCAAACACTTTTACTTAAAGTGTGATGCTCAACTGGCAGCACTGGCAAGTCCTTGGAGCTTATTAGAAATGCAGAATCTTAGGCTCAACCCCAAACAAACAGAATCTGTATTTTAGGAAGACCTTCAGATGGTTCATGTGTGCATCAAAGTTTGAGAAGCACTGGCCTAGAACCTATCACTCCCCTACCACATAGCTCCTGTGCTCCTTTACTAAGCAGCTCAGGTAGAATATTATGTTGATGGAGTCTCTGCTGTTCAGATTATGGGCATGATGGCTAAGGAACCTGCGAGGATGTTGAAAAAGGCCAGGGGCATCCTCGACCTGAGTGGAAAGAATAGGCTAACCTTGCCCTATTCTTGTGTTTCTAATCCTGTACTTTCTGGAATTCTTTCTGGCTATCTTACGGTCATCTGAATTTCTCCTGAAAGTTCTGGGCCCAATCTTTTTCTCCCTAAGCATTCTGACGCTGGTGATTACCCTACATGTCCCTCAAAGGCAGAAGGGAGGATATTATGAATAGCAGAGTAGCCAGCCCTCATCAAGCTAGAAGACAGGTCATATACTCTTGGCCGAATTGTCGATGCTAGTGCCTGGAAACCACCTTCAATCTTAAATCTGAGAGGCCATAATCTCAGTTGTCAAATTGAAATGCTTTTCTTGGCATTAAACTTATGGCCAACACCATGAAAAACAATGTAAATGCCTGCCTCAGGAAGTAGAAACACCATTTTTTTCCTGTGTTTCTCCACCTGGCATTCTCAGAGAAGATTTTAGAACAAATAATAACAAAATAGTCCCTCCTTATTCACAGGAGCTAAGTTCCAAGACTTTCAGTGAATGCCCAAAACCACGGATAGTACTGAACCCTATACATACTATGTTTTTTCCCTATATATATATATACACATTTACGGCTTCCATTTGGCATATCTGAATTACCAGCATCACTATTCTTGCACTTTGAAGCCAATATTAAGTAAAATAAGGGTTACTTGAACACAAGCACTGTGATACTGTGACAATTGATCTGATAACCTAGACGGCTACTAAGTGACTAATGGGCAGGTAGCCTATGCATCGAGGATCTGCTAGACAAAGTGATAATTCATGTCTGGGGCTGGACTGAGTGAGACAGCACAAAATTTCATCACCCTAGTCAGAATGGTATGTAATTTAAAACTTCTGAATCATTTATATCTGAAATTTTCTGTTTAATATTTTCAGACTGTGATCAAACATGGGTAACGAAAACCTTGAAAAGTGAAATGGTGGGTAAGGATGTAATGATGATGATGATGATGATGATGATGATGATGATGATGATAATAAAGTTTTCTTTGACTTCTGGGTTCAAAAATAACATTTTGTTTATGCTCTCACTTTGTACATATAGATGCAAAGTGCATTTTGAAAATAAACTCTTAAGTGACTTCTCAGAAATTGAAATGTATAGGAAAGTAAGATAGATATCAATGAATCTGGGTTTTAGTGTCATTGTGAGAATCATGGACCTGATAGCAAAAGTATTTAGAAAAGAAATAATAATGTCTATGTTCAAAATTCACACAGCCCTCTTCTAAAAATGGGCCTCCACTCACGATCATCACAAATCATAACCAAATCTATATTTTTACATAAACCCCCTTCTCTTGCACACTAACCAGTATAAAATTGAGAATATAAGGAATCTCAGTGATTCTCAAATTTATTATAAGCAAGAGAAGAGGATTTTTGCATGTGTTTTGTTGTTGTTGTTGCTAAGGAAAAGAAAGGCACAATTTTAGACCTTTCCTATCTTTACCAATCTACGATGGGTTATTTAATTTAAGAAGATACAGAATATTATAATCTTTTTAAAAGGAGTTAATTCAGAATTTCTCCAACAGGAAAGCAGCACCCTTTTGCCAAAAGGAACCCCATGTGCTGAAAACTAATTATTTGCATGGAAGTCACTGGGTCTGCTACCTAGCTGAGAGTTAACTCCCTGGGCCCTGGGTCTTTCTCTCCTGCATTCAGGTTGGGCTTCTGGCTTATGCTCAAATAAGAATTTATTAGGTAAGTTACACAGAATGCATATTAAGAGTATGCTTTTTGCACACACAAATTGCCTGGAGGATTTATTTTGTATTCAGATTAGGCCTCAACTCTAGAGTCTTTTATTTTTTATGTCACAGCATCTTTAAAGGGAATTTCTGTTGCTTTGATACTTGGCATTGCTGCAGCCTTGGGGAACTCTCTTGTCCTGGCTAAAGATTTGGCAACTTGTAGAGTTTACAGCAACATGGAGAACCTGATATTTTTCTCCCAGTGGTTTACTTTTTAGAGAGGAAAACAGAAATAGGTCATTATAACCAGAGTTTTGCATCTGAAGGATAGTTCTGAGGAGGTGGGACTTCTTTAAGGGAATCTAGACTATAGATGGCAATGATGAGATTCCAAAAAAGAAAAGTCATGAGAGTCAAACATGGCAAGCCATTTACAGTATTCATCCCCACTATTACTAGCTGAAATTCTTCATGGTGCCTGTGTTGCATGTCAGCTCTTATTTAAATTATGTAATATTCATTCTAGATCCAGACTTCACTTAGGGGCATCTTTGGTGCCACAGCCAGGGTATTCACACAGAACTCTAGACTACTTTTACTTTCCATTCAAAGTACATAAAGTAATACTTCTATGATAGTCACTATTTTTAAAATTGAAACTTGAAGATAGGGCTTCTTATTTCCAGGGATGCTGCGAACTGAGATAGGTAGCTAGAATAACAGTATAAGAAATCAGGGACTATCAATTCAAGGTCACAAAAAGAAATAACTGCTATAGCTATAGGAAAAACTCAGTCAACCTTACCTTGTTACATCCCCTGCCGCACAGGGTTGAAGAAGAAGCACAGGGTTGGAGCTGTGCCCTATTTGTGGTGGCTGGAAACAGCCTGGCCCTGTGTCTGCAAGCAGGTGAGGGGTAATGAAAAAGAGTACTGGGCTGCAAATAAGTGTCTGACCAACTAGTGACCCATCCAACCTCAGATGCCTTAATCTGGAACAGTCTGTCAATCTGAAAAATAGGAATGCTTACACCTGCTGTACTTATTTCCCAGATTGCCAAAAGATGCAACAGGAAATGGATGCAGGGGTGCTCAGCAACCTGAGTAAGAGCCATCCAACCCCACCGTTGTGTTGGGCAACTACTACATCGTGAGATACAAGCTGTGGAGCGCGACAAAGCCTTCACCCACCTTTTGCGCAGCTACTGGAAAGCAGCATCCTTTTGGCAAAAGGAACCCATGCGCTGAAAGCCCAGAGCAGACGCCTGGGCACGCTTATTTCCTTCTTATCCCAGGCAATTAGGGCAGAGGAAACAGCTACGGTTGTCTCCAAGGAACTGCGGCTCCCCTGCACCCTCAAACTGCCTCTAGGACAAACGTCCCCTCTGGGTGCCTCCCACCTCTAAGAACAGAGTGGGTGCTGGCTAGAGGCCGCGCACGCTCTGCAGGTGCGATCAATACTTCCTGGAGGGCTTCTGGGCGCTGGGCCGGTGCGCTCAGCCTCTCCAAAGCCGCAGCACCGCCCCACTCGCCGTCGCTTCAGTGTTGACACAATTAGACCAAATCTTGAGAGCAAAATAAATGTTCTGTTCGCCTTACAGCCAAACAGATGTTTACAATTCAAATGAAAGAAATACAAACGGCAGGGATTTTTTTTCTCCCCTTCTTCATCTCCAGTGAGCGCTCATTTTTTTTCCTGACACATTAAAAATGTGTAAGCGATTACACGAGTTTCCTGTCCCAGTTTGGTCTGCGGATGCATTTCTGTGAGGTACACGTTTAAACTGGGTGGGGTAGGATCATTCTTGGCGGCTTCTTCTCTAGCCTCTTGACCTTCTCAATCCCAATTCTCCCATGTCACCGCCCCCACCATGGCAGCCGATACTAATTGTAATCAAATAACAAAGGGATAGGGGCTTAATTGTAATCATATAGGCCTCAGATGGTATATAAGCAGCGCATCGCGCAGTTTGGAAGAAAGATATGCCAGGTAAAACTGGATTACCAGGTCTGAAAGCGCTCCTTCGGGCACAGATTCCAAGCAGAACAAAAGAAATGAAGGTCTACAAGGAGAGACCTACTGGTTTAATGTGGCGGTGGATGTATGATAGTGAATGTGTGGTGTGTGTGTGTGTGTGTGTGTGTGTGTGTGTGTGTGTGTGTGTGTGGCGGGGGATTAATCCCCATTTCCCAATGCAGAATGCTTTGGTTTTCGGTGATTTTGAAAGCAATGAGATTAGAGAGAAGGTAGTAGGTTATAGAAAAGCAGCACCCTCTTCCCCCCCACCCCCCCTCCCGCCTCAATACCCGCCCCCCCAAAAGGATTTTCAACAAACCATTTGTGTAGATCTTTTGGTATATGAATTAAAGGAGGTTGGATTCTGAATGTGCAGCTTCAGTATTTGGGGACTAACAAGACAGGAGAGGCTCCAGGTGTATTACTGGCTGTATTTTCACAATGAATGTGCCATAGAGATGTTTGGGCTATTTGAGTAAATAGAGATTCCGGGAGCTCTAACAAAAGAAGAGGAGCAAGGATTCCCACCCCACTTCCATCTTACTCCTTCCAGAAACCGCTGAAAGAGCCAAAGGTTCTCTCTTAGACGAGTTCCAAAGCTCAGGGGCCTCAAGAAACCCGAAGAAGCAGAGGAAAGTGCATCCTTATGCCCAGGCAGCCTGTGGGCAGCCATGGGGCTGCAGAAGGGAAGAGCAGTTAAATCCATCCACCTTGTTATTGGCAGACTGGACAAATGATGCTAAACTCCGCTTCAATGAAGCATTTTTTAAAAAAATTAAATCAGATCTGACAATGTTTGTACCGCAACGTAAACGCCTCTGACTTGGCATGCCAGTCACCTCTAAGCGATCTGACAAACTCCAGCTCTCTTAAAACGTGCAGAGTTCAGATCATATTAATTCCCCCAAAATGTTTTGATTCAAGGTAGTTTGTATTTTGTGTAGCCACGGGCAATCCGGAAAGCGCTCCTGCCTGCCGGTGGCCGGGTCCACTCCCTCTCCGCGTGGCCCAGAGGCTATGGCGGTATTTAAGCTTCTGAAATTAGCCTGGGGCTGCAAGGCAGAGTGATCACAAAGCGAAACAGGGGCGCTTCCCCTCTTCACTTTTTTTCATTTCTTTCTTTCTTCTTCTTCTTCTTTTTTTTTTTTTTTTTTTTTTTTTGAGTTTGCCATCCTGGTTTCACAAAAAAGACTGGGGTTAAAATGTCACCTACCCAAATATGGAAAAAGCTAAATTTTCTCATTTCATCTCCATTCTGTTCTGAAGGCCACAGCCCCCTAACCCCCCACGCAAATGAATCCCTACCCCTGCGATTCCAATCTGGACCCACACATTATTAGTTTCATCATCATCATCGTCGTCATCATCAACATTGTTCTACTATTAAATTCTCGGAGAGAGAAATGAAAGGGACTAGTGCCTGACAAAGGAGAGGGGGCCATAAGGGAGTCTCAGAAGATTTATGGAGAAAAGAAGAGAGGGGCTTCCTTTTCTTTCTTTCTTTCTTTCTTTTTTAATGATTAAAAACACAGCGACTCCTGTAAATAGAAGCCTCCTTTCTTCAAGAGATGCCTTTTGAAATCCAGTATCTGAATATTCAACGAAGGCAGAGCTCCACTCTGTATGTACAACATTAATATGATCTCTGCAGAATTTGCTACTCAGAAATATTAACATATCAAAGCCGACGCCGGAGGCGAGAGAAGCTATCGATACCCGAGCACAGAGTAAAGTAAAGATTATTGGTTCTGATGGTTGGAGTGGCGGAGCTGCGGGCAAAATCGCGCACACCATTAACCGAGAGTGAGCGCGCAGGGAGCTGCACCTCCGAGGCGGTGGCAAATATTTTATCTAGGTTGTAATTACCTCGTTGCTGCCCCTTCTTCCACGATTTCTTTGGCTATTGGGCCTTCGTTATAGGCAAAAACAATGTAACTGCCACCTACCAGAGTCAGGGAAACGGTATTTTGTTCTTTACAAATAGAGTGGCCAACTTTAAAGAACTGAGACTCCCTGCATCCCATGCACACACTGCTACAAACCAGGACAGCCTCTCCCTGGAGGAACTCATGTAGGGCACTTAGGGATTTGTCCTTCTTTAGGGGTTTCTGGAAGTAAAATCTATTTTTTTCTCCTACAGTAAATTCTGGAAATTATTAGAAATGAAAGTTTATCTGCAGGCTTAGCAGAAGGAAAATAGCAAAAAGTTGGGCTTTTAAAGAAATTATGTTTCATGTGGAGTCATCTGTAAAGCATGGATTAGAAGAGAAACAGACATCCCTATCTAAGCTATTAGATAATATGGAGATATGGCAAAGTGCTTTAGTTCAGGTCTTCCTTATTTTTGAAGAACAAAGTGACTAGAGCTATTGATATTAAGAATCCTGTGCATTACCATGGCGGTAGAGAAAAAAGGGCTTCCATAGCATTTTTTTTAAACTGGGAGTCCCTAGAGGAGGGGCTGGACTGGTTGGGACAGAATATACACTACCCTTTAATGTAAGACTTCCTCGATATCCTTGATATCTATTGTAAACTGTGGTGAACATTGATCATTTCAGAGTAAACAGACACACTCTGGTCTCCAAGGCTATACCAAGTTAACTGGCCTTTCCTTAAGACCCATAGAAATGGAATACTCAGCAGTTAAATTTTGAATTTCTTCGCAGGGTTGGGGAAAGAGTATTAGGATTTAGTCAAACAATACAGACCTAAACATCGTTACCCCCTTTCTCTTTTGAGTCACACTGTTCTCCTAAAATACCTACATTTGGTTTAAAATAGCAGATTAGGTGCTGATGTTCAGGTGAAAAAAAAATTGGTGCCGAATCCTAGAAGAACTATAAAACATCACCTAATAAAGACGATTTCTGTAGTTCTAATAGGATAGTACCTCAGCTCCCATTTTTTAGCTACCCAAGAGCTATTGGCCTTGTAGGGGAGGTTGATGTGGGAGTGTCTCCCCTAAAGCTCTCCGAAAATTCACCTGATTATACAGCCATCTCTCATTCATCTCCTTCTCTCGGCCTCGAATAAGTTCCAGCCTTTGTCGGCTATTGCACAATCTGGTACAATTTCCAAGCAATTGAGAAGGTGATCAAGAGCGGAACTGAACGCAAACACCGCAGTAGCGCATGCCGGGCTCTTGGAGGAGTCGGCTCCCGGAGTTAATTAGTGGCGCTGTCCTTCAGCACCACCGATATCTTCGTGCGCCTTGAGTGCTCGGCCTCACTCATCTTCACTGTGGCCGCCCCAGCAGACCCGGATCAACACAGCTCACCTGGCCCTTCTTTCACTGTGTACTTTTAACCCTTCCCCACACAGTATGTATGTTTTATTTGAATTTTCTTTATCCTTGAGCCTATTTCATGGCATTTCAATATGACTGAGTATTGGCCTGGATGACGAGCTTAATATTGTTCATTTGAAAAATCTTTATGGAGCAACAATAGTTGTTGTTTTTAAAACAGTTTCCAAGTCTCCATGAGGTAAAACGACAAAATTGCATAGCTATTTTACATTTAATAGAAATTTCAAGTATCCACTATCGCAACAGTCAAGTTCCAAAAGGAAAGCACTCTTTGTTTTTCTTCCCCCTGAATTTAAATGGAGTTTCACACTGGACATGGGGTTGTAAAACCTAAAGTTTAAATATAAAAGACTCCATTGCTTTCTATCGATGCATTTCTTTTTTGGAAACACATTGGAATCTTTAAATGAGCTCTGAAAGAGATGGAGAGGAACTGAAGAACATTTATTTAGTGCCATCAGAAGCTACTCAGTCTTTAGTGGTTCAGTTACTAAAGACAACTGCAGCCCTGGAGCAGGAATTAGTCCTAGTGAATAGGCCACATCTTATTAATTCGTATGAAGTTGGGATAACAGCTGGTCCCCCTTGCCTTGTGTGATCCTAGGGTTACACGGCTTGCTAGGGAAATAAGCTTCATAGGCTGTGGGTACAGTTAAGTGGGAAGCCAGCAAAATCTGCACTGCCTTGAGGCCCTTAAAATGTCATAGTCCAAAAACCTTTTGTCAAAATGGAACATCTGAGATTCAGCCTCCCCCAAGTGTCTGAGCCAAAATCAACAGCTCTCTACTCTTGCCTTTCCCCCACCTTCCAATTCCATGGGTAACTCTGGATTCAGATGTTTTCCTCAACAGATGGGAACAAGAAAGCTTTATCTGGTACAGTTAACACCACCTCCTCCTCCCACCCTCCCTTAAAGAAAGAAATGTTCTGGACACTTAGAAAAATAAGGGCAGCTACAATATCGGTGTTTCATTAGCCTTCCCTGAAGCCACAATGAATCTAGCTTTTCACAGAATCCTTCAAAGCCTCAAGCTAACACCATAACTGCAAACAGCCAGGCTGTGACTGGCACATTAGGGCTAAAAGAGAAATTCTGCTCGAGGATGTAGTGATGGGGGAAGAGGGTGTAAAAAAGATTTTTTTTTTGGTCTCAAACTTTCATTCTGTCACAGTTCTGTAAGAAAAAGCAAAATCTCTTCTATCACAGGTCTTCTGGGCACAAGCTAGGTTCAAGCCTCAGTGGAGGAAGGAAGGCTTTTTAATGCGGAAATTTGGGACAAAAGTAACTGATCAAGAGTAATTGGTTTCTTAAACATCAGGGATCTCATGTTTAAAAGCACCTCCAGATCTTCAAAACAAAGTAATAGATGAGAGAATAATGTTTAGTTTTAACACGTTACTTACCTCTTCTTATCACTCCACCTTGACCATTGAGAACAAGCCCACACTGGGCTTCCACGGAACCCTTAATAAAAGAAAAAGAAATAAAATCACTCAAATAGATTCTAATAGGTATGCCCACATGAGTTAAGTCTTTCAATCTGTGCCTTCCCTGGACTGCATATTCACATAACCCCATAGTAGATATTTAAAAGCAAACATGGAGCTGGAAAGTGTTTGGCAGCATGCATGATTTTAAGGGGAAAAATGCCAGAAAACTACAATCTAAAAGTTGTATAAATCTTAAGGTATGCATTTTACAGTACCATAAAATATTACACTTCAAAGAGACTGTGTGCCTTTCATCTTAGCATAAGAGAATGAGCAACCCTTTGAGTCCTCATCAAGGCACATAGTATATATACAGACAGTTTCCATGGGACTTTTTGCATGAAGCAAATTACACCAAAAGTGTCAAGTCTGGCACTGTGGGTTTCTTGAGAGCTCAGAGGAGCCATTTAAGTGGAGGATTCAAGCTTCCTCATGAAAGTTCTGCTTTACCCCAGATGCTCCTACAAATAGGAACATTCCATAATGCTACCCAAAATGGGTCTTACAAAGGAAACACCTTCAGGTTTACTCACTGTAGATCTTCAGGTCCCTAATGGATTGAGGGATCATTTGAACTGGGAAGGAGGAAAGAGTTTGCTGATGCTTGATTAAGAAAAATAAAACTTTCTCTCTCTGTGTGTCTTTTTTTTTTCTGAGTCGAAATGTGTTAAAAGCTCATTTTCCTTTACAAACAAACGAGGTATTGGACATGAAAGAGGCCTTGAAGGGTGTTAACCTACCCAACAGCCCGTGAAGAGTTAAGTAAATGCGGAGAGAGTCGGTGCATAATAAAAACCCACTTTACAAAACAACCTTTACAGCCCTGGCTCCCTTTTGCTTCTCCATTTTCACCATATTGAGGCAGGCCTGTAAGAACCCCCTTTTCAGCCTACTCCCGAGCTCTTTCTTATTTTAACTGTTCTGCTTTAAAGTGATTATCAAATCAATATGAAAAAAAAAACTTAGAGACTGAGCATAAATTAAAGCGGTGATGGGAAAAGGTGTGACAGTTTCCTTTGTTGGCCATAGCAAATCTTTTTAGGGGACTCAAAGATGGAACTGAAGCCACAAGACTGTTTGCATCTGTTAGGCAGACTTAGACCGCCCTCCAAACTATTGGACTTTCACTTAAAATTCTGTGCAGGGAAAAGTATATTTACATTTGTTGCATTTGAAATGAGGCATATGCTGATGAATGTTTTAAAGAGGAAGAAATAAAAGGAGAGAGACGGGTTTCTCCCACACATACCCTCCCCATTTCTAGTTTCAAAAGTAGCTATGACTGTTTTTCTCTTTTTCATTCTGCCAACTACGTCCAGGAGGAGTGGAAGAAAATAACTTGCCAGATTTACAATTTGCTTTCTATATACACACATATAATTACATATGCATATTCAGATGTCTATAGACATAGATAGATAAATAATCATATACCATACTCCTTAATTTCTTCTAGTATCTTGGAGTGTTTCAGTATGCTTGTTCCTTCAGTATGAGTAGTAAACAGGAGAAAGGGAGATTAAAATATAAAACAATATATAGGCTGAAACAAGGTTTCAAAATATCTGAAATGTAGAAGATGTAAGGCCTCGAAGCTCTCCAAGGGAATGAACCACTTCCCTCCCATTCTCTGGCGCACCATTAAGATGTTTATTTTCTTAGAAGAAACGAATCTCGGGTCTCTTCACTTAACAAACTTTTTTTCCTCATAAGTAAAACATGTTGTTTGGTCGGATGACATTGCATAAATGACCAGTTGAATGGCACTAAGTCGAAAATTGGATAAACTACGGTGTTCTTTTGCACGGGATTCGCTCTTTGTCTGGTGCTTGCAAATGTTCTAATCCGCTCTTTTGAAAAATGCCCAGCTTTGTGCCTAGCACAGAAAAAAAATTTGTACAGATACAAAAAAATCAGCAGCAGACGTGGCTATTAAAAGGAGTAAATAGGTTTTAGTTGAGCTAAGCATTGAATGGCAGATTTCCCCCCTCTTGAGACATAAGGGGATACTTGTGAAAAACATAAAAAATGCCCTGAACATATAAAATTATTTTGTGAATATAAATGTAGAAAGTCAAGATTTATGGAGCCAAATCTTTTTTCCTGTGTGCCAATCTTGAAGCTATGGTTCTTTGTCTGGATTGTAAGGGCTTTCACTTTAATTTTAAAATGATTCCTTGCTTGGAGGTAAATGAAGAAAAAAGATTTTTTGTGCGCAACAAGGGATCCCTTGCGTCTCCAACTTGAGCTCTTCAAGTGTCTCGCTTTTCGTTGTGGAGACTATGGAGATGGTGGTCAGCTTTGTGCGCACTAAAAAAGTAGTCTTACAGGTAGAGCTGCGTTTTCAGGCAAATGAAGCTACAAATTCACGTCTTCTAGGATTTTTCTTTTTGTTCTTTTTTTTTAACTATTAATGGGTTTATTTGTTTGAAACAATGCTGGGACAATATGCTTGTATAATGATAAATTCTATTGTTGCAAAAAAATGTGCAACATTCATTAAGAAAGAAAAATAGGAAAGAGATCTAATTAAGTGATAGCCTCCACAGTATCTGATTTTTTTCCTTCCTTTCTTCCTTTTTTTTTCTTTCTCCCTTCCAATTTTCCTCTCTCCCTTTCTTTTCTTTTTTCTCCCCGCCTGTTCTTTTCTCTTCCTCTCTCCATTTATTTCTTCATTTCCTTCTCCTTATGAAGATACTTCTTACAGAAAGTTAATGGCTTGGAAAGAAAAAATGAAGTTGTAAATCAACTGGGTGGTAGAACTGGGTACCCCTCAGGCAGAGAGAATTAGGATCAAACCCACACCCTGGCTAAGTGCCTTGTTCAGATTCTTTTATTGGGGTACATGTTCTAGACTTTCGTTTGAGATTCTTTGCTCTCCACAGCAATCTAGTTATCTCTGATGAAACTTCTGCTAGAGTTCAAGGTGCCAACAATGCCCCCAGAACAAGCCGGTTCCCCATTTCGCGGTAAACTCCCTACAGCTCAGTCTGGGACAAACGCCTGGGATACGCGTGTAGACCCAGCCACGCGCCTAGACTGAGGGTGCGATTGGTCATCAACTTATCGGGTCTTACACTGAGTCCATCTGACTCAGCCCCAGCTTCCTTGATCTCCCTCACCCTATCCCCTCAGGGACGCAAATGTGAATTCACAAAAGACTTCTGTGCAGATCAACGGAAAGTGGAGGCCCGCAGCTAGCCGGACTCTCAAGCGTCCAGGTGAAATGCCTTGATCCAATGAGAGGGACAGAATGGCACACGCCTCCTCTAATTGTTATTATAACTTTCCATAAGTGGTGTGTGTGTGTGTGTGTGTGTGTGTGTGTGTGTGTGTGTGAGAGAGAGAGAGAGAGAGAGAGAGAGAGAGAGAGAGAGAGAGAGAGAGAGAGAGAGAGAGATTACAGTCAGAGCATTAACAGAGCGGGAGGGGGAGGGCGAAGAGGGGAGGGGGCAGACAAATTCACTGCATGCTTATTTACCTGCAAGTCGTCTGCTCCCGCGGCGGCCAGCCCCAGGCTGGGCCCTGGCAGAAGTCTTTGATCTGGGTGCATTCCATACTGAGAGCCATGGCTCATGAGAGACAGGTCGTGGCGGCGATAGGCATCGAGGCAACCCAGTTCCCGCCTCTGCTCGTCCAGGCAGGACGACTTGAGCGCCCGCGCATTGTGCAGGTTAATAAAGTCGGTGGGCTCCCCGTGGTGGATCTGCTGGTAGTACTGTTGCGAGTGGTGGAGAGAGTTCAGAGAGTAGGCGTCGGGGGTGACGGCCGGGTGGCTGTGCTGAAACTCATAATGGAAGGACTGGTGGTGGAGCGGGGTGTACTGGTGGTTAGTGGAGAAGTAGGGGGACGCAAACTCGGTGCCGGTGGTGGAGTAAGTTAATGGAGAGGAGGAGGAATAGGCGACAGTGGAATTGGCTACGGACTCCAGACAGCCAAGCTGCATCAAACGGTAGCTGTTTGATCCGTCGTGACGTATCTGGAAGGAAGAGGGGGAAAAGGGAGAGCAGAAAAACTTGAGGTTTGTCATTTTGCAAACAAAACACCGCTCTCCCGGAGCCAGGAGCTTTCTCTAGCTCTCCAAGGAGAGCGAGCGCGCAGGGCTCGGGTAGAAACGCAGCCCGGGCTCCGCGCCTTCGCCAGAGAGCTTTCGCGAGCTGGAGGACTGGGGGTGGGCGGCCTCGTCCTCACAGTCAAGAGCGTAAAAAAAATCCCCCACCCTATATAGGTGCGAGTGACAACACACACACACACACACACACACACACACACACACACACACACGCACAGCCCCTGCCCAATTTGCGCAGGGAGCTGGGTGTTGGGAGCCAGGCTTGAGAATGACTCCGGGGCCGCGTGGAGCAGAGCTAGAGTCCACACGCACAGAGCGCTTCGCCACTCCAGCCAAATCCCAGCCCTGAGATTCCGCCGTTGTCCAGGCCGAAATGCTTCTTCCAGAGATGCTCAAAATCAGTGTCCATGTATCTAAAAAATCCAGTCCGTGCAAATCGTTCAACTTTCTCACTTCCTTAACCATCTGGGGCAAGGAATCCGACCCCCCTCCCCGCTTCACTTTCCTAGAATAAGCCCATTCCAAAAGGGGTGCGTTGTTCCCCACCCCCTTGTCCACCTACCGCTCCCCTCCCAATCTCTTTACTTTGCCTTTCTGAGTATCTTTTTCCCATCTTTATCTCTTTCTCCTCATCACCTCCTCCCTTTCTTTATTATTAGGATTATGTTGCCCCCCCTCATTATGGTAAAAGCTTCTTAATGTGGCAGAGTTGCCCTTCCTTGCGACAGATGTCATAACGAACTTTCTCCCTTTTTCTTTCTTAACTTCTCCTGAAAGCCAGATTATAATTAAACTTAACGGTCCAATATAGATTAGAGACAGGGGAAGCTGCTACCGCCGCCGCCACCGCCGCCGCCGCCACACACACGCGCGCTCAAAAAAAAAAAAAAAAAGTAATAATACCTCGGTATCGTGGACTAGTCCCGGAAAGGTAGTTGACATGTTGGGTTTCTCCGAAAGCTTACGATGCAATTTCCCCCTCCAAAAAAAGAATCGGGGAAAAAATCCAAACTTCTTGTATTTTCCAATTTTTTTAAGGAAAAAAAAAATGTTCTATAGATAGAAATCTAAATTGTAATAGCTTTGCCCAGATCAGATAGCTCCTTGCCTCATACCCACTTAAAAACCTGTAGGAACAAAATTTTCCCTCTGCACAAAAGCAGCTCCCTGGAACAGATTTTGTACTTGCTGAGTATTTCTTTGGCTGATGTCGTAGGTCCCTTGGTAATATAGAAGTTTTGAAAATTAAGCATCAGCACTGAGAACTGGGAGGACAATAGGCAGAAGAGATTTATCCCAGGAGACAAGGAATAAATATTGTATCTTCGCCTAATAAGGAACTGGAGGTTCTTTCAACATTTTTATCCATTTTTCCAACCTTTATCATGCTTTTCTATACCGACTGAGGTAGAGGCTCATCTCTGCAGAGAGCATTTGCACATATTTTATTGTGAATGTAAAGATCTAGCCCCAATATGTGTATATTAGAGATGGGAATATATATTAATTAAAGCTTCCTTTTACATGAGTAAGTGTTCATTCCTATTGGTTCCACTACCTGGATACTGAAAGCTGCTTTTTTCAACAAGCACCCAAGTAAATTTTGCTCAGATTGGGGTGTCTGCCTTTATCCAAGTGGAAACAATACTACTCTTTCCATATTTACATCGGATTTGGGTTCTTTTCCCTCTTTTGAAAGGAAACACCCCGTGGTGGCATATACTTTCGGCAGCTTTTAAAACAAATAACCATGATGGACAGTTCCAAGTTCCCATCATAAAGAAATAGTGTAATTGGCAATATATTTAAGAAAAATACAAGAGAATAAAATGCATGACAAGTTTCGACATTTAAGTAAAACGTTGTCTTTCAATCCCGGACTCATCCCATTTTCTCTCTTTTGTATTTCCCTTCTCCCCCTTGGGAAACAGTGCTGGATGGGGGGGGGGAGGGTGTAGACCATTTAGCAGTGGCACCAGGTATTTGAAACCAGTACCCCAAAATAACCCTTAAATGGTTGTAAGTTATATTTTACAAAGAGAGCATGAAGGAGGGAGTGCACACCTATCTCTAGTTCTTCGGTGGATTTCTCGACTTTCAGCAGTATTTGAGCTTTACTTCGTTCAAAACTGCCTTCAGGAACCAAGTGGTCTAGCTCTTGAAGGGGGTAACGGTGGCTACATGCTGGAAATACTGAGGCTCTGCAAAGTCCTGTCTCCAACCATGTCTGTCTCATAAGAAATGGCTGGCCCCACAGAATCATCTCAGAAATAGAAGGGGTAATTTAGTCTTAATTGCCATTTCATTTGGTTAGCTTTTAAGTGTTTAAGCTGAGAAGGTGTCTTAATAATAAGCCGCAGGCAAACAGGCATGTGGCTTTTTTTTTTTTTTTTTTTTTTTAGGTCGGGGTTTGGGAGGGTTTATTAGGATCTGCTCATGCAGGCTAACTGGGGCTGTCACTCAGCGCTCTTTGCTTTATATAAATGGACAAAGGCACACGACAAGAATTGAAATGCACTGTCTGAACTGGAGATCCGTGATGCTTCAGCCCTGCATAAGGGTCAGCAGCGAACACTTGCTCCCTTTTTCAAGGTGCGCAAGCGTCCTTCCCTGCCCCCCACTAACTTCTTGAAATTCCATGTTTTGGTCTAATGAAATCAGGAGACTGAGAACCCAATAAAGATAAAAAGAAAGAATGCTTAACTTGATCTTTAAGTAGGAGGAGTAAGATGAGTACGGTTGGCACTGAGGGGCTGAATCCTAAAATGCTTGCAGTGGTATCTTTTGTTTGCCAGGACTGAGTAAGGTCTCTCTATATTCTACCCACAGACGAAATAAATAATTGTCCATGGGAGATGGGGATTACCCCCACGACCTTACCCCAGGAACCCCCGCCCCTGAGAATATAAAATATACAAACTTCCCCCCAGAAAAATGTGTTGGGCCGCAGGTTGTCTTGGGAATTGCCAGACGCACCTGTTTTTTCTTTTTTGGTAAATGATGGTTTCCCAGTTAGTCCAGTTCAAATGGAAAAGGATGGCCCTTTCTCAGAAAGGCCACAACCCCCTCCCCCAATTCTCCTACTGTCAGATACATCTTCATTTAAGGCTAAGGGGCCTTCTTTCCCAAGCTTAGGTCCAGTCAGCAGAAGCAAAATCCTTTCCCCCCGGGAACCAGGAGGCTCAAGACATCATAGACTCCTGCTCTGCCTGCTGTCCCAGCGCATTTGGCCCCATATTAGTGCCTGTTTGGGAGAAGATCCACGATGCAGCCTCCACACTTCTGACACTCTGGGTAATGAGCTCTGGCCTGGAGCTGAGTGCAGCGGCAGAATGACCTGTAGTTGTCTCGTCAGTCTGAGTACCTCAGGACATCACCAAAGAAGTGGCAATCTTACCTCTCTATTCCACTTAGCCCCATCCCGTTTTCCCGAGTGACTTCTAGGTACTAAGACAAAAGGGGTCCAGGACTTCACTTACTGTACTTCTTGAATCCCCGTGGAATTAGAGGAAACTAATGATCATGCAGAATGTGAAAAAAAGCTTCTGTTTGTATTTAGAGGAGATAAAGTGGGGAGGGTAATGATCGTTTAGTTTAGGGGTCTTCTTTGGCGAGGCACCATTCTCCCTTTGGGGAACTCTTTTCCCCCCACCCTGGTGTACCGGCGTCCCACGCCAGCGTCTGAACTGTAAAGATACTCATTTGTCCAACTGCTCTCTCTTGCCTTATCCCGCCCCCCCCCCGCAAAAGCCATTTTCCCCTGAAAGAAAAATTGGGGAAGTCATCCGCGCCATATGCACATACTGGTCAGCGCTCCCTTCCATCTGCTCTAGGGTTGCTCAGCGCGCCCCTTTTCTAAAGAAACTCATCGAGGCAGGTGTGTGGTGTGCTTGGTGTCTGTATGTGTGTGATGGGTGCACACGCAGGATTTGTTTCTGACAGACAGTCCCCCCCACCGTCTCCCTTTTCTATCCAATTAATAGTCCTGAGCAATTAATAAGTGCCATACTGCTTGACCCAAAGGCTGGGCTTTTCAGCAAAGCTAATTCCTTTCTCTGCTTTGCCCCTTTCCCGGTGAGCAATTGGCCCACACATTCTCCAGCGGGCGGCGTAATTGAATTAACTGGCCTTGGCGAGTTGGAGGCTGGTGACAATCGCCTGGGGCTCCCTCCCTCGGGGAACCGGTAGTGAGCATCCTAGCCTGAGCCGCAGGCCTGGCTGGCTCCCGCCCACTCGAGATAGCTCATAAAAACAAGGGAGCAACCCTGCTAGCCACTCACCCTGGAAGCTGGAGAGGTTCTCCCTTAGCACCCAGCGCTTCTGTTCTGCCTTCTGATTCTATGCTTCACACTCCAGGAGGGACTGTTCCACAACAGTCGCTTTAGGAATTTGCAGAGAAATCTTTATATCTACATGATTGTTTTGGTTAGGATCCAGAGCTAAAGAAGAGAGTTTCTGAATTGTTTCCTACAATTCAGACGCTGGTGTGGGAAGCTCAGGTTCCTTCTTGAACTTCTAGGCTGATATCATACAAGTCACCTCAGTTTTCATACAGTCTCAAACATTTCTACTGAAAGGGTCAGTCACTCATTGCATGTTTAGGTTGGTGGACAATTACCAACAAACAAGTGCCTATCCCTAGTTTTATTAAACATGTATTTCTCCTCCTCTTTATTACTATCTGGATTTTTTCTTCTTTCTTTCTTTTTCTTTCTTTTCTTTTTCTTTCTTTTCTTTTCTTTTTTTCTTTTCTTCTTTCCTTCCTTCCTTCCTTCCTTCCTTCCTTCCTTCCTTCCTTCTTCCCTTCCTTCCTTCCTTCCTTTCTTCCTTCCTTCCTTCCTTCCTTCCTTCCTTCCTTCCTTCCTTCCTTCCTTCCTTCCTTCATCTTTAGAGGAAGGTAGAGATGAGATTGAATTATTAAACTTATGCCTTAAGAAAGCACATAAGTATAGTGTATAAGAGTGAATAGTAGTGTGTTCTGCTTTAATTGGGCATGCAGTTCCCTAACCCAGACATGAGTTCACACAATGAGAGATAATTTTCATGATTACAAAGACCCTAGCTTTGGAAAGGTACTTGTATAGGAGAACAATGGAGTACTGAAGATCTAATATAGTAGGCAGATGTTCTTTCCACAAAGCAAGAAAGAGGTGTAGGTCTGCATATCAGTACTTCTCCTAAGGCTTCCAAGCCTCTGTTCTCCCACTGCTTATTTTGGATGCACATAAAGAGCAGAATTACCTTTAGAGAGTTCAAAGATAGCCAATGGCTGATGTGTCTTATCTTAGTGGTATTCTGGTTTTATCTGCCCTCAGGCACCCTTCCACCTCTTTGTGAATCCCCTGCCCTCTGAGACCTCCACCTTGGGTTGGCTTCTAAGAGGAGCCCAGCCTGGGGTCTCCAATAGCCAATCAAACAGGGAGATTTCAGGGCCCTCTCCCAAGAGGCCTGAGTTTCAGTCACTCCGGATTTTAATGACTTGGAAAGGTATTTTTATCCAAGGACCTACTCTGGTATGCTTCTCCTAATTTCTCCCAGTTACTGCTGCTAGTGTTAGGTGGATTGGGGGCAATCGTTCAGGTGGAGGAAAGACAATTATGTTGGGTCCACTACAGGTTATTCATTTTTTCATTTTTTTTTTTTTCATTAGGCAAGGTGAAGCAATAAGAGTGCTCCAAATACCAGGAAAATTCTGGAGAGAAGCCAGGAGTTTAAAACTTGTCCTAGTTACAAGGACCAGATGTTTGAAGAGCAAAGGCATGAAAACAGATATTCACATGCAGGCACTCAAGATTGCCACTCCCTCAACACACACCCCAAATGAATTTCTTGCCTTTCTAACTCCTATTAATTAGCCTGAACTGATGCTGACACTAGCTATCCTTCTAAAGTTCCTTCCCCTATCTTTCCAGTTAAGATCTGGTAACTCTTCTTTCTCTTTTCCTCTCTGTTTTCCATCCCCATCCCCATTCCAACTCCAGTAATAGAATAGCCACGTTGTGTAAAACGTTACCTAATTACAAACGAGAAAAGGCAGAAAAGGCAGATCATTTTTTTAAAAAGAGCTTTGGGATATTTAGGGGAAATTATATTTCCGACAGACTCTCCAGCCATTTCAGTTTAAGCGTTGTCATTGATTTTTAAAACTCATTTTTTTTCTTTTCGTGTGTGTGTGTGTGTGTGTGTGTGTGTGTGTGTGCGTGCGCGCGCGCGCGCGCGCGCGCGCGTGTGTGTTGGGGGGAGGGCGGTAAACCTCCTCTTTCACGACCTTACCTCACTCTCTGGGCTGTTTGTCAAAGCCTAAAGCAGATCTGTATTTCGTCTTAGCCTTGCGGCCCAAAGGCAACAAGGATTCTATAATCATACAGATGATATGCTTTTGCAAGCAATTAAAAAGCATTGTTACCATATTAGTCGGAAATTAAATGGAAGAACTCTGAAGTCTTGTCTTTGATAACAGTAAAACTTGGAGATGAGGCCTCATCTGAGAGGGCAGACTCCTCGCTGGGGTGCAACAGCTGCCGAGTTGGACTCAGGCAAGGCGCTGATTCGCTCACCCCTCCTCACAGCCTGAGCGCAAGCAGAGCCTCCTCGCCTGTGCGTTGGCGTCGGAGGGCGCTCACACCTACAGCTGGGCGAATCCGGGAGGGCGCAGCGTCCTGCAGGCCTCCTGGCTGGCTGCGCTCTTGGGCAGGAAAGCAGCCTCTTTTGCTAAGACCTTGCTCCACCAGGGGAAACTTGCCCCATTTAGCCAAGAAGTGCGTGAGTTCCAAAAGGGCCACGCTCTGTTCTCTCTCCCCTTCTCAGTTTTTTGACCTTGTATCGCACTCGAGGTTTTTGAAAGCTCGCTTGTTGTATGTGGAGCCTTGGTTTACTAAGCATTTTTACAAGTATTGACTCATTTGCTTCTGACAACACTCCTCCCCACAACTAAAGTAGGGAGGATATGTATAATTATTATTACACTCTTTTTTTTTTTAATAGAGCCAAAATAACAAAGTAACAGCAGCAGCTAACATTTATTGAGCACTTCTACGTGTCAGGCCCTGATCTCAGCTCTTTATGAGCATTATATCATTTATCCTTAAAACAACCTTATGAGGTACGTATTGTAAGGCAGTACAGTACGTATTAGTGTTGGTATGAGGTAGATATTATGGCAAACAGGACACTGAAGCACTTGTGAAGGTGAGGAACAAAGAAGTATGAGTGATGGCCAAGGTCACATGGGCTTTGAATTTGGATTTTGACTTCGAATTAAAAAATCTTTCCTATTACAACTCTTGTCTTCTGCTGCTGCATATATTTTTTCAAGTTTTAAATGTCCTCCTTTTATTCCACGTCTTCATTCCTTTTCAGATGCCTAACAGAAAATACCTACATGGAGTCCTGGTCCAGGTTTATTTTGCAGTAGGGACTTATCATCTTGCCACCTTGGAGCGGAAATCTTCCAGATTCCAGAGGCTGCAAATCCAGCATGCTTGGTCTTAACCCCCTTCCCCACCCAACCTTTTTATTCTGGTGATGGATTGTGTCCAGGCCTTCCAGAGACTGTCCTCTCCCCCGGTCGATTAGTCTCAGGCTCTATCCCCGGGAGTCAGTAGCTTTAACCGGCCCTGCCTGGACCCTCTTAGCCTGTGTCGGGCACCCGGAGCCAGGCCTCAGGGGCGACCAGCAATGCCCGCCAGTCTCCTAAACCCACGAGGCTGCCGCTTTGTGGATCTAGCACTGGTCCCGGGAACCTCTCATAACCGAGGTTGCTAATTGTGAAGCAATAGGTACTCTGAATCTGGAACCACAGCGCCTGGGACTGAAGCCCCATTCTACCTGAGCAAGTTACTTATAGCAGCTCCTTCTCTGTTGTGAGGTTTAAGTGATTGTATATTCATCAATCTGGACCCAGGGAAGCATTTAGTGTTGGGTGTTTTTATTTGGGAGGAGGGGTTGTTAAGGAGGCATCTGAAGTGAGGCATTGCTGGTAAAGCAACCCCGCCACCCTAGGGTTCATTTTTCATGGCCTTTGGACAGATGGCGCAGAAGTAAATCAGGCTGGGAGAGACTTCAGAGGCCATAAGAACCTACCCTTTGGCGAAGTATAGGTATAAAGTCATATAACTGAGCAAGCAAAAATGCCAGGACTGGAGCTAGATCTGATGCTTGCATCCACTCAGTCCAAAGCCTCTCATTCAGAATCCTGGGCATAGGGAGCTGGGCTGTCCTTCCGCCACCCCAGTTACATTTCTTGTATGGCTAATTAGTATTTCTCTCTGGCTTAATTAGCATTTTGGTCTTTAAAATTTTTGAATTTCATTTCTTTTTTTCTTCTCACTTTCTCTCTTCTTGCATCCTCCCTCCCTCTGTCTCTTTCCATCCTTCTCTTACCTCTTTCCTCCCCTCCAGGTTGGTTCCAAGGTCTCTGTATGCCTTCCTGGGATTCTGCTCTGATTTATTTCCCTCCCCTTTAATCTCCAAAGGTTTGTCTCACTTTTTCCCGAAATATTCTGGGTATTTCAGTGACATGGGAGTGGGGGAGGTGCTTCTTTATCCTCAATACTTCAAGTTCTGGTTACCCTAGTACATATCTTACTCCTTACCTTCTAACCAACTCCTGTGGAGTGGTCTGATTGCCAACCTCATATCCTTACTTCTTCTCCCTCCTAGTAGCCTTGTGGAGCTTTGAGGCAACCAAATGCTCTAGTTACTTTAAAAGAAAAAAAAAAAACTTTGTCTGCTTCTGTCAATTACCCCAGCAGCCTCTCAAAGGTCCCATTTATTTTTCCATTGACCTTTTTTTTCGTTATGTACTAGAACAATGCCTCATAATTTTATTTATCTTAATCTCTGGTGCAATCGCTCTTTTATTCTTCAACTTGGCTGTGCTAGTGTTTGCCTTTACACTTTTTTGACTTCATTATGTAATCTTGCTGAATCTCCTCTCTCTGTGCATGCTGTTTAGACCTCACGTTTGTCTTTTACTTACCCTTGAATAGTTTTGTTTTGAAACTCCATGGTCCATCTATATTTATCTTATTCCTTTGTTTTCTTCAATCTGTCTGCTGCTTAGAATGCCCAGGGATATTGTCTAGAAATTTGTACCATTTTTGCTTTATTACACATCTAATCCAACAGGATACTTCACTTAATTTTTCTCCCTACTTTGTCCTGCCATTTTTGGCAGCTTGTGGTCCTGCCCTTTTTTCCTAAACCAGTTCTGGTTACAGGCGCAATGTGAGCAAAAGACAATTGCTGGATTAATTTCTCTCTTTTGATTTCTCTGAGCAAGTGGAAGAGGGTGAAGAATGCACATACTCTGCCACTGATTGCTTTGTGACTCAGACAAGTCACTTAAGCACTCTGTTCTTTCTCATAGCCAGGTTAGATTAAATGGGGGTAAATATGTATGAAACAACTTGTATTGTTAATGTGTCTTTAAATGACTAGGTATGATTTATTTTTGTAAATTGTCTTTCTGCCAAGCCTCTCCTCTGGGTTTGTATCAACCCTAATGTTGATGAAGCGTATTATTTCTCTTCCATGACACAGCCTTCCCAATGCTAAATTCTTATTTATCTGTCTTTATGGTAGACATTTTTACTGATTTCCATGTCAGAGATTTGTGTTCTAGAAGTCTAGGTTCAGAAGGGTACACCTTTTACTCAGGTCCCTTCTTTATTCTGGTGTCATGGAAACCTTAAAGGAACCTATAAGCACCCTCCTGAATCCCTCTGTCTCAATGATCTCTGAAAAAGATGGAGGTTGTGATCCCAGAAAGAACCCATCACCACTCCCGCACTTTGGGAATTGTCTCCACATCAATTTCCTGTCCTTCTCTCAACCACTCACTCAGTTTCTCTATCTGTCTTCTGAAGATAGATAGAGAGTCTTTACTGAAGAAATTAAACACACACACACACACACAGACACACACACACACACACACACACACACACACACACACACACACACACACACACAAAGACAACCTACTGTATTGATTTTTGGAGACTCTTCCCTCAGGAGTATCCTGCCAGTTTTTCTCCATTTTCATGTCATGGAATGTCCATTTTAAGAAGTTGTGTGAAGTAGGGCAGTATGAGTTTATGCTTTTCTATCTTCAGATGTGAAAATGATACCCCACAATCCCTTTGTTTTGGAGGAATTATAAACTAAATCTAGTATTGAGACTTTTCTTTAGGACAAGACATTGAAAACACATACAGATATATGCCATATATTATATGCCATATATTAGAAATATCTATAGTGAATGTGGACATTCTGATAAATAATACAGTGTAAGGTTTTTTGTATGAATGAACACTATCTACTTCTCATATATTTATGTGCTATCGGTTAAAGAAAGGTTTCTTTTACTAGTTAAATGATTGAAACAGCATGAGTTTTTTAGGAGTGTTGTAATCTGAATGTTGAAATTTAGATGATGACAAAACTTCGCGTGTAGGTGTTCTACCTGGTACATTCAATTTTGACTTAGAGGAGGAAGCTCATCCATTAGTTGTCTGGACTCTGGTGGTGAAGAGGAATAGTAATGCAGAATGTTAGAGAGACATTATTTAAATGTACTGTTCACTGACAAAGTCAAGTGTGTCTCAGATATAATTGACAACAAAATTCAAAATCCTTAAGTTCATAGAAATTGTCTACCTTGCAATGTACTTGTTTACCATATAGATTATGGTACCAAAATAACCCAAGCTTTATAAAGGTCTAGAATTTCAAATTTTTCATTATTACATTTTTTTCTCCTTTTTAAAAATTAACAAACCAAAGTTCACTCAAAGATCTGTGTTTTTCCAGAGAACATGGAAACTATTCATGCTTCCACAGCTGAATAAAACCACTCACCTATTAGGAACTAAGTATAGAAAGTTTATTCTGTCTTTCTCCAAGATGTTATATCTAACATGATATAGAAGCTGCGATTCTTCCTAGTTGGGTCACTTGGAATGACAGAGTTAGGGTTTTTATGACAGCATAAAATATATTCTTAAGAAGTGATTTATTGACTGGACATTAAGAAATGCTAAAGGGCAGGGAAATATCTTATGTACTTTAACTACTTATACAACCCCACCTCAATGCAGAAAATTGGGCCATCTTAACACCTAATTACATTACTCTTTACCATGAAATTAATTTATTACATAATAAAAGGCGATAATGAAAAGAGAAACCAAAGAAAATCCACAACTCCTTTACCACCAGTGAAATTTGCAAAAACTTTTTGATTCAATTGAGAAATGTCTTCAAACAATGTGAGTCTGGCAAATAGACACAATTTTAGGTTGTCTATAACATTGATGTTTTATGTAGTAGTGACACATGGACACTGTTGTGGTTGAACCTCTATCTCTCTAAAATTTATATATTAAATATCTAACCTTCAATATAACTATATTTGAAGGTGGAGCCTTTAAGGAGGTAATTAAGGTTAAATAATGTCATAAGCATGGGGCCCTAATCCAATACAATGCATGTCCTTATCAGAAAAGGAAGCAGCACCAGGAATGTACGTCCACAGAGGAAAGACCATGTGAGGATACGACAAGCAGGTGAACATCTACAAGCCAAGGAGAGAGGCCACTGGAGAAATCAAACCTGCTGACACTTTGATCTTTTACTTCCAACCACCACAACTTTAGGAAAATAATTTTTGTTGTTTAAGCATCCAGTCTGTGATATTTTGTTATGGCAACTCTAGCAGACTAATATAAGCACTTTGAGAAATAAAACAAAACAAAACAAAAAGAAAAATGGCCTCTGGCATGTAGGAGTTAGACTATTATTATCAGAGAGGCCATAGTGTTACAACAGGTTGGCCTGATACTCATAGTCAAGTCTTGGTGTTCTGTTGAATACAAACCATCTCACAGAACATCACCATCAGACAGGGTTACTCTGTGACCATGATGTAACAAGATGAAACAAGACTACACTGTAATCATGTCTGAACACAGACAAAACTTGAACATTGTCCAAGCCCTAAAATATGAAAACATACTCTTCTGGCTAATAAGAGTGACTGCTGCTTCTTTAGCAATTACGGCTTTAGCTTTCGTCATTCCTCTCTAAAAAGTTTATTGAGATACCCAATCACAAAGTTTTTCTCTCATTTCTGAGAGCACTCAATCCAATGTGAACCTCTGCTTCTTGGACCACCCTTGAAATCACCCAAGCAATGTCCAAATCCTGTACGAAGTCCATTCTACTAGCCCTTTATTGAAATGTTCCATCGCTCCCTATGATGGACATCCTCCCTTGGTACACCTTCAACCGTAGGTGTGTGTTTGGAGATCTTTGGCTAGAAAGCATTTACAATATGAAATGAAGCTAGTCCAAACTGAGATGTGTTGTAAGTGTAAAGTACAAACCTAATTTTTAAATACTTAATATGAAAAAAATAATGTAAAACATCTCACTATTTTTATTGATTATAACATTTTAGCTATATTAATTAATATATTATTAAATGAAAAATCACTTTTTTTTTTAAATATGGCTACCAGAAAATTTACAATTCCTTATGTGGCCTCCATTTTATTTCCATTAAACATTGGTTTATAATGTTCCATGACAATTCTGACCGTTAGCAGTTTACTATTTTTTTTTTTTAAAGGAGTTAGGACATGCTGTACTTTGATAACGATCAACTCAAAATCTCTTCGACTTTACACAACAAAAGTTTATTTCTATCAAGCACACAATTCATTGTGGTTTGAACACTTCCCCAGGGATGCTATCTTTCATTTGGAGGCTCAGAGATTTAATGAGATCTTTATCTCTGCATTATCACAAGATGAAGGTTGGGAGTGTCTTGCACAAGTAAATAAGTAATTTGTTTCAGAAACACATCAGCTAGATGTAGTCACATGTCTCTGCTTATCCATAGGTCAGGAACAAAGTGTAATCTTCCCATATCCCCAGAAGAAGGGGAAAACTAAAAATGAAGAACAGTAATATTTACCATAAGGAGAGACATGTAAATAAAAAAAGCATCTTCTTAGTTTAACATAAAAAGGTCTTAGTTTAACATAAATGTGTAACATATTTGAAAAATGCCTAATGCATTTAATTTAGGAGACCTAGATTCAGTGGACATCAGCACTGATGTTGAACATACAGTTAAAAATGCCCTTAAAATTTCCTACTCATATTTCTATGATATTTTTAAATGAATGTGATGTGTGGGTACCAATAGCTTGCAGTTTCTTACATCTTTTCTTTATATTGGGATTAACTTTAAAACAAAGTTCAAAGTTTGAAAACAGCATGTAATAGGATTAAATAGAAAAGAAGAAGCTTTTCAAGATCTTGATAATTTTAAGTCGGTTGATCAGGCTCTCTATATCTATATCTACATCTATTTCCATCTCTCTGCACACATATATACACATACACACATATATACATGTGTATACACAAATGCATATATGACTTTATTTAACAAGGTTTTGTAACATTAAGAATAAATGTGATCATGGAGATTTCATTAGTTAGAATCTTCTCATCTCTAGGAGAGATTCCTAAAATGCAAGCGAACTTGCCTTTTTTATCTTCAAAGGTCTCCTAGCATCAGAAAAGTTGTTTGTAGTAAGCCCGGGGGAGGGAGGAGGGTCTGACAAGCTTTCTCCTCCCCTTTTGTGGCTGAACCGAGAAAGCTTCTAGTATGACTAATTTTACCAATATAGATCAATCAGTAGGCTAATTTCTGGGGGAGGCAAGCCTATGACCGTGTGGGGTAGAAGAAAAAGGGGGGGAATCAGCACTTGATTTCACTCTTGCGTCCCTTCTTTCTCTCCTGTCTCCTTAGGGTCTGCCTCTGTCTCATAGACCACTAGCCCCCAGCGCGCCGCCAAAGAGAAAGGAGCTGTCCGTTCAGTACCAGGACCACGTGCACCCTGCCCGCCAAAACACAAAGAACTGAAATATTAATTAAAAAAAAAAGCCAATCTGCTCAATCCTCCGCCCGCAGGCAGGCTCTAACGGAAAACCGCATATGCTTTCCCTTTCTCCTCAATAAATCTTCATGTGGGCATTAAAATACCTAAAAGGATTAGTCATTAAATGCTTGTACATTTGGCTTTAATTCGCAAGAAACTGCATGTCACAGGGTTACATCAGAACTGCAGTTTAATCTAATTTGCAGTATTTGCGTAAATGCTTTATTTCTTTTGCTGATTGTTACAGAGGATAATATTAATATCCCACGTGTCTAGAGGGAGAAGGTTAACACACCAGCACGGAAATGAGCTGGATGTTGACTGATGTAGAAAAATATCAAAGCTTCTTTTAAGGTAAAACACAAAAAAAGAATAAATGAAAGTGTGGCTTTTTCTTCCCAAGCTGCATTTATTATTATTATTTATTATTTGATCTTAAGGTAATAAGAAAAATGCGTTTTTTGAAAAGGATTTTTGCACTTCAGTTGGGTATGCTGTCCTACATATTGCATTCAAAAGCTGTCTATATGGAAGTAGTGACACTACTCAAAAGATTTAATAGCAGAATCATTATTATTTTCTTCTGAGAAGTGTTGTAGCAACAATATCTATTCCAGTTATATGAGCCATCCTTTCCCCTTGCCATGCATTTCATCTTCCACTAAACTACTGGAACATGTATTCTGTATTATGCATTTACATCTGGCCCTGATAATTCACTTTTTGGTGTTCCTACTTAGTTTTGTACAAAATTTTTATAACTTTACTGGACAGCAAGTGCCCAGGAAAAAATAGATCAAAGCCATAACACTATCTAGAAAAATGATTTTATTCATTAAATTTATATTTATTGATTACCTACTCTGTGAGAGTATGCTGCAGATTTCTACTCATACTATATTTTCTAAAAGAGTTTTTAATTACATTTTTGGACACATTTTAAATTAATGAAAGAAACCCATAATTTGAGGTAGTTCTTGCTTTTGCCATAATACAAGCTGATGCATTTAAAAAAATTATTTAAAATAGTTTGCATTAATTTTAGTTGACTTAGTTTTTAAGAATACAATGAGATATTTGAATATGAAGTCAACACTTGATTGCCCGAACTTTATTTATGGCTGAAAAGTAGCCTTGGATGTGTAAAGAGTCCATTTCAACCTCTATTTTTTTCTCTGTTCAGGATGTATTGTATGAAAGAGGCAATTATGTATCCTCTACCAACTGAGAAGGTTAACAGTTAATACTTCATTGACTTATTGTGCAGATGGTGAAAAAAGAAGATAAATGGACAGTTTGAGGCATTCCTTAGAAAAGACATTTTTAGGAGATTCAAAATAACAGCATTTATAACAGCTAATGTGCATTATTATTCATGATAAATGGATGAATATCTGCATGTTGTGGTAAAGGGCATTTACAGAATTAGATGTTTTTCCTATTCCTGGTGCAGTCACTAACTTTTACATCCATAGCAAGTCTCTTGGTCTCTGATGCCTTATATCTTATGTTTGGCAGATATACTAGGCATCTTCAATATTCTTTCATGCTCCAACTTTCTATGAGTCTAACTGAATATCTTCAACTTTTGAAGTTTTCATTCTACGTTTTATCATGACATTCTTATTAAAGTTAAAGGCTGTCTTCTTTGAGTCACTTTTCAGTTTTTTTTTAATATAGAGATAAATAATATGAAAATTTGGTTATCAATCAAAGCTGAAATCATCAGAATTATTCAGCTTTTACTTATTTTTTTTCTGACAATTTACATTTTATTTATTTTTATTACTATCTCCTTTATCTTATGCAATTGTTGAATGATTAATCTTTGTCAAAACATAAAAGATTATTGTTTTCTTAGTAATCAATTAGGGTAATGACTTGGTTTATTTATAATCAAAGTTTTGTTTTAATTTGAAGAAACTAGTTATACAAAGTTAAAATGATTCTGATAGTCTACACTAGTTTTTAATCCTTCTTTAGATTTTTTAACATGTCATTTCTCAAAAATTTATTTAAATTTATATCAAAACAAAGAATTAGTAAGCACCTATTATATTTATATCCAAAGCATGACTCTAGACTCAAGTTTGGTGAATTTGTTTGTATCTGATCATTTTCAGACCAGCTCTAGAATTTAAAGGCTTCGCTAAATAAGGATAATATTCTTGTCACCTAACAGTAAACTGAGTTTTTTTCTTAAGTAATAAGCTAGCAAACAAAGTACCACAGACTCAGAAATTAGACTTAATCTGGAACAAATTGAGATGAATAACTCCTAGTTAAAATATTGACAATTAAAATATGTGAACTGTAAAAGTGACTATATAAGCTTTTAGGCTAAGAATATAGGTTTTTTTTTTTTTCGTTTTTAACAGGCACATAATTTCTAATGCACTGGTAATTCTAAAGAGAGAAGTTTTTGGGGAACTTATCTTCAAGACTATTTAGTATCATCTGTTGTCTACAAAAATACATAGCATTTACATCTAATTTGTAATTTTAACAATTATTTTGAGAAAGTTCTTGCTATGAGAAATGCTTTTCTTGCTAATATATTCTGTCTGTTACATTGATACATATTGACAAACTCTGAAAAAAGAATTTAGGGTAATGGATGAATAATAATTAAAAAAATACACATTATGTGTTGTATAATAGCTTTTTAAAAATAATGTTTAAGCTGTAGTCTTAGATCTCAAAATATGTGGTGTGTTCTTAGGCCCAGTGTATATATATATATATATATATATATATATATATATATATATATATATATATATATATATACATAAACTTAGGACCTGAGTCCAAAAATAATATAATATCACATCATTTGGAGGTTTTAAAACTTGTCCCACAAAATCTTTTACATGCTTTCCATTGTGTGTGTGTGTGTGTGTGTGTGTGTTGCTTATTCTTGAATTTAAACTGACTTTAGTGATTTTTTTTAACTAATAGAAGGCTGTGAAAGTGATACTGTGTGACTTTCAAACTGAAAAAACTTTTACCCTGTAGACTGAGACATTTGCTTTGGAGCTTTTTATTTTCTTGTTCAGCTCCAAAATTCCTATAGTATTCCAAAAATGTTAAAGTTTCAAAGAAGGTAGAGTTTTGTAATATTTTCTCAGTTAAAATTTAAAAGTAGTTTAAGGTAGTTATTCCTTTTTTCCCCCCAATTTTTGTACATTTGTATCTCTCTTTCTTTTAATGCCCTCTGCTAGATATTTTTAAATCTTTATATGATCCTCAGTTCAGATGAAGATAAACAAAACCATATGGCTATCTTCATGAGGTTTAATACTACTTTTAATTTACTCAGTCCAACAGCTAATCATGTGGTAATTATCATGGTATTCCACTACAACCTGCCTATTTTGGAAAATAAATGTAGCTATCTTTGCTTTACTCACTCTCCACAGAAATGTAGTTCTTAATAATGATTGATTTTGCACATACCATATTTCATACAGTGTGCTATATTTATTCATCGCAAAGTTCTATGAAGTAGTCATTATTGTTGTTCATAATTCATAGATGAAGAAACTGGATTAAAGAGGTTAAATAACTGGCTCTAGGTGACCTATATAGTGAAGTTAGAAGCCAGAATTCAAAACTAAATGTCTTACTCCAGACTCTGAGAGTATCTGTGTTTCATTTTCTGAGTCTTATTAAGCAACAAACATACACGCATACTGCCATTGCTACAGAAATTATAAGAAACATTGTGGAGAGTTTTCAAAAAATAAAAAATAAAACTACCACATAATCCAGCACTTTTATTTCTGAGTATATATCCAAAGGAAATAAAATCATTATCTCCAAGACATCTGTATTTTCATGTTCATTGCAACATTATTTACAATAGCCAAGATAAGAAAACAATCTAAATGTCTGCTGACAGTTGAATGAATCAAGAAAATGTGGTATATATACACAATGAAGTATTATTCAGTTTTTAAAAGGAAGGATAGCCTGGATAAACTTGGAGAATATTATAATAAGTGAAATAGCCAGGCACAAAATGACAGATGCTGTATGATCTTGCTTATATGTGGGATCTTAAAAAAGCTGAACTCATAGTTACAGAGAATAGAAGAATAGAATAATCATTACCAGAGACAGGGGGTTGTGGGGGAGGAGGTCATGGGAAGTTATGGTTTAATGCGTCAGTTATGGGTATAACTTGTCAGTTTTGTGAGATGAAAAGTGCTCTAGAGATGAATGATGGTGATGGTTGCACAATGACATAAATGTACTTAATACCACTGAACTATACACTTAAAAATAATTAAGATACTAAGTTTTATGTTATGTGCATTTTACCAAATAAAAATGGAAAGAGAAAGAATTATAAAAAGGAATTTATGCATTTTTCATGTACTTGCTTATTCAGCTTCAACCAAGCAGAGGAAGATAATATCCCAGAGGTAGAAGAGCAACAAGATGGCAAGAATGTGAATGACCACACTGAACACACCTGCCCCACTAATATGAACCACTTTTTGTCTGCACTATTATGTGTGAGAGAACTAAACTACTCTACCATTGAAATCATTATGTTTTTGTATTTAACAGAACTTAGCCTATAAAATAATCAATTCAGTCTTTTAAGTTCAGCTTTATTACTGAGAAAAAAATTGGAGAAATTAAATGATTAGTCTACGATTATGTAGAACTGCCAGCCTTCAAGTTCTTTGTTTATTTCATAGTACCACACTAATTCCAGACACAATTGAAACGGTCCTAGGAACTTCAAAGAAATCAATTCTTGGGATCCCATTGAAAACCAGACATCTATAGTCCAAAAATGAAAGCTGTCTGGAGCTTTTTTGTTTATACTTACATTCTAAGAACTTTTTGTGTGCTTGGCACTTTGATAATCATTGGGATTAGAAGATGAGTAAGATCCAGCCTCTATCCTTGGACTGCCATAGTTATTGGTTAGGGTTATGGCAGGAAACAGAGTTCAGCTCAGATATTGTAAATGATGGCACTTTCACGAAGAGACTATTTATAGAGATGTGGCTAGGGTTAAAAGGAAGAAGGGTGTCAAGTTACCCAAGAAACAATTGTAAGAAGTCATAGGAAAAGTAATAGTAGGAGACCACTGCTAGGACTGAAGGGGAAAACTGAGAAAATATTGGTATTAGAGATTGGCAAGAGTGAGATCAAATAGAAGGCATCTCTGAGAAGGAGCCAAGGTCAAGACGAGACACAATTTCTGCCAAAGACATTGTACTTTTGTTGCCATCTATTGACAAATTTAAAAGAAAAAAATAAATGGCTATGGAGTCTACGTGATACAGTTTACAGGATAAGGCTACTGGGGCATAGAGAAAGAAACAAATGTATAAAAAATAATCTTTCTGACCCCAGAAGAAGCTAGTTGAGAAAAACTAGCACAAAATTTTTACAATCTATTTAGGAGGTGGAAGTGGGGGCAGCCACCACAAGTGTGAGTACATGGGATATAATTATAGGAATGTATTTTAAGTCTGTTAAATCTACACTCATTGCCAATCAGGGTTGAAGAGGCATGTCAAGGGATAGCTATCCACTACTTATTTATTTTAATTTTAAGTGACCAGTTGTCACTATTTTATAAGGAAAATTCTGACTAAGATACTGAATACCATGGTTTCCTCAAAAATTGCCGTATGCCACAGACAACATATTTTGTGATTTGATATATTTCCTGTAAAACCCTAAATTTCCATCATTTACAGAATGGTATAAAGTCAAGATTCATTGTTTCAAGCAACCCAAACTAATTTTAGTTGATTATGCAGAAAGAGAAGTTATTAAACATATTTTGAGTGGCTTACTGCATTGCTAGGAGATTAGCTAAATTGGTTTGAAGAACAGGCAAGGTATAGAAATGTAAACCACAGGCATCCATCATGCTTTTGAACCATTTTGGCAAGGGTAAGACTGCTTCTGCTTACTGAACACTGGAGGCAATCCTGAACCATTGTTGCTCCCTCCACATGGATACTATGCTTAAGTTTTGTTTTACTGGCTCCAGGAATCAAACCTTGGGTAACTATGTCTTATTGGCTAATCCTAATTTATGTGTCCTGGTTAGCTGTAAGAGAGGCACAAAAGCAAGTATATAGATTTTTAATTCCCTCCTCCCCCAAAAGATAAGTTCTTTCTCCTACCAAGACCTACAAAGTGAGTAATTCATAAAATAGAGGACTGGAATTAAAATACTGGGAGTCACACATGTTAACTTCACATGGTATACATTTTGCATCTATACCCTATATATATTATACATAATACACTTACATGTAACCAGATGACACCAAAAATGTATTTTAGGGGTGAAAAACAATGATGATTACTAACCGATGATTTGCCAGCTCTAAACACATTATTGATCTGTCAGTGATAAGACTGAACTTTGTAAAAAGATTAGAAAGGTAATATTGGTATAGAGTAAATGAAATCATTTAATATTTATATGAGTATCTACAGCTAATTGAAGAGAGGAATACAAATTATCCATGGACATGGACAATGAACTAGTGATTACCAGAGGGTAGGGAGAAGAAGGGGAGGAGGGAGGTAGACAGGGCAAAAAAATTTAAATCATTTCTTTAATTAGAAAAATAACATAAATTAAAAAAAAAAAAGATTCTATGGCCATGCCACCCTGAACGTGCCCAATCTCGTCTGTTCTCAAAAACTAAGCAGGGTTGAGCCTGGTTAGTACTTGGATGGGAGATCACTTAGGAATACCAGGTGCTGTATGTGTTAAAAAAAAAAAGAAATACAAATTATGGCATCCTAAGTCTTTCTTAGATGGTCTATACATGGTTAATAAGACAGTATAAACTTATATATAAAAATATGTCATCTATTATATATAAACAATATATTTCTAAATTATATATATATATATATATTACATACAGAAATAAAGTCATATATAAAAAATTATCTTAAACCTCCAAATTATGGATTCAACTAGTTGCATAAATTTAGTTTCAGATTATACACATTACATATTTCATACTTCTTAAAGACACACTTCAATAGCTATACCTCTTAAAAGGGCCAAATTATTAGTACGCCAGCAAAATTTCATTTGTTTCCCAATTCAAGTTAATTATGAAGATGTAAGCTTTTCCCATGTTGTCTTGAGATTTGGAGCTGAAACTAGGACTTGATCTCCATTTCAATGTTTATTTATTTTTCTTTCAGTCTACTTGAGGAGTAATTGCTTGTACTAATTTTCTCTATGTGAAAAAGGCAAAACTTGAGTTACAGGCCCCAACCAACCCCTTGCAATCTTGGCTATGATCACACAATAGTAAGAAAATCTCATTTCTTTTGAATAGGGTAGACAATGCTGAGGTTTTTAAATTTAATTTTAAGCTGACACTGAAATACACAGAGAATAGCTTAGGTGTGAACATAACAAGTTGGAAAAATTTAATCTTTAATTTTTTGAGTAACAGGATGTCTGCTTTTGAATAATGATTCAGCAGTGATTTGCTGGTTAAAGAGACAATATGCTTCAAACATATGTTATTTGAGATTTGGACAATTTTTAGAGTACAGTCTTAAATTATTTCTGAGAATGTCCAGTGGAAGGAAAGTGAATTAGAAAAAATTTGATTAGGAAAATGCATTTGCATCCCATATACAACAGAGAACTAGTTGAATGACATTTAAAACAGGATTAAAACTGATTTCCTACAAACTCTAGGATAATCAGATTTCTAAGCTAAAGTGGAATTAGGACTTCCAATTCATTTATAACAGCAGTCCCCAAACTTTTTGGCACTAAGGACGGGTACTCCTATGAGAATCTAATAAAATGATGATCTGAGGTGGAGCTGAGGCAGTGATGCTAACACTGAAGAGTAGCTGCAAATACAGATGAAGCTTTGCTAGCCTGTTGGTCGCTCTCCTCCTGCTGTATGGCCTGGTTCCTGACAGGCCATGGATATGTACTAGTCTGCGGCCGGAGAATTGGGCACCCCTGATTTACAATGTAGCTGATGCCATCAACCAGAGCCCTCACAATACATTTGCTTCTTGACATGTGATTCCTCTATCTTTTTATCTCTTTCAGGACTTTGTTTCTTTCCAATATTTTTTAATGAAAGGGGGTAAGGATGTGTTGTTTTGTGTTGTTGCTGTTATTGATACATAGACTCTAGAATGGTATTTTATAATCAAGACAAATTAGGCCATGCCATGGTTTTATAGGCTCTATTACATTTATTTAAACAGCATAGGTCTTTGCTTTAATAAATATTAATTTAAAGACATAATCACATTGTTGAAAGAAACATATTTCTTGAGTGAGTAACAAGGTGATTATTTTCATGTTGTTAATGCAATGTGTACTTTTGAGACTATGCCATTCCCCTTTTGAAATCTCTAGATGCTGGAATCTATTGAATTTCCTTGGGAATGGTCTGGTGTGCCCATGATTTTTGCTCTCTGTATTTGAAAAATGTGACTCTGTTCATTTTAAAGTGAAAAATAGATCTTAAATATAATTTCTTTGCAATGAGAGTCTTTACTTACATCCTTTTTTAAAATTGAGATACAATTAATATTGTGTAAGTTTAAGGTATGCAATGTGTTGGTTTGATACATTTATATCTTGCAATGTGATTACCATCTTAGCATTAGCTAATACCTCTATTATGTAATTATCATTCTTTTTTTTAATGGTGAGAACAGTTAAGATCTAGTCTCTTAGCAAATTTGAAGTTCATAATACAGTATTGTTGACTATATTACTATGCTGAGCATTTGATCTCTAGAACTTATTTATCTACTAGTTGCAACTTGGTACCCTTACACATCTCCCCAACTCTCTCACTCCTTGGCCCCTGTTAACTACCTTTCTACTCTCTATTTTTATAAGTGTGTTTTTTAGGTTCCACATATAAGTGGTATCACATAGAACTTGCCTTTGACTTATCTCACTTAATATAACGCCCTCAAGGTCCATCTATGCTGTTACAAATGGCAAGATTTCCTCCCCATACTCTTTCTTCTTTTAAACTTCTTACCTTCAGTATCAGTTAGTATGACAGAATAATTGTTTAACACGTAGTTAGCCCCTTTTCCTAGTGAGGGCTGAATATACTTAGGCCATGTGACTTGCTCTGGCTCATGTCATAGCAATCTAAATTATGATTTCACACTCTTGCTTTGCTCTTGCACTTCTGCCATTACCAAGAGAATATGTTCTGTGGCTGCTGCCCCTTCAGTTTGACCCCAGAATGAGACCCATGAAAGAAGCCTGACTTAATTTTGGCCTTAGAGACAAACCTGGCTGAGTCTGTCTAAAATCAGCAAAACTTCAACTCCTGTGATCAAGAAAAATAAGTATTTGTTGATATAAGCCACCAAGATTATGAGATTGTTTGTTATGCAGAATTATTGTAATAATAACTGATTTTATAGATTGGTAAAGTCTTTGAGCTAACATTTAATGATAGACATATTGAGACAAGAAAAAATAATTCTCAGAATATATTTGAATCGTCAAGAAGACAAAAGGTTATTTTGTTATTTTGAGAGTCAATTGCTTATTTTCCATTTTTATGTATATTTATTTTTATGGATAATATTTAAACTAACTGATACTTAAAATTGTATTCTGTATTGTGTTAAATACTTTACATGAAGTATCTTATTTACTCTTCACAATAACTCTGAGAGATAGACCAAGTTATTACTAATTTACAGCTAAGGAAATGAAGGCATAGAAAGGTTAAGTAACTTACCCACAATCATTAGCTTGTAAGTAATGGATCCAGGATTCAAACATCGGCAAATGGACTGAAGTCCATGCTCTTGACATTGATATAATAAAGAAACACCTCTTTAGGTGACACAAACAGTCCATCATGCTCAGTGCTGATACACTGACACAAATGTAAAATAGTATTTTGTGTGAAAGCATCATTGTGCTTATTTAGTTTAACTTTAAAAACTCAGAAACATATAACCAGATTTTCTTTATCTAGGTATAGGTTTATCATTTAAATCTCTTCTCAATGTATATATCTATACCTCTAGGCCACTACTTGATGTAACCTGTACTCACACAGGTGATTTTTTTATGTTAAAAATATCTCCTTCAAATTTTATGGTTTAGGTCTGGTGAAATTTTCAGACCTGGTGAAAAGTCTTATTCATAGTTTTCATTTAAATTACAAATCTTGATACATTCTTAAACTTTATTCTTCTAAGATTCTTTCATCTTTCTAATTATTTTCATTATCTTTTTTGCTAAATCTCCTCTGAACTCTTTCTTCAGGGAATAGTCCTTATTTTGCACCAGAGTTAAGTACTACTTGCATTTTTGTTTCCTATTATCTTTCTAAAAGATCTCCAGAATTATTCTGAAACTTCAGGCTTTAACCTTATCTTCATGGATGTGTACTCTTTAGAGGAACCTCAACTGACCTTCTGAAATATTCAGCAGCACTTAGGCTACATTTCACTGATGATGCTTTATTTTCCCTAAAATAAGTTTTCTATCAAATTATAGTGAGTCAATTGAGAGTCTCTCTTTGATAAGGGTACCCAGAGTACAATAAGACTTTGTTGGCTTGATAATGCAAATACATATTGAGAGAACATCTCTATGTATTATAAGTACTTTTGAAACACCCCTGACAAATGACATGTAACAAGAGGACTGAAAGCATGTCCTTGCCAGAGTGTATGTTTGGTGATAGAGGTGAGTTGTCATGTGAAAGTGAAAAGTGTGTTGCATTTCTGCTTTGCTACAACCTTCTTTCAGCCATGACAGAAAAAAGAGAGGACATATAATACTGTGTACATTAAGGAGTCATTATAAAGATTGAATAAGATACGTAATAAAAATAAGAGAGAGGACATAAATATCATGGCAGTTGTCAGGTAGATTCACATTTACTCAGGCCAATTAAAAGCAATTATATAAAATCTAAAATTATATAAAATCTAAAGCAGAGCAAAATCTAACATATAGATTGGGTTAGAGCTGGGATTTGGTTCAGGATAAGATCTGTTAATTATGATTTATCTGACTTTCCTTTGCTTCAGTGGGAATTTGTTAGATGGTTTGCATAATGATAAAGTAGACTTTCCAAAGCGTATGAGTAGAAAGTAGCAAGATACATACAGTCTTCCCCTCACCCCATGCACACACATACTGAGACTGTGTTCCCTGTCAAGTGGATATTTAATATACATTTTTATTCCTTTGAGCCAAGTTTTCACAAGCTTGTGATTGGAGTCTGAGGTCTCAAGACCAGTCATGTGATAATATCATTCTAAATAGATTTTATTTTCATCTCCTTTCTAGGCTTATTATAAGTACAAACTAATAAGTCTAAAAAACTAATTTTTATCCATTTTGATGGGAAATATAACTTTCACATTTAATATTTTCTATTCTTAAAAAAAGTTTACAGCCTTATATGAAAATATAGAAAAATGTGACAGCCATTAAATGGCAGTTTGTCATGGAATGGAGGCTAGTACAATAGTTCAAGGCTTTTTCTTCATCCACCAGGAGAAATGCTCAGGAAAGAAATAATTCCAAAAGAAAAAAGAAATTATATTCCTTCTATCCAGAAAAGGGAGTACTGCTGAAGTCGAAGAAATGATTCTCAGCATAATTTTTAGTATTGTTGTTACTTTAATTGGGATTGGTTTGGGGTGGAGCCTGAGGTTATGCACATATAATGATGGTTTTTGTGCAAGGTTATGTAAAAGTGTTCTTTTTCTAGGAGCAACAGGAGCCTTGGATCATTTCTCTGTCACTCAGGTTTATAACTAACTAGAGAGGAAAACTCTGTAGGAACTAAAGGGACATTCTTCTCCCTTTTCCATCTCTCCAGGGAGACCTTCAAAGAGTAAAAAGTCAAAACCACTGGACATCTACTATTTATTTTTCTAACTGTAGCTAATTTCTGCCTGTGACCATCGACCTTATATCCTTCCTTTCATCTTCCTGTTCGCACCCCTGGACAATACTCTAAAAAGAAGGAGGGAGGGTACTTTGATGGGTAAATGAAAAACGGTCTACTAAACAATAGATTCAATAGCGTCTTTGAAAGAAAGTAATATAACGTCCAGAGGAAGGGTAAATCACTAGAACAAACAGGAGTAGCAAGTCACTTTCTGCTTCCCAAAAATTTCAATCACCAACCCCCATTTTGAGCAACTCTGCTGCAGTTCAAGAGCTCATTTGAAACAGGAGAGTCTGGCCCTCTGGATTACAAACTAATTTTATAGTTTTTTTTAAAAACCTCTTTCTTTGTTTTTCTAAATCTCTCTAGACTTTGCTGAACTTCAGTTCTCCACTGTCATTCTAGCAGCTTATATTCAGAAAATTTCCTCCAGGCTAAGAAATCATCAGAAGGTGGCCACACATCTTCCCTGAAAAAAAAATAATAATTGCATTTCTCCTCATTTAACATTTACTTACATTGTATGATGAGAAGCTGCTAACCAAGTCACCACCCTCTCACTCTTTAATATCCAGGGTATGGTTTAAAATTTATATTCAACTATTTTTGTGCTCATGACTTTTATTTTTCACACCCTTCAATATTTAAAATGCTAAATATCTGCAATAGTAATTAAATAAGATAATCCATGAAGACAATGCCAAACTCGCAAATCTTCCCTCAAAAGTAAAAAACAAGTAAAAATAGTCTTAAATTTTATTCTTCTTAGTGATTAAATCCCTTTGTTTCAGAAAGATATGTAATTGGGATAGACATTTAAATTGCTTAGGAAAATACTTTGATTATAATAAAACAAATGGTTTGAATAGTAAGTTATAAAAATACTTTACAAAATAAAAATATAATAGAAGGTAACTTCTATTTACTATCCCTACTGTGCATGTACTAGCCAAGTGATATATATTTTGGTGTTTTGTCTATTTTTTTCTTCAATTGGTGAAGATCAAATTCAAATTAAATTTAAATTACTTCCTCCTTTTTCTAGGTCTTCTTAGAGAAAAGTGTGTTATAGCTTAAATCTATAGGGAAGATGAACTGTTTTCATCTGTTCATATTTCTAACTTTCAAAAAGTATTTTTCAAATGATTTTAACTATATAAGTTAATAGCATCCAACTGATTTCAAAAGATTTATATACTAATTACAAATAACTCATCTATTAATTACAGAAAGACTTTAGAGGATTCTCTTAGGCAATGCTTTATGAATCTGTTTGAGAGGTTTGAAAATTCCATTTTTAAAAAATTATTTTTAGTACAGACTTTGTATTATTGTTACTCCTTTTTTTCAATTATTTTATTAAATGTATACTTAGTAAGATCTTACTATGTTCCAGAATAGGGCAAAAAAGGGCATTAGAGACTGTTGAAGGTTGATGGAGGAGGGATTGAAATTTTGGATAGAGAAGACAAGGAAGATCTCATTGAGTTGACATCTAAGTAAAAACTTGAAGAAAATAAGGAAGCAAGCCACCCGGGAGAGGGATGTTGTAGGCAAAGGAAACAGCAGGTACAAAGACCTGACTAGGAATATATCTATATTGCTCAAGGAATGGCTAAGAAGGCAATGAGGCTGTAGGGAACATAGCAAAGGGGAATTATATAGGTAGGCCAGAGAAGTTAGTAAAGGCTTGATAATTTTGATGAGGCTTTTGTTTTTTTTATCCTCGTGCTTTCACTTTGAGTGGGATATGAAAAAATTTAAGAACTCAGACCTAATTTGACATAATAGGATCATTCTGCTTACTGTGCCAAGGATTTTCTCAAGCACAGGCAAAAAAAAGTTAGCTATTGCAATAATTCAGGTGAGAAATGATGGTGGTTTGGGCCACAATGATAAGGGTGAGAGAGTTAAAGTAGTTGGGTTCTGCATATATTTTAAAGACGTATCCGATAGGAGTTTATTACAAATAAAGACATGACAGACAGAAATCAAGAATGATTCCAACCGATATAACTTTATTAACCAATGTCAACACAATAAATTTAATAATAAAGAAGAATGATTCCAAAGTTTTTGGCTTGAGCAACTGAAATTATTGAATTATGTACTTATTCATGATGCAAAAGCTTGAGAGAAGAACAGATTAAGGAAGTTTATGATTTTGTTTTGGAAATGTTCTGAATTTGAGATGCCTATCAGACTCCAAAGCGGAGGTGTTAAGGAGGCGATTGAATGTACAAGTTTGGATATTAGGAGATAGGCTGGCCTTCAAGGTATAAATTTTGGAATTATTAACATTTTGATGATTTAAAAACCCATGAGTCTAGCTAGATAAATACAGACATAGAAAAGGAGAAATCCAAAGCCTGGGTCCTGGAGTTTATCACTGTTTAGAGTTGGGGAAGATAAAGAGAGATCAGCAAAGGAGGTTGAAAAGAAATGCAGTGCGATAGGAGGACAAGCAGATAAAATAAATAGAAAAAGTATTTCACCTTTATCCCTCTGGTAATCACTGAACTGTTGTCTGTGTCTATGAATTTTTGTTTGTTTTTCTTGTTTGTTTGTTGCTTTCAGTTTTGTATCCCACATTTGAGTGAGATTATATGGTTCTCAATGTTTTGACTTTTTTCGCTTAGCATGATTATCTTGAGAACTATTCATGTTGTTGCAAATGGCAGTATTTCATCTTTTCTTATGGGTGAGTAATATTGCATTGTATATATGTACAACATCTTCTTTATCCAATCTTCTATCAAAGGACATTTTGGTTGTTTCCATGTCCTGGCCTCTATAAATAATGTTGCAATGAATATCGGGGATCATATATCTTTATGGATAAATGTTTTTAAATTTTGGGAGTAGATACCCAGAAGAGGGATTGCTGGGTCATATGGTAATGCTATTCTTAATTTTTTGAGAAACCTCTATGTTGTTTTGTATAGTACCAATTTACATTCCCACCAACAGTGTATGAGAGTTCCCTTTTCCCATAACCTCTCCAACACTTGTTATTACTTGTCCTATCAGTAATAGTCATTCTTACAGGTGTGAGGTACTATCTCATTGTGGGTAAAGGGGATAAAATATATGGTGTTGAAAGGAGATTTGACACAGGATAGTGAACGCACAATGCAATATACAGATGAGGTGTTGTTGAACTATACATATGAAACCTATATAATTATATTAACCAATGTTATCCCCCAAACTTTATTAAAACAAGAAAAGTATTTTAAGAAGGAAATAATTATCAACCAAGCCTTTTGCTGCTGACAGATCAAGTAGGATGTGGACTGAGAACTGGAAATTATAATTTAGCAGAGGGAAGTCACTGGTGACATTGACAAGAGCAGATTCAGTAGAAAAGTAGGAGGTATAATTGGAGCCGATCAAAAAATGAAATAGAGAATTGTTTTCAAGAGAGAGGTTTCTTTTTAAGATGAGAGAAATAATAACATATTTGTACGCTGATGGAAAAGATCCAGTGGAGAGGGAGAACATGATGACTCATTAGAGAGTGAAGAACTACTAAAGGAATTATTATTTAAGGAATTATTGTCCTTGTGATGATGTGAGAGAATGGAATCTATATACAAGTGGAGAGGTTGCCTTGCCCAGGAACATAAACAGTTCATCCTTATTGGTATCAGGAAGACATATCAAGTGAGCACAGGTGCTTATAGCAATGTATATGGGAGCTTGTGGATGTTTCCTTTTGAAGCAAGTATGAGATAGAAGCTGTTAGAGAATTGAAGATAAATTATGTCTGAAATTGACAATTATAGGTATTACCTGAATGAAGCAGAGGAATACAGTTTGATTGCCAGGCAGCACTGAGGGCCCTCTTGAGGTCAGTGGTCATGCACTGGAAGTGAAACCAGCCAGCATTCTTTTCTTGCACATGCTTTTCTTTAGCTTGGATAAACTGCTCAGTTAATTATTAAAAATGTTTAGTTTTTTCATGCTAAATGTTGTGCACCCAGGATATAAAAATGACTAAGAAAGAGTACCTGCCACAGAAGAGCTCACAGTCTACAGAATTTGAAGAGCCGTAAACTGATGATAATAATAATAAAAGTCTCATGATGATTTCTATAGTAGTTATACAAAGTGTGTTCATGACTTACTTTGCACTGGATGAAATTCAGTCTTTTACATATCAATTGGTCATAGCAAAGTAAAAAAAAAATCTTCAGAAAATGCTTTTTCACTTTGATATTTGGCATATCTGTGTGAAATGTATCTGTGGTATTTGTAATGATAGCAAAGTATATGCTTTAGGGAAATTGTTAGAATTACAGAAAATCAGAGCTGGAATGAAATACATGATTCAATCCCTTAATTTTCCAAATGAAGAAACTGGGTCTCAGAGAGGGAAGGCAGAATGCTTAAAAAGATATGCCTGATACTTTCAACCCAAGACTTTTTCTGCTTCGCTATTCTCCTACCTCCATACCAGAACTGGACTCCACCCAAGGCTCTGTAGTAATTCATACTTGTTATTATTCTAACTGGTCCTGGTACTGAACTTTTCTACTTGCAAGACTTCTCAGCCTTCTGTAGTTTGAGAACAGAAACTGCTCTGTTTTATTTCAGAGGTTAAACCAGGAAAGAACTAAAATGACCCAGAAGTGAAAAAAAAAAAAAAAGACAAAGCAAAAAGGAAAGTATAAAACTCTTCTGGATAGATTCTTTATAAGAGATTTAATTTTTTTTAAAATTCTGTCATTTATTAATATAACATAATTAGTGAATATTTATTATTTATTGTCAGGCATCGTGTGACACATAGAAAAATATAGAAGGTCCTCAACTTTGAGAGAATTAAAATCCATGGGCTAATAGAAAAACCTACTAATCCCTCCATTCTGCCCTTCTTCCTTTTGTAGTCTTCTCCTCCATTTATATTCTAGACTTACAAAAACTTGTAAGTGAAAGGAAGCATTATATATAATGAACTCAGTCAGTAATTTTATCCTTAAATCTCCAAAAAAAATCAACTAGGTTTAGGTAAACAATATATAATGAAAAAGAAAAAAGACTTTTTTTCCCCCTAAAGAACATAGTAAAGACTTGTAGTCCAGCCAGTCCAATTATTCAATTAGCTAACAGACAATTAAATCAACATTTGAGGGTCTATTATATACCCTGAACTGTTTTAGAAGCTAAAATATATTTATCGATTATTCATGCATAACATACAACATATAAAACATAAAATTGATGGTTACTGATGAGTTTAAGTTGATAGAAATATTTCTTTAAAAAGTTTCCATTTGTATACTTAAATAAGAGTATTTTTTCTCATATACTGCTTGTTAATTAAATGAACACAAGTTGGAAATGCATATATATAATATATATATAATTATAATATATATATATATATATATATATATATATATATATATATATTTTATACGTGAGTATAATACCACAGAGCCTCGCGTGCACACACACTCTCACACACACGTATATGGTAAAGGAGTAATGACAATGTACTCAATAACTTAGTCTGGTACTTGGGAGTAGAGGATGCTGGAAATCAGAGAGGCCAAGGTGTGCATGGAGTGTACTAAAGCCCTTTGTAATGATCATAAACAAATAGCTGAATAAGATGTTTATTATTATTATTATTATTATTATTATTAATTTATATATTTTTGGCTGTCTCCCTATTTACAGATAAAACAAGAAAATTAAAAACCATATCCATCTTACACCATTATTCTTGCTTTTTCCTACTGGTGAACAATCTTGCCTAGTTCTCTTTTCCTTTAATTGGTCCTTGGAGAGTCCTCTCAAACCTTTACAATGACATTCAGTGAATATTTCTGAGTGGTGCCAAGCCAAAATCTCTGTGATAGCTCACAAATTATAGATTGAACTAAAGCTGTATTACTTCTTTTGCAATGTTTAATGTATGAGTTTTTTTTTTTTTAATTTGGTGTGGCTAAGCTGATGATATATAATCCTTTTTTCTTTTTAAAGCTTCATGAATTTCTGTGAATATGGTTTAAAATATCTTCCTTGTATTGTTTTCTCTGCACATGGTTTGAAGCCAAATAATTACATATAAATGATATATTTCTGAAAAAGTAGAAATTGTCAGCAGAGATGGATTTAAGATACTTAAAAGTCACTGATTCTGCTTTGACAGTTTCACACAAAGAAAAGTGAGTTTTGGAATATTTGCAGATCTCTTCAACATCTCATAAATGAAATAAAGGGCATATTTTGGTGCATATATTACATCAGCCTCAAAATATTTTCAGTATTGAGTAGACAGGCTTTAGATGTAGGGGAAAACTTTAATAATGTTTTTTGATAAAGAGGAAAAAAATTTTTAAGTTATTCATGGGTGATTGTAATTTTCTGTATTTCTCTAACTTCAAAATTATTGAGTATGTTGCACATAAAATTTTAGTAACTGTTGTTTTGACAACATTTTATTGACTCATTAAATAATGCACTTTTATCTCCCATATACTTATTTATTTATTATTTAGTATTTAGTATTCTTGGACATATATTATACATATTACTTTTTATGTTTCCTGCCTTTAAAGACTAGATTGAGACCCTAAAAAGCCAAGAATTTGGTCTATTTTTTTCACTGCTGTATCTCCAGTACCCAGAACTGAAGCTAGGGAAGAGGGGTGGTTGGCCCTAGCTAAGCAATACTTTACAGATTCTACATTAGTAAAAAGGATTCCCCCTGCCCTCGCCTCAGAATTAAGAGCTTCTAGACAGATGAAATAATAGTCTACTATATTTGACTTATTGGTCTCCTAAGCCCTTGTGCTGGGGCAGACATATAGTTGTACATGTGCACTTTTTCCCATTTATGATCTTAAGAACCATTTGGTTGCTGCAGTGGCATATCTTGCCACTTCTGGCTACTGCATCTAGTCCCAATTCCAAATAATATATTTTCCTGAGGTTGGGTTCAGATATAGAGTGACATGATTTGACAATGAATCAATTCCAGATGTAACTGGGCAGGAAGAATAAGAAATCTTTGCCTTGACGGGGGAGACAGCCCAACAGAAGACTGCCTTGTTCATGGTTTTCCTTGGCCGCAATCAAAGTAGATAGAGTTGTTTTTGTTGTTGTTGTTCTTGTTGTTTTTAAAAGAAGCTGCACCATTTTAGCAGCCTCTTGCCCTCTGTAGGTGTAGATTTTTGGGAATCAGCACACAGAGAATTGATTGCCTAGGCTTAGGCAATGAACAAGGGCAAGCATCTGTTTACTAAACCCAGCTTCCCCCCACCCCCGCCACTTTTTCTTTTTTTCTCTTGCCAATGCAAATCCTGTAAAAGTCCAATCAACTGATACTTTATCAAATTTCTCTTCCAGGCTGTCAGCTATCTACCACTCTTGGTGTTCTTATCTACTTATGGTTCTTGAATATCGATTACCCTTGCTTCCTTTTGTAGTTTCTCTTCCTGAGAAACTCACTTCAGAACCCTGCCCATTTCCCTAATTCTTCTATCATTGGCTTTAGTCTTTGCCTGTTCCTTAGATCAACAGTAAAGAATGAGACTGTAGCACCTGCCTCTAGGCTTTTTCTCTATGAAAGGCATTTATACTGTAGATAATTATTACAGCTGTCAGGCTGGACTCTCTAAAGGGTTTTGGAGAGACCTGTCAGATCATGCTACCCCATTTCTCTGGCTCTTCCCATAGCATAACTTAATTTTCCCCAAGTCCTTTCCTCCCACACCTAATTTTTGTTTACATGTTATTTGGCTTGAAACTGCCTTATTAAGCATTTGCCAAGTCTGAGAAATATGTGATTAACATGACCTTTAGCAGTCTTGAATTTTTTGCTCAGGGTAAAAAAGATCTCTTGCAACAAAGATTCTTGCTGATACCTTATCTCTTTTCAAGGGATATATCAATCTGAAGAGTCTTTCTTTTGACAACACCTTATTGAAGTAGCAGCATAATCTAACTTTATAATGTTTTTCTTCCACAGCTCTCAAGTTTCCAGTCTAGGTATGAGTTTGAGGTCAAGATAAAAAATTCTACCAAAAATGTGTAAAGATAAAATTATTTTAAAACTAATTTTACCACTTTCTGAACATAGTAGAAAGAAAGAAAACATCCTAATTATTTTAATGAAAGAAACATAAATTGATGTAAAAACCTGACAAAAACTGTACCAAAAAGAAATTCAGAAATCAATAGCTTACATACATTCAAATAATAAACAGTTGGGAAACATAGTGGTAAATAGGCTGTGTTTACAATGGGAAAAATAAAACATTTAGGCATAAACTTAACAAGAAATAGGTAAAAGCTATTATAGAAAACTATAAAATATTCCTGAAAGACCTAAGAAGTAGACTTAAAGGAAAAAAACAGTTATTCTTTCCTCTAGGATCAGATGACTCAACATCTTAAGGACATCCATTCTCATTAATTTATAGATATGAAACAAATAAAAAATGACATTAATTTTGTTGTTGCTTTTTTATTTTGGTAGATGAATCTATTAAAAACTTTATTTGGGAGAATAGGCAAGAGAAACTCATAAAGTCATGAAAGAGAAAAGTAATTGAGAAAGAGTACTAAACTTATTGAACATTAAACAGTAAAAAAAATTCTGATAATTAAAATACTGAAATATTAGTGCTTGATGAAAGCAATGAAACAAGGTAGAAAAATCGACCCAGGTATATAGAGAAATTTAATGATAAATATGGCATCTCAAATAAGTTGAGACAAATGGATAAGCATATAGAAAAAGATTAAGGTTAATTTCATTTCTCATTGCAAACCAAGATTAATTTCAAAACTATCAGCTAGCTAAAAATAAAAAAAAATCATACAATCTCTGAAAGAAAATTTAGGTAAATTTTTTAATTAAATGAAGTGGAGAAAATATTTCTAACCATGATATATTTGCATACATACATGCAAAAAAAAAAACAACCAAAAAACTATTTTGCACAGCCAAAAAAAAAAAACAACAAACAACTAAGCCAAACAAAAAGGCATAAATATTTATATCTAAAACCATAAACAAAGGCAATTATTCCAATATAAAAATAGCTTCTCAAAATGAAATTGGTAACTCAGAAAAATGGGTTTAACAAAAAGCTCACAAATATTCAAATGTCTCTTAAATATATGATGTTGCTCATAAGAGAAATGTAAATTAAAACTACAATGAGATACATACCCAAAAGTTTGAGAACATACCTGTTGACAAGAATGTGGGGAAACAGGCACTTTCATATATTACTGCAGACAATAGAAAATTGCATATGCATTAACCCTAAGAAATTACTTCTAAAAATTTATTCCATATATATACTGGTGAAACAAAACAAAAGAAATTATGTATGTACAAGGCTATTCACTGCCATACTATTTGTACTAGTAAAAAACTAGAAACAACCCAAATATCCATTAACAGGGGACCGATTTTAAAAAATGGGGAACATTTATATAAAAGAGTACTCTGAAGATGTGAAAAGGAATGGGAAAGATTTTTATATTCTTTTATGGAGTGAGTGACAGAATATAAAGTTAAGTAAAAAAAGGCAAGTTAGTGTGTCTAGAATGCTTCCTTTGTGTAAAAAGTGGATGGGACATGTGGTGAAAAGACTCTAAGGTGACCCGAGTGATCTCTTTCTTCTGGTAATCATGCCCTCGTGTATGCCCTTGAATATTGGTGACTAGCTTGCAACCAATAGAATATGAATAAAAGATAATGAAATGTCACTTCCATGATTATGTTACTTTTCTTTGTTAATGTATAGGGGTTCTTTATATTTTCTGGATTATACATACATATACTTTTCATTCTCTTATTTTTTAATTTTTAAACTGATGTTCTTAATTTTAATGAAGCCCAATTTCTCTTTTATGATTAGTTTTTTTGTGTGTGTCTTCCTTTTAAGAAATCTTTGACTGAAGTTTATAAATATATTCTTTTATATTTTTTCTAGAATTTTTTTTAGCTTTCGCATTTAGATTTATGACCCCTCTCAAATTAACTTTTGTGTATAATATGAATTAGAAATCAATATTCACTTTTTTCTCCATAGACATACCCATGTCCCTATAACACATGGAGAGCTGTGTATTAAAAAGGTCATCCTTTCCCTACAGAATTGAATAATTTCCTAACTGGTTTTCTTGCCTCCAGTTTTGCCTCCTCTGGCATCTGTTCTCCATATAGCAACCAGGGTGTTTTTTTTTTTTAAAGATATTTTAAAAATATATTATTTAAATATTATTTAAATGTAAAATGATATAATTTTAAAATAATGTTATTATTTTAATGCTCAAAACTCTCTAATAGCTTTTTATCACACCCTAAATAAAATTAAAGATTCTTCAAATACCTTTTGGTCCAAATGAAGTGGGTAAATGCTGTGCTTGCCTCTTCCCATGATCACCTCAAAATTACAATAAACTACAGGATAACCATCATTGAGACTTGATAGCTCCTGAAGACTAGTGGAACAGAAGTTCTATAGCTAAAGATGTACAGAAGAAGCCATGTGGAGATTGATAAGATGACAAAGATGCAGAATGGACTGGTCCCACATCTGTGTGGCAGCTAAAAATTTGGAGAGGTATTTGACTCTGGAGGATCCCTCCCGAGGAGTGAAGTGTCCCAGTCCCACACGAGCTCCCCAGCACAGGATTTCAGTGCCAGGAAGAGAGGTCCCCACAATTTTCTGCTGTGAAAAACAGCAAAGATTGTGGCTTAGTGAGAAAGAGGGCTGCTGGAGTATCAGGTACTCCTCTTAAAGGGCCTATGCATAGATTTATTCACTGATGGACTCACTCACTCTAGAGTCCAGCACTGGGGCAGCAGCTCAGAAGATGCCAGGAACATACAGGGAGGAACTGAATTGGCTTCAGTTTAAGGACTGGAGGGGCAGCTTTCTTCCAGACAGATGTGCTGGCAGAAACCATTGTTTCTTTGCTGAGCCCTCCCCTCACCCAGCACCATACTGAGTCCCAAATAACCTGGCTAACACAGTTCGTTCTGCCCTGGTTTCTTAGACCTGTCCCTCCCAACTTGTGAGTCCAACCAAGCCCCTTCCAGTGGCTTTTCCATACAAATGGCCTGTCTTGGCTCATGCTGCTGACTTTAATAAAACCTTGAAAAGGTTCACAAACCCAGAAAGTGGTATCTGACCTCCATCTGTTTCATACCTCTTATTAAGTAGCCCCAAGCCTGGCACTAGTGGCAGCCACCCTCAGTTTACATTTTAGTCAATCCCAGGCACCTCTAAGCTCAGCACAAGTGGCAACTATCTGCACATCACTTTGTGGCCCTGGGCAGAGCACAGGCAGTGACTGATCTTTGCCTGAACCAGAGCCCCTCACAAGAGACTCCAGATCCAACACACCTGCTGGCTAGCTTCAGACCACATTAGAATACCACCCAACCACCTCCACAAACAACATACTCAAAGGGCGACTCAGCAGACCCAGAGCCCCACTAAAGTGAATCCTGCTCTGAAGGGTCAGCTCCTGCACAACAGCTTCTCCAGTGTAGTCATGGCCAGTCCTCACAACCAATCAGCCTGAGGCTCAATCCCTACCCCTAACATGCTGACAGCAACTGAACCTCAACTACACCAGGAGACACACAGCCCATGCAAGGGATATCCCTGGAGCACATTTCACCTCCTGTCATCATACTTTGTTTATTGCCTGTCTGACTCCTATATTAGAATGTAAGTTCTGTAAGAGCAAGAACTTGCTGTATTTCTATCTCCCAACACTAGAACAGCACTAGATACACTGTTGGTACTCACTCAATATTCGTTAAATAAATTATTGAATAAATGAAAAATCAAAATTGATGTCAATGATGTAGAAAGATATGAAAGTAATCAAAAAAGAGGGTTAAAAATGCACTTCTCTCTTTTTTTTTTTGGAGCTTTTAATTATTTCGAATTGTGATACTGCTGCTTCTCACATGTACTTTTGCTGTTATTCATATAGCAAAGTGCAGAAATATTTGGGTTTAAATCTTAATTTCATTGTGTACCAGGTCAGGAATCTTTGAAACTCTCTAAGCCTCAATTTCTCATAAAATGGGAATTAAAAATACTGCCTTGCTGTGCCATTATTATTACTATTATAAATAACTCATGTAAAACACTTATCCAAAGTATTGATGTAGAATTGTAAAAATTATAACTATTTTTATTATTATATTATTTCCTATTTCTAAATTAAAAGAGAATTTATTTAAAAAATCTTTGTATCTTCCACAGTAGAAAATATTTTATATATTAAGAACATAATAAATGCTTGTTGAATACATGAATAGATGCAGACAGGCACATAAGAACTAGAATTACAACTGAAGTCTGTTTTCTTCTTTCTCTGTGTCTTACATTAATTTTTTGATTAATAATGAAATTAATCTATCCTTAGGCTAATTAGTTAGGAAAATCTCTGGATTAAAAAAAATTTCTATTTTACATAGTCTCTTATTCCTTACAAAATATATTTTCATGTCTTAATTCTTCTTTGACTTTAGAGCTAGACTTTTTTGACTCCTCAATATATACAACTGTATATTTCAATGATTTTTTCAATAGAATATTTCTCCCTCATTCCTTTTCACTTCTAAAACTGCACAAGCTGTTAAAATGTCCATCCCTTCTGCTCCATTTCCTCACCAAAATCCTATCACATACCATATGAATTTTTAACTCTAACACCTGTCTACCCACATGGTTTCAGAGGGATAAATAAAAAAACAAACAATAAAGCTCACATATATCCTTATGCAACAATCCGACAAAGTCTATAAAACATAGTTTGTCAACACTGATTACCTACTGTGTACATAACGCCAGTGACTAGATCACCAATTAGCAGTGGTCACTGCTTTTCCGCTTTTCTTGGTTCCTGACCAATGATTTTGTTACTCTTAAATTTGTATAGCTTCGGAAACATTGCATTTAATGCTTTTACCTCATTATCCAGATGCCAAGCAGTCCTCCAAGCTGCATAAAAAGCTGTTCTGTGAGAGCTGCTTCCATCTTAGGATGTGGTGTATGACAGAAAAGAACAAGAAGGAAAGTGTGTTATTGCCAATTTTAATTCATTAATTACATAAATGCTTGCTATTATAATTTTCTCATTCTTATATTGGGTGTGCGTAGGAAAAAGTTTAGAGAAAACTTCTGTATGAAGCCCTAGCTCTGTAAATATTTACATTTCTATATACTGAGAATCAGTTAATGCCTCTGTAGGGTGCCTGGAATGAATGACAAGCTTCTCCTCCAAGCATCTTTTATTACCCCTTACTTCTTTACATTAACCTCTCTTTTCTTTTCTCCATCTGATGAGCCAGTTGGGAACTAAGGGGAAATGATGTGTGGAAGTAGCCCACTCTGGTGGGGAAGAGTATTATTAACATTGTTTAGAATTGCTGATATATGGTGATGAAGAAAAGCAGACCAACTTTAGGTTGGTTTTATCATTGTTTTAAGATTTTCTATAGACAACATTATTAATGGCACTCACGGTGTACCGCTAGCACTCCGCAGTCTTCACTGGCATACTACTGTTAGTTTGCCACAGTTAATGTCTGAACAGATATTAAGGAATATCATTGGGAATTCAATTCAGCAATGAGGATGACAATTTTCCTGAAGAGAAGAGAAAGACTTATCTTAATCTTGCTCTGTGTTAGGAATTGCATTTAACTGTTTCTTTTTCTTTGCTATTTTTTTTCTTGTTTTAAAAAATTTGTAATTTAAGAAGCTTGCTGGTAGGGCAAAGAAGTCAATTTATGAACCATTTAAGTAGTCTGGTCTATGCTTTTCTCTCTACTGTAAAATTCTATGAGAAAGAATAAAATAAAAACAACTTTTGGTAGGGCAGCTATGTTTTATAGTCATAGCACAGTCTAATCCCAATCTCGATTCTTCACCTTAAGAAAACATGCCCTGTAATGAGCACAGAAACCACTGATTCTGCTAACATTTTGGAAAAACGATTCAAAAAAGTGTCTTGTCCAATGATATCACATTTTATTGTATCTAAATGCCTTGATTATAAGATGTCCCATCATTTCCTGTATCACAAAGAAAGGAAAAAACAATGCCAATTATATGTGATACAGTGTTTCTTTATTACTTAAACATTTATTTAATCTGTATTGTAAACAAGTTTTGCTATTTATTTTGATGCAGAATTTGTAATTTATCACACTTGGGCATGCATATAAAAAATATAAGTAAAGTGAATTGCTTAAGATATTCTTAAAGTTTTTTTTATACTCAGAATCTATTTTATTTGAGATCACTTTTATTTAATTTTACTTTTAAATTTAATTATAGTTGGTATACACTATTATATTAGCAATATTAGTTTCAGGTGTACAATATAGTGATTTTACATTTTTATACCTTACAATATAGTTACCCCACTATTCTAGTAATCATCTGTCACTATGTAAACTTATCATAATATTATTAACTGTATTTTCCTTCACCTTTTTCACCCAACCCCTACCTACTCCTCTGGTGACCATTCCTTTGGTCTTGGTTTCAGTGGGTCTGTTTCTGTTTTATTTCTTTTTCGTTCATTTGTTTTTTAGATTCCACATAAAAGTGAAGTTAAATTCTGAGTTGTCAATGTCCATATTTCTTCAAACAATTCTGTATTCTGTGTCATCCAGAGTGTTGGTGATTTAGTACTTCTTAAAAGAATATCCTAAAGGTCTTTCAATAAATGATTGAATAAGAAGATGTGGAACATATATATACATAATGGAATAATACTCAGCTATAAAAAATGATGAAATATTACCATTTGCAACAACATGGGTGGATTTTTAGAGTGTCATGGTAAGTGAAATAAGTAAGATGGACAAGAGCAAGAATCATATGATTCTACTCATATATGGGATATAAAACAAAGCAACAAAAAATGAACAAACAAAACAAACTCATAGACACAGCCAACAGTATGATGGTTGCCAGAGGTAAAGGGTGGATGACGAAGGGGGTCAAATATGTGGTGACAGAAGGAAATTTCACTTTGGGTGGTGAGCACACCAGGCAATAAACAGATTATGTATTAAAGAATTGTACCTGGGAACATATAATGTTATTAACCAATGTTACATTAATAAATTTAGTAAAAAAAGAGAATATTTTACTGTATTTGTCAGGATTTTATTTTAAGGTATAGATATCCATTCTTCAAATTTTGATAATTATGTTCTTTTTATCTTACAAGAAGGTATTGTACAAGCAGAAGCAATGATAACTGCATCAAGACCTCAAACTTTCCAACAGAAATTATAAGCTTAATGTTAAGATCCATCATAAAATTAATGACAAATTTAGATGTTTTAAAATGAATAAGATATCTATATCTCAGTTGAGTAGACCTCACACAATTAGCTTCCTGGTAAACCAGAAAAAAAAAAATCTTCAAGGAGGCAGTGTAGGGTGGTGTCAGATACTGACTTAAGAGCGTTGGACCCAAGTTCAGAAAAGCCTAGTTTTTTTCTCTACTATTTTGTAACCTTGTGTGATAACAATCTACCTGAGTTTCAGTTTCCTTGTCAGTAAAGTGTAAATAGTAGCACTTCATTCTTGTTATAAGAATTAAATCAGATACCGTATGGTACAGTACTCAGTGTGACTCTTGGGAAAATAAGTGCTTAATAAATGATAGCGATGATGATGATGATCTGTAAGAGCTATATTTGGAATACAAAAACTATCAATCTTAAAATTATAGAGAATAAAAAGCAGAGAGAGACTTTTACAAAGTCACATTTGAGGCTATTGTATTAATCTTGGCCCTTAATCAGAGTATCTGAATATATTAGATACAATAAAAGCTGCAGAATTTATTTCTAGTAGTCCCTCGTATAAGGAATGTTGTCACAGTTCTTCAGGCAGAAGAGAAATAATAGCAGATTGAAATATGGATCTACACAAAGGAATGAAGAATACCAGAAATGGTAACAACATGTATTAACACAAAATATTTTTCTCTTGTTATTTAAATCACTTTAAAACAAAACTGTGTAAACATAAATAATCACAATGTCAAGTGGGATTATTAGATGTATAAAAGTAAAATACATGACAACAAGCCTGAGATGATCTCTTCACATAACACTGTATAAAGGCAGCTGATAGCAATGCATTACTGACACTGCTGCTTTTCAGGCTCTTCCCTTAGACCTTGTGGTAGGAAGCTCTTGACATGGCTCCAAAAGTTCCTTGTATAATCCTCTCCTCTTAGATATGGACTAGAAGCAATGACTAATGAAAACACAGTGGGATAGTGCTTCTAAGATTATGTTATAAAAGACTTCAGCTTTTGTCTTTCAGAGATATATTTTTTTCTCTGAGTCTTCTTTTGTGCTTATGTTAAAGATGAGGGTCACCTGGCAAGGAACTGAAGGAGCTCCTTGTCATCAGCCAAGGAGGAACTGAGGCCACCAGTTCAATAGCTCTTGGGAAGTAAATACTGTTAATCACCGTTGAGTGAGCTTTGCTATGGTCTGAACGTTTGTATCTCCCTCAAATTCAAATTCTAACCCCCAAGAGGTGAAATTAGTAGGTCAGGCCTTTGGGAGGTGATTAGGTCATGAGGCTAAAGCCCTCATAAATGAGGTTAGTGCTCTTATAAAAGAGATCTGACAGAGCTCCTTAGCTCTTTCCATCATACAAGGACACAGTGAGAAGTCTGTGACTTGAAAGAGAATGCTTATCTGACCATGCTGGCTCCATGATCTTGGATTCCCAGCCTCCAGAACTACAAGGAATAAATTTCTGTTTGTTTGTTTGTTCGTTTTTTTTTTATAAGCCTCCACGTCTGTGGTGGTTTGTTATAGAATCCTGCCTGAATGAACTAAGATGAGTTTGGAAGCTGACCCTGTCCTGCTTGAATCTGGACACTGCAGCCCTGGCTGACACCTTAATTGTAACCTTAATTGTAACCTTATTCAGAGCACCCAGGGAAGCCACTTTCAGATTCCTGACCCATAGAAACTGTAAGATAATTAATGTGTGTTGTTTTAAGCTCCTAAATTTGAGGGTAACTTGTAACACATAAATAACTAATACAAACTTAAAAGCTGAGTAGGCACTTGGTCTGTTTCTAACATTGTCACAGATGACCATTTTGCCAAATATTTTGACACTCTATAATGTGGGTCTCCTCGTTGAGCATTTGATATTAATCTTCTTGCCAAATACCATCCAAAATACTAATGCACTGCAAAATATTTTTAGTTTTTTGTGTGGCAGCCCCTTGTGTCTTGGACCAGTTGCCAAATCAATTAGGGTAAAACTAATTTCTACAAATTAACCCCCAATTTCAGAGTCTTGGTATAGTAGAAGTGTATTTCTTCATCTGTAGCTGTGTGGATGTTCCTGCTTAATGGGGCATGGCAGTATTCTCTTATGATTTTTTTGGGCTCTCAAGATTTTTAGACCTTGTGATTTTGCTTTTCCTTAATCAGATTCTATGAGCCCTTCATTTTCATCAGTGAACAGCAGGAGAAGCTTACCTGCTTATTAACAACCATGGCTGAAGTGATACACCTAGTTTTTGCTTACATTTCATTGATGAAAATCTGGCCTGTGGCCACATCTAACATAAGGGTGGCTGAGAAGTACAGTCTCTGCCTGGACAAACATGTCTCAATTGTGACAATTCCATATTCTGGCAGGAGGTGCACAGATTTCCGGTGAATAACTAGGCATTTCTGCTAAGGTAGAAAGATACAATTCAAGCCTTACTGCTGATATGTTTGACCTACTTTTTGCTGGCTTTCTGGTTGGGACAGACTTCAAGCAGTATGCTTAGCTCAAATCTTTGGTGCTCAAAGCTGAGTGGTACTTGGACAGATGAAAAGTGACAATTATTGGCTTTTCATTGTCTGTAGAATGAGGTCCAAACTCTTTATCCTGGCCTTCACAAACTTCTATGATGGAAAGTGAAGATATATTTATATCTATTAAATCTCATAACTCTGTTTCATGTGTTTTAAGGTCTGGCCAAACAATATTATTGTCCACACCAGTCTTTGTACCTTGGACAATGCTATGTTGTTTTTCTAGGAGTATCCGTCTTTTACAATTTTTTAATACCTAACTCAAATGCTACATTCTTCATGAAGCAACAACTCTTCTTTTTAAATCTTTTATCTTTACCTCTTTCAAATACTCATATACAAGTTAGTGTTCCAAAACACAGGGAAAAGTGGAGTGCTAGTAATATATTTTTACCTTCTAAAATATATTTTTATAAAGATAGGTAAACAAATAATGCATTTATTGAATGTTTTGTATTTTTATGCAACAATTATCACTTAGGAATTGTATCACACCCAGTAATTATTAAAATTTTCCAGGGTGATTACTTGATATTCTATCTGTGTATAACAGGCACATACAGGAAATAATTCCCAACAGACAAGTGCCTTGAAATTTGTTGTCTATTTGATAATTATTGGTCTGAGTTGTGCATTTTATTTAATTATTTCAATTTATATGCTATTCTTGATAAAAAAAAATTAATAAAAGTTTTAATTTTTCTAATATGTTATTTCTTATTGTCTAAAGCTACAAAACAAATTGCGTTTTGATATTCTCTTGTAGTAATAAATTTGACTATGAGGTCACTTTGGCTGTCACCAAAATTCAGGCATGCATTAGTTTGGATGTGCTCCTGTCAAATCAATGTAATCTTTTATGTAATCAAATCAATATTGTTTTACCATCAAAATTTATTTGAAAAATTCTATTTAATGAAACTTATTCAGCCTTGCACTTATAGATATTCGTGCACTTCTTTTATGCTCTATATTAGATTTTAAATTTTTTGGTGGTAGATATTGTATCATAGTCATCTTTGAATCTCTAATAGTGCCTAACAATGCTTTTTAAAATTAAAAATTACCTTGTCAGATTTTAAAGGCAGTTTAGAGCTTTTTTAGTCCAATGATTTTAAAACAATGCCTAATGTAAATCTAGAAGTTCTTATGCTTTTGGCAATGCCCTACTTTAATCAATGTGCCTCTACAATAGTGTATTATACATACTGAGTAATATTTTATTTTAAAAGTCTCATTTGGCTTTAAAAAATTAAAAAAAACCAAACTTTTTAAACCATCTCATGGATTAACTATAAGATGGACATGAGAAAGTTTTATTATATAAACCAGGATAGGTTTGGTTATGCTATAAAAATGAACAATCCTAGATCTCAGTGGTTTAACATTGGGAAGACATTTCTTCCTCATGCTTGTTGGTCAAGTTAGATTAGCAAGGAGGATCTTTTTAAAATTGCCACTCAAGAACCAAAGTTAATTGAAGCTTTATCTTAACACATGCTTTTAGGATTTTTTTTTTGGCAGAGAAAGAAAATGTGGTGAATCAACACAGGCTCTTAAAGCTTCTTTGTCATGTTCGCTCACTTTTCATTGGCTAAAGTAAGTCACATAACCATGCCTAACTTCAAAAAGAGCAGGAAAGTAAAATCCTACTCTGTAGGATAATAAAGATCTGGATAGAATATTTGTGATAAGCTCTAAAGACTGTCAGAGTTAGGAAGTTTGACCAAGCTCATCTAACCATTTTTCAGCATTTCTGATTTAAAAAAAATTTTTAATCCTTATTGAATTATAATAGACAATTAGTTGCTGTGTTTACATTGTACAATTCAATAAGTTTTTTTTTTAATAGTTGGCATACAATAATATACCAGTTTCAGTTATATAGCATAGTGATCAGAGATCTACATAATTCACCAAGTGGTCACCCTATTAAATTTAGTACCCCTCTTCCTCCTTACATATTTATTACAACATTATCTTTTCCATGATACATTCTACATCTCCATGTCTATTCTGCAACTATTCATTTATATCTTTTAATTTCTTTGCCTTTTTTTGTTCTCCCCAACACTGCTCCCATCTAGTTTCCCTCTAAATATTCTATCTATGAGTTTATTTTCACTTTTGTTGTTCTTGTTGTTTATTTTATTCTTTAGGTTTCACTTGTTCGTGTATCATGTGATATTTGTCTTTCTCTATCTGACCCATTTCATTCAGCACAATACCCTCTAGGTTCATCAAGGCAATCTTTCCACCCTCTTCTTTTTAGTATGAGGGTGTCTTTTAATCTGAAGTGAGTCTCTTGTAGGCAGCATATGTAAGGGTCTTGCTTTCTGATCTATTCAGCCACTCTATCTTTTGGTTGGAGCACTTAATTTTTTTTCTTTTTGAGGTACTTGTTGATAGGAATGTAGTTATTACCATTCTTTATTTGTTTTTTTTTTAAAATATGAATTCTTAAAGAAACCCCTTCAACATTTTCTGTAATACTGGCTTGGTAATGATGAATTCCTTTAGCTTATTTTTTGTCTGGGAAGCTCTCTATCTTTCCTTTGGCTCTAAATGGTAGCTTTGCTGGATAAAGAATTCTTGGTTGCAGATCCTGGGTTTTCATCACATCGAATATTTTGTGCCAAGCTCTCTGTCCTGCATAGTTTCTTTTGAGAAATCAGCTGCCAATCTTATGGGTGTTCCCTTGTAGAAAACTACTTTTCTCTTGCTGCTTTTAAGATTCTTTCTTTGTATTTAACCTTTGGAATTTTAATTATAATGTGTCTTGGTGTGGGCCTCTTTGGATTCATATTTTGGGGGTAATCTCTGAGCTTTCTGGGATTATATGTCTATTTTCTTTACTAGGTTAGGAAAGTTTTTCATCATCATTATTTCTTCAAATAGTTCCTCAACCTTTTGTTTTTCTTTAGGTAGCCTATGATGTGGATATTTTTACATTTAATTGTGTCCTATAGTCTCCTTAAATAAATATAATCTTGGCTTCTTTTTTTTTTACCATTTTGATTGAGTGTCCTTGGCTTTCCCATCCTCAATATAAATTATTTATTTCTCATCTTTATTTACTTTGTTTATTGCATTATTATACTTCTCATTTCAGATAATGTGTTCTTCATTTCTGACTGATTTCCTTTTATAATTTCCATTTTTATGCTTTTTATCTCTTTGTTGAAGTTCTCACTGAATTCATCTACACTTCCTTTAAGTTAATTGAGCATCTTTATAACCAGTGTCTTGAACTCTGCATTTGTTAGATTACTTGATTCCATTATTTCTGGATCTCTGTTCTGTTATCTCATATGGTTTCTGCTTCTTTGTCTTCCCATTTTGACTGCCTTTCTGTGTCTATTTCTACATATGAGGCAAAGCTCTTAAGTTTCCCAGTCTTATTAGTTCAGCTTTGTGTGGTCAGTGTCCAGTGGCATAGTCCTGAGAGGGGTTCATCAGCAGGCCAAACTTAGCCCAAGTCTGTGCCCCTCCAGGGCCACCTGTTAAAATTTGGCAAGCAATCCACAGATACTATACTTATAGTTGCCTCAAAAGATCGCACCAGAAACTGAGGCCAGCTGCCACCATCATGAGTCTAGGTGTTGCTCAGCAAGGGATCCCTAAGTGAGAATACACTTAAATGTGGCTTGGGAGGGGCCACGAGTTGGGGAAGGCAGAGTTTCAGGGAATTTTTTGGGTGGAGCTACCTCTGTCATTCAGTTTGATGATGTCTTGGCTCTGGTGGCACTGAGTCCACACACTGGAAGTAGAGAGGATTCAACAGAGGAACAATGGATACTGCTGGCACTTCTGTACAAAGTGAGTCTTGCCTCAGCCCTCACTCCAACAACTCAGTGTCCTCCTATAACTCCCTGGTGTTCCTTGCACAACCTAATCAGCACTGGTGCTCAGAGTGAGCAGGTGGGTCACTGGGAAAGTCCACTCATAAACCTTTAAGAGGCGTCTGCAGTTGCCATGGGTATGGCCTCTGTCTCACTCAGCCACTCTGGACTGGGCAGCCTCTTATCCTTGTCCCATCCTACCTTCTGCCATTGCAGTGTGATTTCTTAGATTTCTCTCTAATTGTATAGCTTATTGATCTAGATCTCAGGCAATATATCCTTGCTGCTACTCCTTGTTTCTGTCACAACTTTGATTTGGTTGCAGGAGGGATGAACAGAGCATCTATCAGCTACTCCATTTTTTCTGTGTTTGGCATTTCTGATCTTCTATAACTGCCTGTTAGATAGTTCCTCTCTGCTCTTTCTACTGCACTATAGATGAACATTGAGTCTAGAATAAACGATGAAGTCTTTGTTGGTTTTCAGGAGAAAAAAGAGCAATAAAAACTAAACAAGGCATGAGAGGTTTTCTTTGATTATACATCTTCTCTTTAACATTAGCAGTCCTGACCTCTACTTGATTTTCCTTGGTTTACAAATTAGCATGTATTTGCTCCCTATCAAAGAAAAAATATTCGTGCTCCTCTTGCCTCCTTTTTTTTGCTTCCATTCTTTCCTTGATTCCAGTAATACTTTGTTCTCCTATTTTCTTTATACTTCTAACTTCTCCTGTCATGTTTTCTGACCATTATACTACTCCTTCATGTGTTCCCAAATAGATACCCTCTAAAGTCAATTGTTAGTATACAATGGCTCTCTTTATGGAAATGGAGAGTAATGAACTTAGGTCTAAATTCTAGGTCTAGCCCTTATTAGTGTTAAATCTTTGATGTGTTAGTTCACTTCTCTAAGCCTATTTTTACATTGGTAAAAATGATATTAATCCCGTAACATTTTAAGGAAGATTAAATGTGAAAAACTTGGTGAATAATAAGTACTCCCTAAATGCTTTTATTACTTCCCTTTCCATTTGTTTCTCAAACCCCTTACTTCAAACCTCATTTATTTTTATTTTTTGCCCAATTTACTGAAATTGTTTCTGAACTGACTTTGTGTTAAGTTGCTCGAGTTTAATTCATTTAAATAGTTCTACTGCACAGAATAAAAAATATGTCTATTTCTTGAGTGACAAAGTAAGAAAGTTCAAATCCACTCATTTTGTCAGTTAAGATGACCTCAGTAAAGTCTCAAATTATATTTTCTACCATAACTTCATTATTGTCCTGAAAGAAAGTCTTTTCTCTGATGGATTAATTTGTTGTGAAATTAAATTCTATATGCACCAGAACATTTTTTCCCTTGACTCATCCCTGGAATGTCTTCCTTGTTCCCTTTTGTTTTAGTTTTTCTTATTTAAAATTCCATTTCTCTTTTTTAAGTCACCCAGGGCTTCTCCAGCCTTATGAGATTTTGTTTCCTTTAGACTTCTATAGTGCTCCCTGACTTTACCACTGATTTGCTGGTAAAAGTATCTGAAAGTACACTGTCATGCATATATATTTATATTATAGAAACGTATTATAGAAACATATTAAGTAAGGCAGGCTAGTTGTTGTAATATATAAGCTCAAAATCACAGTAGCTTTATAAAATAGAAGTTTAGGTGTTGTTTATGTAATAATACATAGAGAGTACTTCAGAGATGCCCTTTCATAAAGTGATTCAGAGACCCAGCTCTTTTCACCTTGAAATTCCATCATCCCTTAGAGCTATGCTGTCCAACTTTGTTGTCAGTAGCCTGCTTGTGGCTATTGAGCATTTGAAATGTGATGTGCTGCTAAACTGTGGCATACTGAAAGTTTAAAATGCACATGGATTTTGAAAATAGTGTGATGAAAAGAATGTAAAATACTGAATTAATAATTTTTAAATTGATTATATGGGGAAATGACAATATTTTGTATATATTAACTTACATAAAATACATTAGTAAAATTACTTTCACTTTAATTTATTTTTATATGGCTACTAGAAAAGTTTAAATTTCACATGTGACCATATTTTATTTCCATGGATTGCATTGCCCCGGAGTTCTCTTGGATCATCCTTTGGATCTTCTGTAGCTGGTGGAAGACAGAGAAAGAAAAAAAAAAGTGCAGATGATCATAAACTTTTATGAGTCAGGCCTGAAAAAACACACATCACCTCTGTCCCAATCCCTTGGCCAGAATATAGACATATAGCCTCATTTTTCTGAAGAAAGACTGAGACGTGAAGGTAAGTGTATGCTCCGGAGAAATAGGAAATAGGTTTTAATGACTGCATAAGCTGTCTTTTATGCATGTATTTATGTCTCTCTCTGTGTGAATAAATGTCTTGCTACTCACGTTAAAGACTTATGTTATTTTTCTAATGTTAAATCCTAAGATTTTGGAGTCTTTCCCTGCCGAACACTGCACAGTCATTTAAGCACACAAAGTCTGACTAAATACTTTCTTACTGATTTGAATATCAGAGAAAACAAGGAGACAGAGATGAGTGTAATTAAATTGGGAGATTCTAAAGATACTGGCCTTACCAGAATGTGTGAATATGGATGAATACGTTTAGGTTGGTAGATGGGGGTTGGGAGTCAGGGAGGTGAAGTGCAAAAGGAGGAATAATTGAAAATTTAATAGAGGAAAAGTTTATGAAAGGTAATGAATACCAGACAGTGGAATATAAACTTGATGAGATAGATTATAAAGTGATTTAATGACAAGTGCAGGGGAAGTGGTGAGACCATTATTTAAGATACTTGATGCTGTGTGCTTGATATATTGGAGTGAGAAAAAACTTGGAGTAATCGAGTCCTGGAAGAATATTGATGATATATTGAGGTCAAGTCAGATTCATTTAAAATATGTATTAAGAGGCAGAAAGGGAAAGGTGCTGTGTTATTAACCTGCTAAACTTTTGCTGCTTCCCTTTCTAAACAAAGACATCAACTCTGTTTTTGTGACATGGTATATAGCAAGACTTCTGTTTGTTTATTCTTCACATGCAAATTGCTTCTTGTTTTCCAGCCAGTCTGCTCATTTCAAAGCCTGCACAGGCTAGGTGGGAGGCTTATGGGTTTGTAGCCCCAAATAACAAGGAAATGCTAAAGTTACTTTATTTTTAGAAAAATTCCATGTGGTGTGCCATGAAATCAAGCTGTGACTGTTTGGTGTCAGTCTCTTTTGTCATATCAATTGTTTCAAAACCTTTCTCCCATTGAACAGGGTAGCGGAAGTTCAAATACCTGAGAAAGGAGCCATCTCGGTCTGGAGATGTCCGTGTGGGTTGACGGGAGTGTCATCAATAGTCATAGGTACTTGGGTTATTAACCCATCTGCATTGTTTTAAATAGAGACATTACCTTTTAATTTTTGGTGATGTTAAAATTGAGACAGTGGAAAATCTGTCACTAACTTAGCAGTGGCAACTCTGTGTGTGTGTGTATGTATGTGTGAGTGTGAGTATTTGTATGAATGCCTGTATATGTATGTGTGAGCGTGTGTGTGTGTGTATATGAATGAATGTGTGCATGTCTGTGTGAGTGTGTGTATGTGTAAGTGTGTGTGTGCATTAATAAAGGTTTTCTACACTCCATAGTGGTTATGGATGAGGGCTAAGTAGGTTGAGTGCTTATGGAAATCTTTTATGATACCACACCAGCAGCACTGATTCAAAGTGCTTATGGATATAGACTGAATGTCTAAATATCCTTCGCAATATTGTAATCTGATAACCCCATTCCAAAGCATCCAGATAAGCTTTGTGTTTTCTATTTTTTGTCATTAAATTATATGTTTTAATACTACGTTTTTAAATAGCACCTTTTACTGTTCTAAACATTGTACCAACTATTATGTCATTTAAACTTTATAGCAATTCTTTGAGGTAAGGAAAATATAGCTATTCCCCTTTAACAGGCTAAGAAAGCTGAGATCCAAACAGGAAAAGTGGCTTACTCTAGTTTGTACCATGTGGTATTGGTGGTAGAGCTGAGACTGTGGATATGCATAATCTTACTTCATCTCTGGAGGCAGGGGAAAAGAAGCAGATATAGTCATCTTAATGGGAGTGTGATCTGATTAATTGAATTGTGGATAATTTGTTTTAGAACCATTTAGAATTGTTGTTAAAAATACAGATCTCTGAGCCCAGAGAAGATCTACAGAGTCACAATTCCCAGATGTAGTGTCTGAGAATCTGTCTGTAGAAGCCATCCTAGGTGATTTTATGCGTACTTAAGTTGAGAACCACTGGAAAATAGAGTGCAATTAGGCATTAGAGTTTAACTGTTCTAGATTTGAGTCACAGCTGTTCTACTAAGCTGTTTGACACTGAGCCACAATGTTCTTTTATTTAAAATGTGAATAATAACATCTGCAACTATGAAAAAAAGTCTTAATGTATAAGAAGAAATGCAGTGAAAAATGATTTTTGGAAAAAATGCTAAGTATAGCTTTAGCCATAGCCCTATTGCTGAGAGACAGATACTAATTGAAATCCTTTTATGTTACCCACATGAGACTACAGCAAGAAAAAAAAAAAAACACTAGTAAAAAAAATTAAAAATAAAATAAACTTGACTATAGGTCAAGCAAACTTATTTGGCTAATTTAAGAACCCAACTGAAAACCATGAACTTCAAGTTTAGATGGAAACATTAAACTTCCGAACTTCAGAGTTTAAGTTGTCTTTAGCACAGTATAACTCTGATCGCCTGCTTGGTTAATTTTTTAAAAAATTCAATTCCCCTGGAAATCCTAGAAGCAGGACATGAATAACTTCAAAAGAAGAAAATCTTTGTTGTTTGAATAGCACTGATTTTCATGCAGTTGGAAAAAATTACTAAAATTTCTCTTGAAAAGCAGTGATTGAAATGTTCTAAAATTTAAAGAACTTTTTTTTAAAAAAAATATCAGCTTCAAAACAAAATTTCTTAAGGTTTTTATAAAACCAAAACACCAAAACCCTTATGGGTGCTCTCTTATCTCGGCCTATATATTGTCTGCTAATCTGACACTCTGAATATTTTGAGGAAAAGAATTTTATGTGTTGTGGAGCCAGATTTTTCCAGTGCCTCAGCTTCATGCTGGGATTGGGCCAAACTCTAATGAAAACTTATTTAATTTTGCCAGGCAAAGAAATTAATAAAAATAATAAACCTTTCTTAGACCCATAGTTTGGGTCGGACACTTCACCGAGCAGTTGGAAAATATGAAATCAATAAAAACAAAATTTCTATACTGTAAGCAATTTCATAGTTATAGTCTGTAGAAAGGAATTGAGATGCTGGCAAATATACATCAGCAACAGTGATTACATTAGAATTCTTTATGTGCTCAGTTCATGGAACTGTCAATTTGATTTGGGGGATCTTTAGGAATGAAAGTTTTCCTGTAATATCCATTATACAAAGAGCTGTTTGGTGAGTGGCTTAGATTCGGTCATCTGGGGAATGAAGAATTGAGGATACTTTTTGGTTTTGACCTTGACTACTTATATGAACAAAGACCAGCCTTTTGACATTTCACCCAAGCTTTAGAAAAATAAATTACTTAGCAAACATTTAAATCATGTTTGAATGTATTTTTTGCTGAAGTAGATGGCTGGCTCAGTGTTCAAAAGATAGACCAATCAGAGGAACTGGTTTAATTGCTTGATTGCGTGATTGATGAAAGTTGAAAAAAGTTGATTTAGAAAACAAAGTACATATAAGTGGGAGAAATATCTCTTTGCATAGGTTTTTGGGATGAGATATCAACTTATTTGAAGAGAATTCTAAGCAAAGCTGCAAGGTTGATAATCATCCTATTCCTTGTGCCTGTGAAAAAATTTTAAAGTATAAATCTAATTCTTCAAATCTGAGATGAGTCGGTTGTGTCATCATGATTACTTTTATACTGTTCTTGATAAAGGAAGAGAGTAAACATTTGCACAGCTGATAATAGACAAGCTTAACCCAAAATAGATAACATGGCCTGGTCTCTAAATTAAGAAACAGAGCTGAGCTGTCTCATTAATAAGATGTCACAGCTCTGGTTCTTCTGACGCCAATGACAGGTGTGCTGTGACCATTTCCCAGGGATGTGGGAGAGAATTAAATAAATGAAGGAAAGTTCTTTGAAAAATGTGAGAGTAGCATGTAAACTTTGTCTATGATAGTAAGGTCCTTAAAAATTGGCACTATATTTAAAATCCCTTTGTGAAGTTGCACAGTAACCTATTGTAGCTGTATTTAAAGGGGAATTTTGCCAGTCATGGAATAAAATGAACTAAAACATTAAAAAATTTTACATCCCACAAAGCCAAATTTCAATTAGATATTATAAAGAATTGTTTGTGAACTGATTTGCAGACCTGAGTTAAACTTGGTTTCAAGGTTCAAGTGTCTAGGCAAGTTCTGTAAAATATTTTCTCAAGATATTCTGGAATTAAGGGTCTAAAAAATTACAAAACATAGCATAATTTGCAATTCATAATGAACACAAAAATGTTATTTACTCCGAGAAGTCCTACAAACAAAGTAAAACCCCACTGTGTTTATTTTTATTTAACCAAGCATTTCTTAGATTTAGTCGATGAGAACCCCCACCCCTTGTACCCCTTTTTTATTTTTCTTTCCCAACTTGGATATGAGCTATTTAAAAACATAGTATTAAAACATACAATGTAATGACAAAAATATAAAACACAAAGCTTATCTGGATGCTTTGGTATGGGGTTATCTGGTAGCCCTCAAAATATTCTCTGTGTCAATAAATTTATTTCTGTTTTTGTTGTTCTTGTTATTTTGTTCTTTAGATTCCATGTGAAATGATTTGATGTTTGTCTTTCTCTATCTGACCCATTTCATTCAACGCAATACCCTCTAGGTCCATCAAGGCAATCTTTCCACTCCCTTCCTTTTAGTCTGAGGGTGTCTTCTAATCTGAAGTAAGTCTCTTGTAGGCAGCATATTTAGGGGTCTTGTTTCATTATCTATTCAGCCACTCTATCTTTTGTCTTTTGGTTGGAGCACTTAATTCTTTTCTATTTGAGGTACTTGTCAATAGGAATGTGGTTATTACCATTCCTTATTCATGTTTTCAGTACATGTTTTTTCTTCTTAAAAAAGTTTTCTGTAATAGTAGCTGGGTGTTGATAAATTCCTTTTGTTTATTTTTGTCTAGGAAGCTCTTTATCTGTCCTTCAATAGCTTTGCTGGATAAAGTATTCTTGATTATAGATCCTGGGTTTTCATCACATTGAATATTTTGTGCCAAACTCTTCTATCCTGCATAGTTTCTTTTGAGAAATCAGCTGCAATCTTATGGGTACTCTCTTGTAGGTAACTATCTGCTTTTCTCTTGCTGCTTTTAAGATCTCTCTTTGTATTTAACCTTTGGCATTTTAATTATAATGTGTCTTGGTGTGAGCCTCTTTGGTTCATATTTTGTGGGGTCTCTCTGAGCTTCCTGGAGTTGTATGTCTATTTCCTTCACCAGGTTAGGGAAGTTTTCCATCATTATTTCTTCATATAGCTCTTCAATTTCTTATTTTCCTTCAGGTACCCCTATAACACAGATATTTTTACTTTAATTGTGTCCCATAGGCTCCTTAAATATTATTATATCTTGGCTTTTTTTTTCTTGCCATTCTGGTTGAGTGCCTTTGCTTTTCCATCCTCTATGTCAGTGTTTTTGTCCTCTTCTTTATCCACTCTGTTGATTCCTTCTAACAGACTCTTCATCTCAGATAATGTGTTCTTATTGTCCAACTGGTTCCCTTTTATAATTTCCATTTCCATTTTTATGTTTTTTTTATTTCTTTGTTGAAGTTCTCACTGAGTTCATCTACTCTTCTCTTAAGTTCATTGAGCATCTTTATAACCTATGCTTTAAACTCTGCATCTGTTAGATTGCTTGACTCCATTTTTCCTGGATCTCTGTTCCGTTCTCTCATATGGTTTCTACTTCTTTGTCTTCCCATTTTGGCCGTCTTTCTGTGTCTGTTTCTATGTACTAAGCAAAGCTCCTAAGTCTACCAGTCTTATTAGTGTGGATTATGAAGTAGATGTTTAGTGGCACAGTCTGAAAAGGATTCATCTGCAGGCCAAATTTAGCCCCAGTCTGTGCTCCTCCATGGCTACCTGTTAAGATTTGACAAGCAATCCACAGATGCTATACTTATAGTTGCATCTGTTGTACTTATAGAGGCTACGCCAGAAACTGTGAGTTTTAGCTGCCATCAATATGAGTCTTGGGCTTGCTCAGCAAGTTGCACAGGACTTGCCAAGGATACATCTGGATGCCACAAGTCATACTATTGATTTTCTGTCTGATTTGAAAAAAGAGAATTCTATAGCCTCTTTCACCACTGATTTGAATTTGAACACTTGTAAGCCAAAGATATCCTACTTTTATTCTATTGGATAGTTCACACCCTTGTATAATTTTTTAAAACCTTAATTTTTAAAAAAAATTTTAATTATGGTAAAAGACACATATGTAAAATTTATTGTCTTAACCATTTTTAAGTGTAATGTTCAGTGGCATTCAGTACATTCACATTGTTCTTCTACCATTTCTTCTACCATCCATCTTCAGGATTCTTTTCATCCAGCAAAATTAAAACTCTGTACCTAAAACTTTGTACTAATTTTCCATTCTCTCCTTTCCCTATCCCCTGGTAACCATGGCTTTCTGTCTCTATGGGTTTGACTATTCTAGGTACCTCAAATAAGTGGAATTATACAGTACTTGTTTATTTGTGACTGGCTTATTTCACTTAACATAATGTCCTCAAGGTTCATCCATGTTGTAGCATGTGTCATTTTGTTTGTTCATATTTATCTGTCAATAGACACTTAGATTGCTTCCATCTTTTGGAAATTATGGTGCTATGAATATAGATGTACAAATATCTCTGAGTCTCTGCTTTTAATATTTTTGGGTGTGTGTATATATTTAGAAGTAAAATTCTGAATCATACGGTAATTCCATTAAATTTTTTTTTTAAACAAACTGCCATACTATTTTAGCCTTCTTTAATTTTATGTCCTTATTAGGTACAAAGAACTCTGCTCACCCTTGTTTCTGTTGACATTTTTTAAACTAATTTTTGTACTGGCTGACTGAAATAATTTAACAACCTTGAATAATTATCTCAGTGTAGGACTATATTGACAGAATTTTACACATCTTTCATGGCTCTGCCTTCAGTTAGAAGTGGGTAAAAAGCTCAGAGTCTTGCTGCCTAAAGTGTGATCTGTGGACCAGCAGCATAATTCTTAGCTGAGAGTTTTTTAGAAATGCTGAGTCTCAGGCCCTACCCCAGACCTACTGAATGAGACTACGCATTGTAACAATATTTCTAGGTGATCTTTATGCATATTAAGTGCACAAGAAACATTGACTTAGAGGGTTTCTCATGGTTCTTTTTATTTTGGAAAATCTGTAAGTTTTAGAGTGAGCATAGATATTATTACTTAATATTTGCTAAGCATTTTTTACTTTTGTTGCATTAGTGTCAGATTCCAATGGAATAAGACTACAAGAAAAAAATTTTGGTCATTGGTCATAGCAACAGTGAGCTCTGGAACATTCTAGAATTCAAGATGTCTGGGAAATCAATTATTTAGATGATATTAGGCTAGAAGTCAGGGACCTGAAAAGACACAAAAGTGAGTGCAGAATAACTGGCAGAGTAAAGAAATTACCAAAATCTGATAAATTTATCAAGAACATAAATTATGTTTACTGAACTTTGCATTCACAGACTCTCATAATATATGTGGCGTATAATAGGTGAAGAATAAATATTTGTACAATTGAGTATTTGCAGAACTAATAGAAACCAAGTCTGAGATCTGGATGTGGAGGTCTGTAATCACAACAGTGGAATGGAACACTTTGGAGTCTGTCCTAGGTGGTACTGTTAATGCTTCCAAAGACTGAGACCCTTATGAGGGTAGATTTTGGCATTTATATCTGGCTGTACTTTGACCTAAAGTAACTCTGCCATGGGAGTCTGAAGAATTTTAAGTTCTGACATTTTAAGTGTAAAGTTGGACTCTAAATAGAAAAAGGTAGTCTTTGGTCTTTAGGAAATCATTTTTTAAAACAGACCAAATGGTTGCAGAGAAAGGTGACCTAGCTTTGAGAAAACCCAATACATAAATATCAGAACTGCCAAAAGAGATCAATGTTACTGTCATGAAACTGTCTGAAATTTCCATCCCAAACCTCATTGTAAAATAGTTTTATTTTAAAATGTTCTCTTCTTTAGGAAGAACATAAACTATTTCAGAAAACCATTCTGGGAACTCTGTATTAGGACAGGTTAGGAACTCAAGTTATTACTAGAGTGTTTCTGAAAGATCTAATGGACATACAATTTAAGGTCACCTAGCTACTAATTCTTATAAAAGCAAAGCACAGCTAGTATTTGTAATGTTTCCTTTTAATAAGAAAAAAAAAAGAGTAATGTTTTTTTAAAAAGTTCTAGTGTTAGATGTTAAAAGTAAGACAATAAATGGAGGGACTCATGAGCAAAGAGGGAACTAGGATTGAAAAAGAAGAGTGTCTTTAACTGATTCAGGTAGTAAGTGAGACAGAAGAGAATCCACTTTTAAATTAACCTGAAAAAAGATTTTCTCTAACAGTAAGGCTGAGTATCTCAAAAAGTGTTGATATCTTAAGAATTATTGATTCCAGCCCACCCAAAGCTCAAAGGCTTGAAACTTCAGTGACTTATAAGCTCATTGTAGGGAATTTGACTTCAAGTTAGAATTTAGGATAAATGATAAAGAAAAGTCAAGGATGAATAAAAAGGAGAATAGTTATAGGGTCTTCCTACCTATTAAAAATTTTTAAAAATGCGATATTGCAATGCATTAATTCAAATAATAGTTGTTGAATACCCAATACTGTGCTAAGGACTGTGGGAGATTAAAATAGGAAATTGATATTTAAAAGCTACAACTTAAAGTAGTGTATAGGAGATTTACTAATGCTAAAAGTAGAGTACTACCTAGGCATGGAAGTGAGGAGATAAATCACTTTCTACTGGGATGATGATGGAAAAAGTGATGAGCTTTCAGTGAAGAGTTTTTATAGCTAGATAGAGGAGATGGTTAAGCATTTTAAATAAAAGAAATGAGTGAGAAAAGGCTTAAAATGATCATTTAATTAGACTCAACTATATACTAGGCACTATACTTTGGCACTAGTTAAAAAAAAAGATGAATATACTACAGAAGTGTAATGAAGAAAAGCATATGTGAGAAAGAGTAAATAAATAAAATTTTACATAGCAAATATTTCCTATACAGGGTAAGTGTGGGAGATGAACTTCAGAAGGAAATTTGGGACTGATGATAGAGATCCTTGAATGCCAGACTAAATCCTATTACTGAAATACCTGACTATAAAAAGCATAATAAGTTATATTTCAGTGAGTTAAGAGAAAAATTATTCCTAGTTATTTTAAGCATTTAATTTTATTTTATGACTAGTTTCAAATACACAGTACATTAGTTAGACATTTATATAGTTTATGAAACAATCCCCCTGATTACTCTATCACTCATCTGACTCTATGCATAGCCATTACCTTACTGCTGACTGCATTCCCTATGCTGTGCTCCCTATCCCCATGATCATCTCTCAGCTACTAATTTGTGCTTCTTTAACCCTTCACCCCTCTCTCTGAGTCCCCCAACTCCCCTCCCCTCTGGCAGTTACCAGATTGTCTTCTATATTTGTGAGTCTGTTTTCGATTGGAATCTCAAAGCACGTATTAGAGGGACCACCACCTGGTGGCAGAGTACTTACATTGCATTATTTGTTTTTGAGAGATGAATAAACATTCTCAAGATTCAAACTGCAAATCTTTATTTATAAAATGATAAAAAAACATGATAAAAGAATAAAAGTCAATTATTCATTGTGTAAAGTCTTCTCCATAAGATTTCTTTCTAAATATTGATATCTCTGAGAGCATCTAAAAATTTTCCTACAAATCCCAAAATATTTTGAGATAGAAATATGATGAGGATACTCCTCACTCATTTATTCAGATTACTTTGACAATTAACAATTATAATTCCACCAATTATCTAATTACAAAATTAGGAAAGAGATTGAACAATTTCATTTGGGGATTATTTAATTTTAAGAGATTCTTTGACTATCTTGATTTGGTGGTGGTTACACAGGTGATAAAATTGCATACAACTATACAGACCCATGTACACACCTAAAACTGGTGAAATCTGAATATCTGAAACACCTAAGGTCTGAATAAAGTCTGTAGATTGTATCAATTTCAATTCCTAGTTTTAATATTGTACTATAGTTATATGAGATTTTGCCATGGGAAGAAACTGGATGAAAGGTATATGAGACTTCTTTGTACTATTATTATATAACTTCTTATTAATCCTTAATTATTTAAAAATAAAAAGTTAATTATAAATATTATTTATCTCAACATCTACAAACTTTACAATGAAGGTTTAGTATTTACTGAACATTTTGTATCTATAAATTATTTTAAAGAAAGACTATTCCTTGGAAATTAAAGGACATTAGGTATGAGTATCATATTTATTTTCTTAATTAAAAATATACTCATCTAGATTGATGCATTTTATTTTCATCTATTATATATAGATTTTTTCTATTTGCAATAAACTTATTCATTGAATGACATAGTAATATTGTAGAAAAATTAGAACAAATCAGATAATAAAAAGAAAGAAATGGAATTATTATCAATGAGATCCAATGAAATGATAGGTTTTTTGATTCATTTATCCATCTGTCCAATGCTTACGAGCAAGTCTCTGCTCTGGATACTCTTTGATATTATAAATTAGTGAATGGTGCAGCCTGTGATGCTTTTTCTAATTTGCACCAAGGGTCCCTAATGGCCAGCATTGGCTTAGAAGGTAGATATATGTATGCAAGGAACTTACATTAGTAACCATATCAAAATATTGTTTTCTGTATTTTTGGCACACAGTAAGCGCTATGCCAGTGTTAATATTATTATTGTTGTTGTTAAACTACTAGAAATTGTCACAAGTATTTGACTAAATGGAAAGTAGCAGGACCCAATGACCACAGAATATAGAATCATAGAACTTTTGTTTTTCATTCAATAATTTTGAGTGCCTTTAAAATGCTAGGCACTCTTCCTGGCAATAAAACTGGAAAACAACAACAACAACAAAACAGATGCTCCCTCAACCTTTACCATCATGTAGCTTACATTTATGAATATTTTGAAAAAAATAACCAATTAATTAACTAAATGTTATTTGTTTTTAATTAAGTGCATTGTGCCAAAGACCAATAGAAAGGGTGGGAGATAAGACATACAAGGAAGTTTAAGACTATCTCTGTTCTCAAGAGTCTGTGGTATCAATAAAGGAGACATACTCTCATGAAGAAATATCAAGACAAAATGAAAATGTGCCAAAATACATGGTACAGATAAAAAATTTAAAAGGCGAAGTATTGTTTAGGCCTGTGGTAACCAAGAAAATTTTTCTGGAACAAAGAGGACCTGAGCTGAGGCTTAAGAATTCATAGATTCATATTCTGCTCTGAAATGAGTGTTTAGTATATCTTTATAGTGTTAGCTGCTCTTCAAATTTGATTTTTTCCTCCTTGGAATCATAACAACTTACATATTACAATTCCAGGCCTGGATTGTGGAAACTCAATTTGGTGCTCCATTTGCTTTTTTTAGATTTTACTTTAATTCAATTTACTGTACTTTTTGTTGTTGTTGTTATTTTATTTGTTCTTTCTCCAAATGATGACTGAACGGTGAAGCTCAGGGCAGCCGTGGAAGCCGCAGATTGAAGTCAGTAGAGACCCCATGAGACTGCATCTCTGAAGGACTACATGCAGCCAAACTCTTCTTTCCCACCTGCATCCTTGTTCCAAACTAACTAAAAGTCTTTAGGAAGAAAAAATTAATTTTCTCCCCTGGTTATAGGTTTGTTACAGCAGCTAGCTTTAATATACCATATAACATGACTAGACTGATTTTAATTTTTTTTTTTTAGTACTTTTGACAGTGCATGAAATACAACAGGCAAACTCCAAATCAGCTGACAATATCCAATCTACGGTGAGATTGGGGAGGAGTAGGGCTCCTATGCGATCATTGACAGAGTCTAATAAATTCAGAACTGAAGATTACAAGTGTGATTTTTTTTTGTCTTACAGATATGAATACAATGAGAGAAAAAGAGTTATTAAATAACTTGCTTACTATCTTAACAGGGTGTCTGTGCCTGTGCTCAAAACTGTGTGTGACTCCTAGGTTCACTTTCCATTATTTCAAATAACTGTTAAATCTAGTTTAAATTCTCTTTAATCATTTATGTGGTGAAAAGGAAAAAAGCAGTTTGGTCATCATCTTTTAAAAATGACTATGCTTAAACATAGTTATCACCTCTATTTTATCTTCTTTGGCTGTAATCCCAGTTCCATTAAATTTCATGATGAATTTGGGAAACAAATTGTACCAGTTTATAAATACCAATTTTTACAAGTTTTTCTTTTGACATGAGTCTAGCTCTGTCATGAACTTTGTAGACCTCAGGCAATCACGTGAATGGTTCTTAAATATTGTAGCTGATGACATGGCTGAATAAAGATAATTTAATAGCCAATGGACTGACTATATGTGGATTTACATGCAGGAGACCATGCAGTTGCTAAGTGACCATAATTGGTCAAGTTGTCACAGCTGGAACACAAGAAGCCAAAAGATGATAACACAAGCCTAGACCCAAGACTTTAAATTAGGCCTCCTTATGTTCCCATTGCCTAATATCAATACTGATTCTTGACCTTTAGAAGAAACTGAGCCTGTAAGTAGGGTAAAAACAATTTGAATTTTGGGTAGAGAAATGTGGAGCAGAAAAGAGGCAAATTTCAGCACACTTCTGTTTCTTTCAGGTCATCTTATATGAGTGACACATTTTCCTCTTTTTCTCTGGAGGTGCTTTTTGTTTTGACATAGCCCCATCGTCTTCTTTTTCAAAATAACTCTGGCAATGATAGCCTTCCAAAAATTAAACCCTTTCACTTAGATATGAACAAAGTTACGGAGAGATTCTATTCTCTTTAGTTCTTATCAATATCTTTGGGAACGACTGAGATGTCTCTATGATAATTAAAGAAACTGTGATGAAAACTTTCTTGAGAGATTATTTACAAGTATAGATCTTATCTAAGAAGGTTCAGTTCTGAGTTCCGCTAAGGCCATAGTAGAAAGTAACCTGACTTTCGGGTATGGAAGCATTTGTGTTTTTGGATGACAGAAGAGCTCCTAAGACAAAGGCATCAGAACATACACCAGTGCCTGCACACATCAACGCTTTTGTTGTTATATTAGATCATGGTAATTTTTAAATGTTGTCATTTGGCAAATTGGATCTTCAAATAGATGAGGAAGTTAACCTTAAAAAAATAGTACTTTCACACAGATACTGATTGCTCTTTTTTGTAGGTTTTAGTCTCTGATTATTGGTTGTGTGAGTTTAATGCTCTACCTTTGTTTTTCTAGCTCCATAGAAAGTGTGCTACTCTCTGCTGGTTGCTTGTGATAGCTTTGCTCACTGAGGCAGAGCAGACACTGGAAATATTCAATACATCTGACTGGCAGACATCATCAAGTGCAGTTGAAAGAAATGGCTGGAGTTAATAAAAATTTATTAACTTTTACCTGTTTAAATTTTATATCATCAAAGACAATCACATATGTTTTTTCAGACATGAAATGGTTTTTTCCCCTTTATTAGTGAAATTAAATAACTAAATTATGAATAATTTATTTGCTAACTCCTTTTAAGATTTTCACTGCTGCCTTTTAAATAAAGAATTACACTTGTGCTTTATTTTCAAAACAAAGGAAATAGATAGTATCAATCATCAAAAATTGTTAGAAAATATAATATTGAAACTGTGGTGACTGACTTACTCTAGTAAAACATCTGCATAATTTATTTAAAAAGAATATATTGTCATAGTGATTAACCAAAGTTAATCTAAAAGTACTTATTTCTTGTAATATTCAGAAACGTCAAATCCTGTATTATCTAATCAATAAGGCATTGCTAATATTCAGCTTGCTATTGTTGGGTTTGAGTAAAACTGAAAACAATTTAGCAATTATAAGAAGCAAAAAGCGATCTATATTACCACTAGGGCTAGTTCCCAGTCTTCCCAAAGGGAATTGATACAAAGTTTACCAAACCCTTTATCAACAGTCAACGCCAAAAGTGTAAGATCCCTGTGCTTCTTATGTTACCACACTATTATTCCCATTAGGTTCTTAACTTCCTTGTTCCTTCTTTCTTACCTGCCATCCTCAAATGAACTATTGTGCCTTCTATAGCTATCATTCCATTCTCAGCCAACTCACTTACACACTCAACCTCATCTCCCAACTGAACTCCCCTGCTGAAGTACCTCATCCTATGTATTGCTCCCAGGCAAGAACTTTTTTTTTTCTTCAAACAAAATGAACTTTTAAAGTTATTTATTTACTTATTTATTAAATTTATTAGGTTGACATTGGTTAATAAAGTTATATAGGTTTCAAGTGTACAATTCAATAATATATCAAAAATGTGTAAGGCAGGGACTTTCTATTAAGAGCTGATGTGTTTGGTGTCCATTGATCCCCACTGTCTCTTCTAGACATTACCTTTCCATCATCTTCTATTAAACCTGGACTCTTGAGGTATATCTCACTGTACCATGCTCTTCCTTTATCACTGCAGTCACTCTACTTTATTTACTGAAGACTCTATAATCCAATTACACATCACTATCACAAACTATCTGGCTATCATTTTGGGCATTCAATGTCTCATGAATGGCTTATCCAATACCATGACTTCTCAGTTTCTCAAGTTTCTCATCTCCAACCTTTATGTCTTCACTAGCTCACAACTTGGACCTTATCAACACCCATAAATTCACCTCCTTCAAAATCACTATTTTACTTCTCATCACATTTTCTTCTTTCTGCTTGCTTATTTGATTGTTCACACTATTCCAAGCCTGCACCTCATCAGGACCTATAATATACTGATCATTCTTTCACTTAAAACCACAATCAATCTCAAGTGGATTGTCATCATTGACTAATCATACTCAGAGTTGGCAAGTCACTCTCTCACTTATCATCATGACTATTTTAAGCTTCTTCTGGGCTCCTGAAACCTATGGGTGGTCTTCATCTTCCTTCATCTCCCTTCGCCTAAGAGTTTTATAGAGAAAATAGTCACCAACTTTTGGGAATTTCCTCATCTTCCCCATATAAAGCACCAAAATCCTTTAGCACCTATCATTAGTGCATTCTCTTTGTTTCTGTTACATGAAATGATTATTCCTCTTCTTAAGGTTGCTGGTTTAGAGTCCATCTCTTCCTCTGAACCTACTCTGTCTTTTCCTTGCTTATATTTCAACCTCTCTCTTTCCAGTGGCTCTTTCCTGTTCCCTTTTAAAATCCTCACATTTCCCACTAAAAATAAGTTACCAAATTCCTTATTATTTTTTTTTCTTTAGCAGTCAAACCACCTCTTTCTCTTCAAGTATAAACTTTACAAAGTGTTATCTACATTGTCTTCTTTTTAATGAATTTATTTTTTCAGCAAACATTTATTTAGTAGCTATTATTTACATGTACCGTTCTAAAACTGATTTGAGATTAGTGATTATCAAGACAGTATAAAGAATTCAAAATGACTTTTAGGAGTTAAACTTATTTTAATGTTCTCAATCCAAACTATTATATTCCAATAACATAACTATAATGGCTGTCAATAAGAACTTTTTTCTAACTCTCATCTTGTTTGGCATATTTCTATTTTCTTTTTATTTTACTCTGTCAACCAATTCTTGTTTACCTGAAAGCATACTCAATCTATGTCTGTTTCAGCATTACACTTCAATATTTTTCATTTGTGTTGCATAATCTGATATACCCCTTGAACTACATGACAGATACTGAGATATGTTTCTCTCTTGGGGAAGTAGATTTGCACGAGGTATTAAGAATATGGCTTCTGATTTTTGCAGGAAGAGAAGTTCTCTGTGAAGTGTCTAGATGATATCTCCAAAGAGTTACCAGTAGTATTATATTATGTATGTGGATTAGAAATATGTCTTCTCACTCCAACTTTCATGATTCTTTTGCCTCCCTGAAGGTATTGTTGGTACAACACAATAAAAATGTGGACAGAAAGTAATTGTATACCGAAGTTCAGGTATGTCAAAATATAGATTCTCTGCCCTTATATATTCAATAATTGTAGCTTTTGTCAGTGTCTGAGGAGTTTCGAATGAATATCCAATACTAGCTTAACTTGTAATTCCTGGCAAATGCTAGAGCTCTGTAACTCCCATATTCAGGATCTTGATGCCTTAATGCAACACTAGGTGTGCTTGGAAAGCTTGTGATATGTTCTCCATTAAGAGGAAGAAGTCCTCATGATTCTGACATTATTCTTTCTGTAAAATAATTACATTCTGGGGTCTTTTCCTTCAAGACTCTGCCCTAATCCATAATTAAGAACACTAGTGGGTGATTGATATCTGACAATCTTTCAGGAAACAACTGTTTTAAGCAAGGTGGGTTTAGAAGAACTTAATTGTGGGATATTAGGTGTGCAACAAGCTGAATTGGAGGTTTCTTTTAATTTGATGAGAGATATTCAGTGCCCTTGAAATTGTAACTCATAAATAAACTGCAGAATTAGTAGAACATTAGGTACTATAAAAATACACAAAGTAACATACAAATTCTACCCTCAAACTTAAACCTGTTGAAAATTTATTAACTATATTGGTTCTCTAGAGCTATGTATTCATATATTCTATTAAAAACATTTGTTAGGCACTAGGAAATGATCTTAAAATCTTAAGTGTGCTGGGCTCTATGCAAAGCACTTATTTTATAAAACCATAAAATTAACACCCATGCTCACATACAAAATACATTTTAGTTGAGTAGGATCACGTCAATATGGAAGCCATATGGTTAGAGCATAATAGGCAGACTTCTGAAACTTTTACTAGAAAATCACTAGTGACCTTTTGATCGATTTGACCTTAATAAGGTTTTTGATCTGTGGTCAACAGGATGAGGTTATGTTATATGTGGCTAGGCGAGAATGTCTTGTGAGCTGGGCCAGTACCTCAAAGGAACCCATTACAGAAGATCACATGAGATAAGGTATCTAAAAGCTTTTAAAGCTTTCAGCACATTTTCTAGAACATGGAAAGCCTTTGATAAATATATAAATTCTAGATTTTAAAAAGTTTCTCACAGCATAAGCATATTAACTTGGACTCAAAGGATAGCAATATTTTAATAAACCTATTCTGTTATATTTGCATATAGCAGGCCCTCAATAAATGGTTCATACATAAATTTATATTAAGGCACCACTGTAATAAACCCAGTAATAATAGTCTCTATAATAAACACACTTTAAGTTTTCAGAGATTTTTTTCAATAAAAGCTAATTTTCTTGCACACATAGAAAATAAGCAGGTGTTCCTGATTGGTATGTGGGTTTCCTCCATGCAGTGATTTCAGGATCCATTCTCTTCTGTCTTGACTACTCTACACTATGGGAAGGAATGCAGAAACTTTTAGTGAACCACTCAGTCATTTCTGCTTATCATAGAAATCTTCTGGGATAGAAACTAATAATTCTGAAGGAGTAAAAATGTATTTATATTCAGTTACATAACTGGGTCTCATTTAACACTGTTGTGCAATTGTATCAGTTCTCTGGCTTTGAGTTTTAAATGATACCATTTCAGTCATTCAGATATTTTAAAAACTTATGTTGTTCTCTGATGTTTCACTGAATACTTTTTCATGTTATGTTAGCTCATAGCTACTAAACATAAAAACTTGAGATTTGACTGGGGAAAAAATAAATTTATTTTTATTAAGATTCAGCTTTGGTCATCTATGTCATTAGATCAAGCTCATGGAAGCTCATCTACACCTCTGTTTCCTTTAGGCTAGATTTTACCAATTCCTGCTTGCTGGTTACTGAATAAATTGTTCTTTTAACTTACATTTTTTTTTTCTTTTGCTCATCCGTATTCTATCTTATGTAGAGGAGCCATATTTTGTTACCATCATTCTATATCATTATTACTGCTATATACTAATTTCTCAATGAATATTATAATTTGAAGTTTATATTAGAATAATATGCATGTTCATTCAAAAAATAAAATATTTCAAGAAAAAAATGACATGTAAATGAATTACAGAACTTATATTTTATTTCTCATTCAATGAATAACCCAGGCTGAGTTATTCCATGAATGTAATAAATATACTTGTTTGAGATCTTTTAAAAATTCTTTACATAGATGTTTTACCAAATATGTTGCATTCTGACTAATTTTAAGAAGGACAAGTTTATAGAGTAAACATAAGGAAATTTAAAAATATACCTTCACTTATATATAACATGAAATTACTGTCTTTGTTAAATCATAACTTGCATTAACTTTTTTAAAAAAATTATTGGGGCGACATTAGTTAAAATGAAATAGGTTTCAATGTACGTTTCAATAATATGTCATATGTATATTGCACTCACTCTTAAATTATGATTACTTTTACTGCATTTCTTCTGCTTCTCACTTTTGAGAATTTTTTTTCTCATTATACACTATGTTCTTTGTAAGAGAGCAGGAGCTATGATGTCTTGGAAATAGCTGGATACTTCTCTGGATGAATTCTGAATTAAAAACTAAAAGAAGTAATTTAAAGAATTATAAGAATCGAGGTGTGTGTGAGTTGGGGCTGGGTGGGGTGTAAGGTACCATATCCAGTGTCCTATCTACACTAATTTATCTTTTATTATATTGGCATGTAGGGGAATTTGATTCACTTTATATCCTTTTATTTTATTTAATGGTGAAGTAGCTACTTAAAAGTAGGGAAATGCAAACTAGTGGGGCACTCAGTTCCTGATGCTCTACTGGGGGATGGTAGTTTAGTCAATGGATATGAGTGCTATACCTGCTGTCTGTGACCAGCTGGTGTCATACCGATTGTCACACTTTCCCTTGTCTTCTGGGCTGGGGAGAAAAAACAAGTCTTAGGTTTGGAGAGTAGTTTCTCTGATGACTTCAAAGCTAATTAAATAACTAATGTTAACTGTAATGGATAATTTATGTGTTAACTTGACTTGGCCACGATGGCCAAATATTTGGTCAAAGATTGTGGATGTTTCTGTGAAAGACATTAACATGTAAATTGGTGGACTTTGAGTAAAGCAGATTACCTTTCATAAAATGGGTGGGTCAGTTGAAGGCCTTAATAGAATAAAGACTGACCTCTTCCAAAGAAGAGAGAATTCTATCAGCAGACTGCCTTTGAACTTAAACTGTTTTCTGGGTCTCCAGCCTGCTGGCCTATCTCATCAGATTTTAGACTCGCCAAATCGCCATAATCCCATGAGACAATTCTTTAAAATAAATTTTTCTCTCTCTCAATTTTTCTCTCTCCCTCTTTGCCTTTCTCTTTCCCTCTCACCACTACCTTCTCTCTTTCTTTCTCTTTATATATCTATATCTATATTGAAAGTTTTTTCTTTTTAGAGTTTAGATATTTTTGAAATGATTTTACATTTGCAGATAAAAGTAAATAGTTTTGAAATGATATATTATTTAAAATGCAATATTTATGTCAATAAATATAATAAATCTAAATAATGATAATGAATTAATAAATTTAGCACAAATTTTGGCACTCAGAGACCCAATTTTTTAAAAGAAAAAACTAATAATAGTAACTGTTAAACATTTATAACACTTGCTATATTATAAAATGCTAAAAGCCTGTTTTGACATTGTAAGCATAGCATTTTCTTAAAGGTACCCTTATACATTTGTGATTGAGACACCTTTCTTTATTACTTGTTGCTCTGAATTGTTATTCTAACATTGACTCTTAACTGAAGTTGTGCGCATGTATGTGTTTATATGTATGAGAGAGGAAATTGTTAATCAGTAATAGTCTGCTAGCTGGGATTAAATTCTCTTTATAGACTTAAAGCTGGATAATAAGGCAGAAATGGTAATGGATGTTTATTTTTGTTTTTAATTCAGTATTTATTTTTAAGAAAGTTTAAGATGCATATAACTTAAGGAGTCAGTTATATTACATATTAATATATTTGCATATATTATTATTATATAAAGTATTCTTAAAGACATTTTAAAATAAATTTTCCCCTTTTTTGCTTCTCAGAAGCAGAACTCTTAGTTGCTTATTTTACATGTCTTTGATATCTTGACTATTTTGATGCTTCTAGATTTTCCAGTTTTAGACATTATATATTGAGTTCCCATCATGAGTGGTGAGGATGTGGCTCTTTTAGTAGCTGTATGCCTCCCTCCTACCCCTGTTCATGTGCCAACTTCACATCTCTTTCTTCCTCCAATATAGTTATATAGTAATTACAACATTGTATTCTGTTTACATTGTTTTTAGTATGGAAACTCTAATAATAGCTCACTCATGTTATGTGCTGTGATTACTTCTCTTTCTCAGACAGCTTCTTGTTTCCTCTCATGTTTATAATTGCCATGTGTTTCCCTTAATTTTCTCTGTGACTGACAATGATTCATCTCCAAACTCTCTCCCATTTACATAGATGTAAACATCATTCTTTCAATAGATTTAAGCACATTAGTTATACCACTGATTTCTTCTTCAGCAAATTACTGTTGTAGCTTTTTGGAACACAACCTGTTTCAATGTGCTTTGGTTACTCTCTAGATCTAATACAGTCTTTTTGAGATTTCTCTTGTTTTAGATTTTCTGCTTCCTGGGTTCCATATCTTCTTTTTTCTTGGGTTTACTACCTCATTTTTACAAGCACATGCTGTAGTTGCTTCCCAAGAAAGTATCTATAGGTTTATATTTGTCGAGACCTTGAAATCTCAAGAATTAATTTACTCTACTCTCACATTTAGAGTTTAAGAATAAATTTCTTGGTTGGAAATCATGTTAGAACTTTGAAAACACACTTCACCGTCTTCTGCCTCTCAATATTATTACTGAGAAGTCCACTGACAGTCTCATTTTGTTCCTTTCAATGAAAGTAATTTTTCTATTTTCTTCTACAAACCTAAATAGTTTTCTTTTCACCACCAGTGTTATGACATTTGATGTGATTCTATTTTGACCTGCTATGTTTGGTATTTGGGTAATTTTCTTTAACCTATAATCTTATGGGATTCAAGTCTGAGACATTTTCTTAAATTACTTCTTTGATCACCCCTCTTCCTCTCTGTTCTCTCTTTCTAAGACTCCTGTTATATGGATATTAAATCTCTTGAATGAACAGAAACATATTACATGACAGAAAAAATGTAAAAATATAGTAAGAAAGTCATCCATAATCTCATCACCCTAAAATGAGGATTATAATTTTCTTTTCAAGTTATAGTTGTACAGTATAATTCTTTATACTCTAAATCAATTCACTTAACATTGTGTGTTATATCATAATCACTTCCTTGTTTCTTGGAAGTCACTTTATAATCATTGCTGAAAAGTTTTCTATTGAGTGACAGTATCATTATTGACTTCATTATTGAAAATTCAAACAATTTCCATTTTTTCCTATCATTTAGTGTATCAATTAGAATTTACATTAAAATGAAAAGTACAATAAATATTTAAGGCAGAGAATTTAGTGCAAGAAATTGGTCACTCACATGATGAAATAGCTAAAGAGCCAAGGGAAGGATAAGGAGGCGTTTCAGAAATTAACAAGAGCAAAAGGTCACTTCCACTCTCAGGCTGAAGAAAACAAAGAATTGGGGCAATGTTACCTAAGCTCAGGGGCTGGGGTCATCATGCTAAAGCTAAAATCACTGTGGAGCCTCTGAGGCAGAGGATGAGGATGAAGAGAAATTTCCTAGTTTTTTCCTTTCTCTTGCCAACCATTTTTTATCATTGCCTCGGTGATACTATGATTTATAATAAGAAACACATATTTCTCTTTGTTCCATTCCTGGCATTGAGCTCCTAAAATCTTTGGAATTTCCTAAGTGATGAGAGCCACAAAGGTGTTTTTGTTATGTTAATCTGATGACATTTATAAAGCACCTAATGATAGGGGCTGGTTACCAGGAGACCCACCCATGTGATTAGAGGGTTGGAACTTCTTGTCCACCCCTCACCTCCCTCTGGGGAGGGGAGTGGGGCTAGAGATTGAATATATTGCCAAAAGCCAATGATTTAATTGATCATATCTAAGCAGTGAAGCCTCCTTAGGAACCCAAAAGACAGGATTCAGAGAGCTTCTAGGTTGATGAACAGAGGGAGGCTCTAGGAGAGAGGAGTTGTCAGAGAGTATGGAAGCTCTATGCCCTTTCCACATGCCTTGCCCTACACATCTCTTCTATCTGTCTGTTTTTGAGTTATATCCTTTTATAGTAAACTGGTAATCTAATAAGTATAATGTTTCTTTGAGTTCCTTGGGCTGCTCCTTGAAGCCAAGGAGTATGTCGTGGGAATCTCTAATTTATAGCCAGTTGGTCAGAAGTATAGGTAATAACCTGGACTTATTATTGATATTCTGTGTTGGAGAGGGTCATTGGAACCTTCAATCTGTAGTTATTGGGTCAGAAGCACAGGTAACAGCCTGGGCTTGCAACTGGTATATGAAGAAGTGTGGTGAGCAGTCTTGTAGGGACACTATCTCCAGGTAGATAGTATCAGAATTGAGTTGGATTCTTGGACACCCTGCTGGTGTCCAAAAATTGCTTGGAATTCCTCCAATATTGGAATTGGTACCAGGAACCCAAAATAGGGTCTCATTGGTATAACCAGTTTGGCAGTTAGCTGACACTAGAGCCTGAAAGCCCAGTCTGTATCTCAGTCAGGCCCTTGGAGTTACAGCTGAACAGGGCAAGTGCAAGCAAAAAGTTTGAGAAAAATCAGGTATGTAAAAACAGTGTATATAATTTATGAAATTTTAAAAGACTAAATGCCACTAATTTTTTTCTATGTGTTCATGGTCTCTAAAGTATATCTATTCTGAGGTATTAAACTAAGATAATTAGTCTTTAGACTCCATTTTTTAAAATTTACAACTTTATATCCAGTACCTAGAATAATAAATATTTCATGAATAACTGCACAAATAATTGTAAAATACTTTCCATTTGTAATTTAAATTATTTTGGTTCTGAAATGTCCACTATTTATAGTCCATTTTTAAGATCATGTAAACAGCATCTAGTAAACTAATTCACAGCAGCAATTTCACATTTTTCCCCCCAATTTAGGCAGTGGCAGCTTTAGTTTTCATTTATCTTTTTTTTTTTAACCCCCAGAAGTAGTTTTGTTGAAAAGAAAATCTTGTTGAAGTAATATGACTCCAAAGTGAAATACATAGAAATAGCCCATTATTTACCTCCCTTTTCTAAGTCCTCAAACAAGGATCTCCTCAGCCCTGGAATAAGAAAGAAATGGTAGAAATATTATGTAATGTAATTTGTATAGATTTATGATCAAATTAACAGTGAGAAAGGATCAATAAAAGAAAAAAATATTTCCAGGAAAAGAAAAAAATTTTTTTCTTTTTTTTCTATTGAGAAGGCTTGTATTATAAATTATTAAAAATTGTAGGGAATTGTGATTTTGGTCGTTTTTGCATTTCTAATGACAGTTAATACTCTTGAAAGGATTTGTTAATTTTTCTTTACTAAAAAATAATTTTCACAGGGATGACTCTTAGTGGTGCTATTTAGAATTTCAATATAGTACAACCAGATGAATTTAAATAGAGAAAGTACACTGGCAGGGATTCAGTCATAATTAGAGTCCCTCATTTATCTAAGGCTGTCTAACACTGCTTGTTGGTGCCACTCAATGGTTCTTATAAATAAAAATGAATAAGGTATAGTTCTTGCAGAGTCAATTGATAATTAACATGAGGAGCCACCAAGTAAATTATTGCAATTATATGTATGTTCATAGAGAATTTGTAGATAATAATTAACTAATATAAAATTACTCGATAGAAATTAATTTTATGTTACTCTTTTCACTAGCACAATGTCAAGTATGTTTTACAAGTGATGTTTGGCAGAAATTATAAGGTAATCTCTGAGGATATAATGGGTTTTGAGTTCTTTTCATTCTTGGAAATGTTAGACAGCATCACACCCTCTCTCCCTCCTCTGAGGGAATATGAACTCTTGTTAGTCCCTCATTTTATCTTGTGCTAACCCCATACCATAGAGTAGGTTACCAAGCAACCACAAGCTGTCTCTAAGAGTTCTGTGGCAACAGTACCTCCTGATACCTCATGTCATAATATCAGGATCAGGGCACCAACATGGTTGCCATAGTCACTCTTAGCAGTGGCCTATGGTTGCTGGACTGAGAGCATAGTTTTTAAGTTCCTGAGATAATTAATGGAATAGTAATGAAATAGGCTATTCTGGCTGTCATCTTTTTTTGAACTAAACAAATTTCTGAGTATAAAGAGATTTACACCATTAGTTTATGATAATTAGATTAATACTAGCTTAAATATCTGAAATGAAGGAAGTGTCATTCTTTCTATGTTGTAAAGTTGCAAATGTGGCATTTAGTTACCAAAGAAATGTCTACGTAAGTCTCTTTAGGCAATCGTTATTGCTGTTTCACATATATCAGAAAGAAACAAAAACAAGAATTGGTCTTTTGAAATTGTTTTTATATGGTGAGTAACTTCATCTTCATTTAGTAAGGACTGTAAATATGTTCATATGTGTAGTAATTAGTGTGGTACTTATCACACTGAGTGTTACCAATAGTAATAATAGCAGTGGTTGTTACCATTTATCTGTTGTTTACTATGTGTCAGATACTGTGCTAAGTATTTTATTTGCATTATCTCATTTAATTTCCACAAAATCTATGTAAGGGAATGTGATTCACTTCTTTCATATTTTTTATTTTTTAAATTTTATTTATTTATTTTTTAGTTACAGTTGACTTTTTATATTACTTTATATTAGTTTCAAGTGTATAGCATAATGATTAGACATTTATATTTACAAAGAGATCCCCCCGATTAGTCTAACATTCACCTGGTGCTTACATAGTTATTACAGTATCATTGACTTTTTTCCCTATGTTGTATTTTACATCTCCATTACTATTTTGGTAACTATCAATTTGTATTTCTTAATCCCTTCCCATTTTTCACTTAGCTGCCCAATGCTCCTCCCATCTGGCAACCATCAGTTTTTTTGTATCTATAAATCTGTGTCTGTTTTGTTCATTTACTTTGTTGTTTAGATTCCAGATATAAATGAGATCATATGGTATTTTTCTTTTTTGTCTAACTTCTGTCTAACTTATTTCATTTAGCATAATAGTAAGATTTTATTTTTTTTTATGGCCGGGTACTATTCTATTCTATCTATCTATCTACTATTCTATTATATATGTATCTGTTATCTATTGTATATTATAGTATATAGTATACAATATACAATATATATATATTATATATTATATATTATACATTACACATTACATTCTATATTCTATATTCCATATTCTGTTCTATATTCTATATTCTATAGATCTATAGATCTATCTATCTATATGTTGACATATAGAGATATATTTTACATTGTCCTTATCCAATCGCTTATTGATGGCATTTAGATTGGTTCCATATCTTGGCTATTGTAAATAGCACTGCTGTGAATATAGGGATGTATATATCTCTTTGAATTAGTGTTTTGGATTTCTTGGGATAAATACCTAGAAGAAGGATTGCTAGATCATAGGATAGTTCTATTTTTAATTTTTTTGAAGGAACTCCAAACTGTATTCTGCAGTGGCTACACCAATTTGCAATCTCACCAACAATGTATAAGGGTTCCCTTTTCTCCATAGTGATGTTGAACACTTTTTCATATGTCTATTGGCCATCTGTATGTCCTCTTTGGAGAAATGTCTATGCAGGTCCTCTGTCCATTTTTTAACTGTTTTTTTTTTTTTTTAGGGGAGGGTGTCTTGAGTTGTATAAATTCTTTATATATTTTGGATATTAAACTGTTATCAGATGTATTATTGGTGAATATCTTCTCCCATTCAGTAGTTTTTCATTTTGTCGATAGTTTCTTTTGCTGTGCAGAACCTTTTGAGTTTAATATAGTCCTATTTGTTTATTTTTTCTTTTGTTTCCCTTGCCCAAGGACATATATCAAGAAAAAAAATATTACTAAGAGTACTATCAGAAAGTTTATTGTCTATGTTTTCCTATGTTTTCTTCTAGGAGTATTATGTGTTCAGGTCTTACATTTAAGGCTTTAATCTATTTCAAGTTCATTCTTGTATGCTATATAAGAAGGTTCTAGTTTTTTTTTTTTTTTTCTGCATGTAGCTCTTCAGTTTTCCCAACTGAATAGATTGTCTTGGCCCCACTGTATATTTCTGCCTCTTTTGTCATAAACTAAATAATCATATAGGTGTGAGTATTTCTGCACTCTCTTTTTATGCCAGTAGTATGATAGTTTGATTACTATAACTTTGTAATATTGTTTGATATTAGGTAACATGATACGTCCAACTTTTGTTCTTCTTTCTCTAGATTGCCGTGGCTATTCATGGGGTCTTTTTTAATTCCATATAAATTTTAGGATTACTCATTTTAGTTCTGTAAAAAAATGCCACGGTGTTTTGATAGGGGTTGCACTAATCGATAGATTGCTTTGGATAGCATGAATGTTTTAACGATGTTAATTTTTCCTATCTATGAGCACTGTATTTGCTTCCATTTGGTAATATCTTTTTTAGTATATTTCTTCAATGTCTTATAATTTTCTGAGTACAGATCTTTTACCCCCTTGGTTAAATTAATTCCTAGGTGTTTTTTTTTTTTGATGCAATTGTAAATGAATTGTTTTCTCAATTTCTCTTCTTGATAGTTGATTATTGGTGTATAACAATACAACCAACTTCTGAATATTGATTTTTTTTATTCTGCTACTTTGCTGAATTCATTTATCAGTTCTAGTAGTTGTGTGTGTGTGTGTGTGTGTGTGTGTGTGTGTGTGTGTGTGTGTAATCTTTAGGGTTTTCTCTATATAGTATTATGCCATATGGAAATAATGGTAGTTCTTCCTTTCCAATATAAATGCCTTTTCTTTCTTTCTTTTTTTTTTTTTTTGGTCTGGTTGCTGTGACTAGGATTTCCAGTACTATATGGAATGAAAGTGGTAAAAGAGAGCATTCTTATCTTGTTCCTGATCTTAAGGAAAATGCTTTTATCGTTTCACTGTTGAATATTATCTTAGCTATGGAATTGTCACATATAGCCTTTATTATGTTGAGGTATGTTCTCTTTATTTCCACTATGCTGAGAGATTTTATCATAAATAGATGCTGGATTTTGTCAAAAGCTTTATCTGTATCTATGGCTATGATCATATGATTTTTATCTTTCATTTTGTTTATGTGGTGTATTACATTAAATGATTAGCAAATATTGAACCAAACCTGCATCTAAGGATAAATCCAACTTGATCATTGTGTATACTCTTTTTAACGTATTGCTGAATTCGAATTGCTATTATTTTGTTAAGGGTTTTTGCATTTATGTTTAACAGGGATATCAACCTATATATATATATATATATATATATATATATATATATATATATATATATATATATATATTTTTTTTTTCTAATGCCTTTGTCTGATTTTGGAATCAGGTTAATGGTGGCCTAGTAAAATGAGTTTGGGAGGCTTCCCTCCTCTTAAATTTTGTAGAATAGTTTACGAAGGGTAGATGTTAATTCTTTAAATGTTTGGTAAAATTCACCAGTGAAGCAATTTGGTCTAGTACTATTGTTTGTTAGAAGTTTTTTGATTACTGATTTGACTTCATTAGTAGTTATCGGTCTGTTCAGATTTTCTATTTTTTCTTGATTTAGTCTTGAAAGATTGTATGTTTCTAAGAATTTATCCATCTCTTCCAAGTTGTCTAATTTATTGGCATATAGTTGTTCATAGTATTTTTTAAAAATAATCTTTTGTATTTCTGTGGTACCAGTTGTCACTTCTTTTTCATTTCTGATTTCATGTATTTGAGTTCCCTCTTTTTCTTGATGAATCTGGTTTTGTTTATCTTTTCAAAGAACCAGATTTTGGTTTTACTAATCTTTTGTATTTTTTTTTTAATTTTGGACTCTTTTTTTTTAATTTGTGCTCTGATCTTTATTATTTTCTTCTTTCTATTTGCTTTGGGCTTGTTTTTTTTTTTTTTCCAGGTTCATTTAGGTATAAGTTAGATTGCTCATTTGGAATTTTTCTTGTCTTTTGAAGCAATGAATTTTCCTTTTAGGACTGCTTTTGCTGTGTTTCAGATTTTGGGTCATTGTATTTTATTTTCTTTTGTCTCAAGGTATCTTTGGATTTTTTTCTTTGGTCTTTTTGTTAACCCATTCCTTAAACAATTTTTTTTTTATTAGCATGATATGATATTTAGCCTGCATCATATGTTCATGTGTTTTCCAGCTTTTTTTTTGTAATTAACTTTTAGTTTCATACCATTGTAGTCAGAGAAGATGCTTAATATGTGTGTTTTCAATCTTAAATTTTTTGAGACTTGGTTTGTGGCCTAACATGTGGTTCATCTTGGAAAACGTTCCATGTACACTTGAAAAGAATATATGTTTTGCTGCTCTGGGGTCAAATGTTCTAAAGATATCAATTACATCTACCTGATCTAGTGTATCATTTAAGGCCACTGTTTTTCTTGTTGATTTTCTGTCTGGAAGATCTGTCCATTGGTGTCAATGGGGTGTTAAAGTGCCCTACTATGATTGTATCACTGTTGATCTCTCCCTTTATGTTGGTCAATATTTACTTTATATATTTCAGTGCTCCTATGTTGTGTGCACAAATGTTTACAAGGATTATATCATCTTATTGGATATGTCCTTTTATAATTAAGAAATATCCTTCTTTGTCTCTTATTATAGTCTTTGTTTTAAAGTCTATTTTGTCTTTTATAAGTATTGCTACTCCAACTTTTTAAAAATTTCTATTTGCATAAAATATCTTTTTCCATCCCTTTACTTTCAATCTGTGTGTACCTTGCAATCTGAAGTGAGTCTCTTGTAAACTGCATATATATGGGTCTTCTTTATTTATACATTCAGTTACCTATGTCTTTTGATTGGAGAATTTAATCTATTTATATTTAAAGTGATTACTAATAGGAACATAGTTATTGCCATGTTATTATTCATATTTATTTGTTTTTATTTTAATTTTTCCTTCTTCTTGACAAAATAATTTTAACGTTTCTTGTAATATTGGCTTGGTAATGAATTTTTTAGCTGTTTCTTGTCTGAGAAGCTCTTTATCTCTCTTTCAGTTTTAAATGATGGCTCGCTAGGTAGAGTAGTCTGGGTGATAGATCCTTGCTTTTCATAACTTTGAACATTTCATGCCAATCCTTTCTGCCTTGAAAAGTTTCTGTTGAGATATCAGCTGATATGGGATCTCCTTGGTAGATAGCTAACTGCTTTTCTTTTGCTAATTTTAAGAGTCTCTCTTTGTCTTTCACTATTAGCATTTTAATTATGATATGTCTTGGTGTGGGTCTGTTTGGTTTCATCTTGTTTGGGACTCTCTGAGCTTCTTGTGCTTATAAGTCTATTTTCTTCCCCAAGTTAGGAAAATTTTGAGTCATTATTTCTTCAAATATATTCTCAATCTCTATTTCTCTCTATTCTCTTTCTGGTATCGCTATGATGTGATTGTTGTTATGTGTGTTGTTGTCCCAGGTTCTTTAAACTATCTTCATCTATTTTTATTTTATTTTATTTTTTTTGCTGTTCTGATTGGTTGTTTTTGGCTACCTTGTCTTCCAAATTACTGACTAACTCTCTGCTTCACCTAATCTGCTGTTGATTCCTCCTAGTATAGTCTTCATTTCAGTTTTTATATTCTTTATTTCTAACTGGTTCTTTTCTTTGATTTCTATGTCCTTTTTCATGCTTACTATCTCTTTGTTGAAGTCCTCTCTAAGTTCCTTGAGCATCCTTATACTGGGTATCTGGTAGTTTGCTTACCTCCATTTCATTTAGTTATTTTTCTGGAGTTTTCTCCTGCTCTTTCATTTGGGGCATATTTACCCCCTCATTTTGTCTGCCTCTTTGAACTTATTTCTTTGTATTGGGTAGATCTGCTATGTATCCCAATCTTGGCCAGGTGGCCATATGTAGTAGGTGCCCTTTGGGGCCCAGTTATGCAGTCTCCCTGATCACCTGCTCCAGGTGCTCTACGAGTGTCTATTGTGCACATTGTGAGTGCCCTCCTGTTGTAGTTTAGCCTTGATTGCTATTCGCACATCAGTGGGAAGGACTGACTCTCAAACTTTGAGAACTGGCCATGACTACAGTGTTAAAAGAGGGCTGACGTCTCAGGACAGAATTCTCTCCAATGTGCCTTCTGAGACCATACTTTGAGTGTGCCACTTGTGGGGTTAGTCAGGTAGTGCTTTACAGGTGTTTTTGTTCTGGGGCCTTGGGAGAAGCCCCTGCAGGCCTAGGTCAGCCACTGCCTGTGACTGGCTTGAGACTACTTGATAGGTGCTACGAAGTGATTCTCAGTTAGTTGCTGCCTATGCTGACCCTGGAGGCACATGGAGAGGCCATATTGTGTACCAAGACTGGCTGCTACCAGTCCTGGCTATTGGGTAGCTAAGCAAAAGGCTCTGGGCACCCCGAAGCCTGACACCACTTGTTGGTTGCCCATAAGGATCAGCCACTGAAAGAGCCTTAGGCACTATGCAAGTCTGGCGAAGCATGGTTTCAGAGAGTCACCAGAATGGAACAAGTGGTGCTCACCAGGTCAATGCAGATTCAGTGCTGAGCCTGGAGCTACTCCGTAAAAGGCTCAGAGCACATTGAGATCAGCCACCACCCAGTTGGGCCACTGAGAGTTGTCCAAGAAAGACTGCAGTGTTGGACAGGGCTGCTTACTTGCCACCAAAAGTGACCCTGGTGGACGAAAGCTGACACCAGTTGTTTGCTGCTAAAAGGGTCTCCTGTGGTGCTTGAGATAGGGCTGATTGCCTGGCCACCAAAAGAGCCTTTTGGGGTGTTCCAATTTGGTGGGGCATGGTATTTTGGAGTCACGAGGGTGGAGTAAGCAGAGGCTAATGCAGATTCAGATTTGGTCATGTGTGGGGAGGGCTCAACACAAAAACGATGATGCCCTCCCGCTATCTGTGCAAGAATCCCTGCTGATTTTCACAGCCAGATGTTGTGGGGGCTTCTCTTCCCAGAATTGGTGCTCTGGGCTCTGCCCAGTGTGGGGTTGGGATCCTCTGCTTATCAGGGGGACCGCTGCAGCTGAGATATGTCTGTATCTTCCCATGCTCAACTACCACACATGAGTTGGGGCCAGCCCATTTTGCAGCTCCATCACTCCTACCAGTTTAACATGGCTCTTTATATTCTTTGTCATAGGAGTTCTGTTCAGCCAGACTTCAGATGGTTCTCCAGGTTGATTGCTCTATAATTTAGTTGTAATTTTAATATGGTCATGGGAAGAAGCAAGCACAGCATTTACTAACTCTGCCATCTTGCCTGAAACTTTATTCACTTTTCTCTTTTACATATGAAAAAACCAAAGCAAGGAAAAGAAAAATAGTTTACCTAAAGACAGACAGCTAAGAAGAGCAAAACTAAGATTTTTAACCCAGATCTGTCTGAGACTAGAAGATTTAAATGTGTTTTTTAACTAATGAGCTATAGAAAAGGGAAATCTGGGTTGGATTAAAGAGGCTTCTTGTGAGAAATTGTTTGCTATAGAAATTTATCTTTGCAACATTGGTTCTCGAAGTTGACACAGAACCAATCTTATGGAGAATTGACTGTTTGCATGATATTATTTGAAGAGTTTAAGAAAAGACCCCTTGTCTGAAAAAATCCTCATTCTGGGCCTGAGAATAATTTGAGAGTCACTTATTTGAATGATGAAATTCTGACCTTTTGGTAATCAGGAAAGAAGATTGCTGTTGATGACTAAGGAAAAGACATTTCCTAGACATGGCCTATCTGGGATGGAAGTCTGGGAGGAATGCTAAATATGGCTGGGGTAATATCCTAAATTATTAATAAATGAAGAAGAGGAATTTAAAAGGTAGGTGTGAGATTAGAACATAAACTATTGACCATAATTTCACAACGAAGTTGCTTCTCTGTCAGTGTTTATAGAAGGATAGATTTCTTTTGCATTTGTATTTGGTTTCATTGACATACAATATAATTCATTTATTTCAGGTTATAATTCTGACAGATGCATATAGTAATGTAAACAGTGCTGTTTTCAAGATCCAGACAGTTCTATCATCCCATAAAGTTCTCAATAACCCTTTGTAATCAAAGCCCTTCACTCACCCCTGCTCCTGATGTTGATATGTTCTCCATCACTATATGTTTTCCCTCACTGTAGATTTTTTTTTTCAGGATGTCACATAAATTAAGTTGAGCATGCCATTTAAATGAAGTATGTAGCCTTTGTGTTTGGCTTTTTCACTTATCATAACATATTTGAGATACATTCATTATTTTTTGTTCCTTTTCAATGCTGAGTTATATATTTTTGAGAAAATATGCCATAGTGTCTTTATCTGGCCTCCATTTGAGAGAAAATGTGGACTGTTTTCAGTCACTGGTGATTATGAATAAAGCTTCTCTAAATATTCACATTCTGAAGTTTATGTGAACTTGAGGTATTATTCACTTGGTTATATATCAAGGAATAGGACTGTTGGGTTGTGTGATAATGGTTTGGTTAATTTTATTAGAAAATGAAAAATTATTTTCCAAAGTGGTTGTATAACATTGCATTCCCTCAAAAAAATGTATGAGAGTTCCAGTTCCCCTGTATCCTCACTAAAATGTGGTATTGCTTTTCCTCCTTCATTTAATTGGTTTTGTACTGGTAGTATCTCATTGTGGTTTGAATTTGTATTTCCTGAATGACTAATTTTGTTGAGCCTCTTTTCTTTTATTTTTAATAATTCACATAAATTCTTTGGCAAAGTACCTGACTAAATCTTTGGCCCATTTAAAAATTGGGGCTGTTTTCAATTGAATTTTGAGAGATTTTTATATATTATGGATAAAAGTTCTTTATTGAATATGTGATTTGCAAAAGTTTTATCTCAGTTCATGGCTTTTTTTCCCCCATATTATCCTTCATAGAGCAGCTCTTAGGTTTTTTTAAAATTAAAATTGTTGGGGTGACATTGATTAATACAATTATTAAATTTCAGGTAAACAATTCAATAATACATCATATGTGTATTGCATTGTATATTCACCAACCAAAGTTAATTTCCTTTCATTACCATATATTTGACTCCCTCTACCCCTACCTTCCTCCTCCATTTCCCACTTTCCCTCTGGTAACCACTAAACTTTTATCTGCCTCCATGAGTCTGTTTGTGTGTCATGTTTACTTGTTGCTTTCAGTTTTATATCCCACATATAAGTGAAAACATATGGTTCTCAAGCAGCTCTTAATTTTGATGAAGTCCAATTGATTATTATTATTATTTTTTTATGAATTGTAGTTTTGATCTTGTAGCTAAGAAAACTTTTTCTAACTTAAGGTCACAAAGATTTTCTTCTATGTCTTAAATATTTTAAAGTTTTACATTTTACAATTAGGCTTATTATTCATTTTGAGTTAGTTATTTTGTATAATATATGAGTAAAATATATATATATATATATATATATATAGTTTTCCAGAACTGTTTATTGAAAAAGCTATCAATTCTCCATTGAACTGCCTTTGTACCTTTACAAAAATTCTCCTGGCCATTTATAAGTGAATCTGTTTTTGGACTCTGTTCTGTTACACTGATCTATATGTTATCCTTTTTTTCAATATCACACTGTCTTGATTAATTTAATTTTATAATGAATAAATAAAGTACTGTGAGTCTTCTAATATCCTTTGTTTTCAAAAAATTGTGGTTCTCCTAGTTTCACTTTCCATGTAAATTTTAGAATCAAGTTGATGTTGATACACACAAAGTTTCCCACCGAGATATTTTATTGAAATTTTACTTTATTGATAAATAAGTTTGGGGTAAATTGACATCTTTACAATATTTACTCATTCAATGTATGAGTATTTTATATTTCTTCATTATTTTATTTTTTTTAGATTTCTTCCATTAATATTCTTTTAATTTGAGCATAGTAATACTGCATATATAGTGTTATATTTATACCTAAATGTTTCATAGTTTTTCATCTATTATAATGAAATAGAAAAGAAAAAAACTAATTTGCATTTTTTTCCTGGTAGATAGAAAAATAATTGATTTTTCTATATTGATATTGTAGTCTGCATCTCTGTTAAACCGTTTATTAGTTTTAGTAGATTTGTGGATTCCATAGGATTCTTTATGTAGATATACATGTTGTCTGAGAATAAAAACAATTTTATTTTTTCTTTTCTAATCTGTAATCTTTTTTTTTAATGTACAGTTTCCTTATCTAGACATAAAAAATGATAAGTATGGGTAGTGAGAGTAGATGTCCTTGCTTTGTTTATGGTCTTAGGGGAAATACTTATTCAGAGTTAACCATTAAATAAGATGTTAGCTGTATCTACTAAATAGATAACCTTTATTAGATTAAGGAAGTTCTTTTTTGTTCCTAGTTTGCTGAGAGTTTTCATCAGGAATAGATTAATTTTGTCAAATGTTTTTTTGCATTTATAGAGGTGAGTGAGTGTGTGTGTGTGTGTGTGTGTGTGTGTGTGTGTGTGTGTGTGTGTGTTTATCATTAATCTGGTAGTAGGTAATTTACTTTGACTTTTTTCTTTAATGTTGAACTGGCCTTGATGAATTTAGCCTGTTTTTGAGATAAAATTGCTTGGTCAGGATGTGTAATTCTTTTTTTATACTGCTCAATTTAATTTGCTAGTAATTTTAGTGAGGGTTTTGGTTTTTGTATTTACTAGAAATATTGATCTGCAGTTTTCTTTTGTCATAATGTTCTTGTTTGCTCTAATACAAGGGTAATAATACTGGTGTCATAAAATGAGTTGCAGTATGTCCTCATTTATATTCTGAAAGGGCTTGTGAGATGTTGCTATTATGTGTTTCTCAAGTGTTTGGTAGAATATGTTATTAAAGTTATCTGGGTCTGAAGTGTTTTTTTTTTTTGAAGGTTTTAAACTATAAGTTATATTTCTTTAATAAATATAAGACTATTCAGGTTATTTATTTACTAATCAGTGATCTTAAGTTTTCAAATTTACAAGTGTATGATTGTTCATAATATTCACTTTTGGTAAGCAGAACTCTAAGACCCCAACTGGCTCTCAATAACACTTGCCTTGACATAATTTCCTCTCCTGTGACTATCATAAACATATTCTCATAATTATGTTACATTACATAGTAAAAGGGATTTTACAGGTGTAATTAAAGTTATTAGTAAGTTGATCATATGACAAAGAGATCATCCGGGTGGGTCAGTCCTAAATAGGTGTGCCCTTTAAAAGAAAAATATTTTTCACTGGCTGAGAGCAGAAGACAAAATTAGAGATACTAGAAGAATCAGAAAGACTCTGAATTTTTGCTAGTTTGAAGATAGAGGGGGCTTATATGAGAAGAAACATAGGTGGTCTCTAGGAGCTGTGAACAGCCCTAGTGTCAGGCTGGATAATTTTTACAGTTTTTTTTTTCCAGGTAACTTATTTTTTTTTCCTCTTTACTTTTCATACTGTTATTGAGGCCATCCATTGAGTGTTTTTTTTTTTTTAATATTTTGTTTTTTTTTCTTTAGTTTTAGAATTTCCTTTGGATTCTTTTAGTATCTTCCATTTCTTTGTTGATACTATTTCTTTCCTGATACCGTATTTTTTCATTTGTTTCAACCATCTTATAACTACTTGTGAAGCATTTCTATGATGGCTATTTTAAATTCCTTATCAAGCAATTCTAAAATTTCTGTCATCTTACTATGATGTCTATTGATTGTCTTCTTACATTCACATTAAGATATTACTGGGTTTTTTTGTCTGAAAAGGATTTTCTATTGAAATCTGTACAATTTGGGTGAGAATCTGATCTTATTAAAACTTTCTGCTTTAGCTGTTTTTCTCTGACACTGCTCTGGCAAGGGAAATGTGGAGACTACTTCCTCAGTACTTCCAGGTGGAGGTGGATGTTTCTGTTCCGTTGATAACTTAAAAAAGAGAAGACTCTGTTGTTACTGCTGAGCAAGTGGTGTGAATTCTGGCTCTCCAATAGACCTTATCTAATACCTTGCTGGCTGAAAAGATTAGAAGTAGCCTCTGCTGGCATCATGAGTGAAAGTTGTTACTACTGGGAATGGTTAAAGTTTAACTTTCTACTAGGCCTCATTTGACATCACCTCTGTAAGGAAGGGGAGGTGAACCTCATTAATGCTAAGTTTGGTAGAAGTCTGGGCTCCTTATGTGGTTTCCACAGACATTGAAGAGGTGGGGGTGTAAAGGGAGACTCTAACAAGAATGAAATTTCTTGGCTCTCTACTTGGCCTTCTCTGATGCCACCCTGGTAGTGCTAGGAAAGGCATGCATAGGAATTTAAAGTTTTTTGTTACTGCTTGGGAAAAGTGGAAGTCTAGGTTTCCAGCTTAGCCTTTGCTGACCTGGGTTGGGGTGGAGCTACATTTTTTTTGTTCCTTTGGTGTTGGGCTGGAGCAATTATCCAATTTTTTTCTGTTCTTGCTACACTGCTATTTTCTTGGTCCTTTAGTTAGAGAAAGAGAATTTTTATTCAAGTTTATTTTGTCTGTGGCTGTTGGCATTTCTGAGCTGCTGGCTCCTTCCACTCCAGGTCTGGGAAATCACTATCATGTTGTTTCTTGAAAACTGAAATCCTAGCTGATTTACCTTCTTTTTCTCATCTTCCATTGTTTTGTTAGGCTTGTTTTATATGTAATGTCTATGGATTTTCGTTGTACACACAGAAGAAGTAGCTGTATTTAGTGGGAAAAGTATATCTACTCCATCTTCTCATAAAGATGAATTAAAAACATATATTTTCCCAGTTGTCTTATGGCAAAGCAAAACTTGCTCAGGGCAAAGTTAAACAGTCAAGAAAGACATTATTTAAGACTATTGCAATAGAGGAAAGAAGCCAGAAGTCAGTACGAGCTCAACTTCAAGGAAACAAAATCATGGAGCTTTTGAGAGCTGGGGTGAGGGAGATGGTAGGACATCTGTGTTTGCTCAATGGCTCTACCCAGGCCAAAAAAATTTTTTTCTCATATCTTTATAATGAAAGTTATTTTATAACTTGGAGCAAGGCAACCACTGAAGTTAGCATCCTATTTCTCCCATAGAAACTAGAAGATAGGATTATTATCTTCATAGATGATAGTATTTCAAAAGGATGGCCTTCCTCCACCCATTTGTTCAAAGCTGAGTTTTGTGCCTCTAATATTCACATAAGGAGAAACCGATTATATATCATGGCTAAGCCAAAAATGGTAGCTACAACTATACAAATCTGTTAGTGAATTCCTATCAGAGCTATCACATTAATCCTCTTTATATTCCTTGTGATTTTTGATTTGGCTTTATCCCTTGGACTTGAGCTTTCTGATTGACACATTCAAATGTCTCTGTATTTTCTTTTTTCTTTTTTCTGTTTTTTTTTTTTTTTTTTTAATGATCTTCTGTTGCATATTTTACTACCTGATTTGCTTGTCACATAATATAGGGTGTCTGGTTCCTGGCCAAATATCCCTATTAATAAAATACAACTTTAAATTTGGTCTCTGAGAAGAGTTTTCTTGTGATGTGAGATACCAACACAGAAATAAATACCACCATATCCACTTCATGCTCAAGATTAGCAAAGGAATGTGATGGCAGGTGGCAGGAGATACTAAAATTTTAACATTTACTTTTAACATCTCTAGACATAATCCATATTCAAACAGTTAAATTTATTTTAAATGGAAGAATAGAATTTAATAATCAATGACCATGTTTTATAAAGTTTTTAGATCTACTACTACAGACAAAGAAAAAGAGCAAAGAACCAGTATATGTATATGTACCTTTTACTAAACTTACTATTCAATATAGATTTGGCAGCCTTAAAAAACAAACATCACACACATATTTCAGAGGACACATTCATCTTTTAGATGCTAAAAAAGAATGCATTGTTTTAAAATACAGAGCTTGAATTGTGTTAAAAGTTGTTTAGATCTCTCTTTCTTGGACTGGTTTAAGAAGTGAATGATGAATAGAATGAGATTCTTCTTTCATAAAGAGAGTTTTCATAAACTTAGGAGCTCAAAAAACAACAGTGCAAACAATACACTTTTGTATTTCAAATGGCTCTCAAGTAGCAATTATAAAGACAGTGAAATCTTTATAATGCTTGGAGGTTACAGTATATATTGCAGTATTAAAAGTGGCCTGATAACTGGCATTGCTTTATTCTTGCTTTCCAAAGGATTCTCACCAGGGATATGTAACTTTAAGGTGATAACTTAAAATGCCATAGTATAGTTTTACAGAAATTGTGCAAAATATAAAGAGAAGGGATTTGGCTCTTAGTCTAAGTTCTGTTACAATCTTGGTACAACTTAGAAAAAAAACCTTTTTTTTAAACTTGATTTATTATATTTGGAAAATATTGTACAGGACATTTATTAAGCTAGTATCGGGGAAAATGGCAGACATTTATTTTGTGTTTTAATCAAGCTAAAAGGGCTTTTTTCTACATGTTGTATCTTTGATCATAATTTGATATCTTGATGTATTTAAATCTAGAATAAAAACTTGTCTTATTAAAATAGGATTTGGTTAGTATAACACTACCTTATCTCATTAGAGGGCAGTATGACAAATTAGATCATCTTTGTAAAATGTTCTGAATGCAAAATATCCTAGATGAAATGAAGAAAGGTGATATATAAATTTAAGGTATTCTTTAGAACATCGTATGATTTTCCAATCCTAGAATATACATCATTAGAAGTATCCAGAAAATATTTTATAATTATACCAAAGGTCACTTAGTTAATAAGTGGTGCACCAGGATTTGGACACAAATTGTCTGCCCAATGAACCTAAGCACCTTCCCTTCATATATGATGTATTCAGCTGGGATGTAGATTTTAAGTGCAAAGATAGAAGAGACCTTTACTAAGGACTGAGGTGATATTAAAGTAAAACATGCAATAAGAAAACATGTTCTAGACCAGGATAAATCTTAACTGCTACCTTATGTGTGATTTGTGTGTGATTAAAAATTTTTTTTAATTATTAAAAATTTTTAAAAATTGCCTGTGTATTTAAAGATTTTCATATCTATCAATATTATTCCCTTGCAAAACAGACTCAGGGAGTGAAGCAGTGCTACTGATTGACATACTCTTCTCCTGAATTCAGTTTTCTTATCTATAAATGGAAAAGTTGGAGTAAATGTGTGCTACCTTTAATTCTTCCCAGATGTAATCATTTTGATTCTATACACATAAAGCACAGGAAGCATTTAATTCATCTAGAAACTGAAATTCCAATTGCTAAAAGTAATGACTACTTCTAGCTTATGAGTGGTAAAGAGAAAATGAAGACTTGCAACTCTTTACCTTCAGGCACAGGGCTGTGTTGGTTGAATGTATGCTCACTTCCATTAAACTTAGGATTCATCGTAAGGAGGGAACGTGCTCAACTAACTTGTATTTATGGTATATCATAAGGACTCTGCTCTAGTTATGCTCTATATTTCACTCATATATAGATTGCTCTACAATATTCCTTATCATAAAATCCTTGTGATAATGCTCAGATAGAGTCTGAGAATCTGGTACCTTCATCTAACAAACTTTTTCTCTCAGGAATAGATGTGGCTAGTAGATTATGGACATTGTTCTTAAGCATAGAATGCCATATGCTCCCTACTCTTTCCTAAAAGCAAGGCTGTGTATTCACATGGAGGGAACATTAATAACATTTTCAAGTATTTTGCTTCAACACAATTTGCTTAGGATTCCTGATTTCTTTCTATTTAATATTATACATTCATGAATAAATTTTGGGGAAAATAAACCCTTTGTATTCTAAATAAGGCAAAAGGAAGTTAATGAATTTTACCCAAAGCCCACAATTTTTGCTCTTGAAAAATATATTGAAACTATTAAAAATTAGTTTGCCTCTTCCTCTTGTTAGAGCCTCCATTGGTTAGAGATAGAGGTAGAAGCTGGGGCCAGACCTAGGTCATCAGCACCCAGCAGAATCTGTTCCTGAGTTTGGGAATATTTGAGTTTTAGAGGAGTTATCTATGTGGGTAGAAGGCTGGAGGCAGTGCTGAATATCCTAACATCTGGATATTCTTTGATATTGCATGCATTTGATATATAACACAGTGCTTGTGAATGCTTTGACCAGCAACCTTTGGTTTTTGAAGACCTAAATTTTTGCTTTAATGTCACCAAAACATTTGAAGGCTGGGTAAGCCTAGGGAAAAAAACTATTTCTAACTTTGGCAGGTCCTAGAAAACCTTCACTCATATGTTAAACTTTAGGCATGGTGAACCAGTTGCAATTCCGAACAAGACTTTTCTTATTTCAATCATTTTAAATTTTTTCTCTTTCTGTGAATATCTTTTATTTCTCCCCACTTGCTTAGTAATTTTCTTAATAAACTAACCGATAGTGTGTTTCTTAAAATCTCTGAGACTCTTTTTTCCATTTGCAAATTAAAGATGATATATGCCTTACCTACCTCAAAGGGAGATATGTGAGTAACAAAAAGGAAAATATTTAAAAGTGGTTTTAAATAGAGAAGTAATCATTACATGAATATCAGTAGTAGTAATAGAGTACCTATGGTTATATTTATGGGAATGGTATTAGTATTAGTAATAGTTATTGTTCAACCACATGGATTAATAGTGACTGTGAAAGAGGTACAACGTATAAAATATTATATCTGTAGTTATATCTGCAGTGTATTATATTTCTTTAGTCCTTAGCATAGTCAGCTGATATCATTAAATACTCTTAGGCTCTTAAACTCTGCTGCTTCGGCTTGACTGAAGATTTTACTGAAAAAATACTGTATTATAAAAATATAAAATTATTTTATTTAATATTAATAATATAATATGAAGAGAGATTTCCTGCTCCAGTTCACATAATAATGTTCTCTTAATTTATTAAATATTAATAGAAATTTCTCCCAAACTTTATCCTTCATCATCAAAATTGTGCTGTTCTTCAGTTGCTGTTTCATTAGTCTACCTCCAACTTGTTCAAACTCAAGGAATTTCTTTCACTGTTGATTTGACATCCTTTGTACTTCAGGTCCATTTGCTTCTTGTATTGTTTTCCTTTGGACTAGCTGCTTTCTATGCTTAATCTTCTGCCATCTTCTAGCTTGCCCACATTTACCAACAAGGACTAGGTTTAACTGTCCCTTCCAAGTAATTTGGAAACAGTTTTAACACACTGTTAGACCTGTCAAGTTGTGTTGTTGTAGTTGCAAATTGGATTTTTTAAATCTTGGAATAATATTGAGATGACCTTTTACTGTGCATGGAGTCTATTAAGCACACTCACTATAGAGTTCTCAAACTTAGACCATTTGCTTCAATCTCTGGAAATATTTGGGTCAGAATTTGCATTTTTAAGAAGCTCTTCCGGTGGTTCTTGTGTGCAAACTAAAATTTGATAAATGTCATTGTTAGTGTTGGACTCATCAAAGTATTGTGCTTATTTCTAAGGCAGCAACAATACTTTTATAAGTGATTAACATATTAAATCATACTAGAATGTGAGCTCTTCTAGAGCAGAAGTTATAGTTTATTTATGTACAAAGTATGTGATCAATAAATATTTTAGATATGAATATTAAATTAAACCTACCATGGTTCAACTCAGCCCAATGACCCAACTTTGCCAAACAGGAGCCTAAACAGTTAAAATGCTCATGGGTCTGACTTAATAATCTTACCCTGTTACCATGATCATGGAGCTAAGAAAATAATTATAAAATATTTTACATGAAGTAGAAACTGAAATAAGCCTTACACTTTACAGACAAGAAAACTTAGACCTACCACTGCTGAGACTTAGCTGAGCTTTCAAAGGTTTTTAGCAATAAACTCAGGAGCAGAATTTATGACTTCAGACTTCTAGATTATTCCTCCTTCACTGTAATTACTTGGCTAGCTCTCATTTTTGATGCTTAATTGAAGGATACTACATGATCCTAGTGAAACTAGTTTTTTTTTTTTTTTTTTTAAGTTTCAGCATAAGTAGTTCATTATCTGGCTAAATAGGTGCTTGTCTTTAAACAAAAAAAAGTAATGCCAATTTTGTGTAGCTATTGTTCAATATTTTAAAGTAAGATTGATGTCTATAAACAGTATCAGATGGGGAAACACAAGATGAAGGCAAGTATGTATGGCCCTTCAATAAGTCCTCAAAGCCTATTCCTGACAACTATAGGATTAACTGCTTACTAGGCTGAGATTTCTCTTCCTGGTTTTCAAATCCCTTAATCTCCCTTGCCAGTTCTCCATCATCACTTAGGAAATGTAGAGATGGAGAAGCAGGCATCCACTCCTGACAGGGACGGTTTCATATCTCGCTTCTATCACTGTCTAGTTCTAGGGTTTTTGTAAGATATAAATGAGCTAATAATGTAAAGCCCTTAGAACAATATCAGGAACATGTCAGGCACTTAATAAATATTGACTTCTATTTTCTGTCCTTTCATTTCTCTGCCATTGCTGCTCTCTTCCATATGTTTAAGCAATAGAAAGTTAAAATTAAAAGGGCCTGTGACTCTTCTAAGAGGAACTTTTACACATGGAAAAAGTAAAGTTTCGGTTATTATGTAAGTTTCCTGAAGTTACATGGTTAGAGACAGAGGTGACATTAGAAGCTAATTCTCTTGCAGACCATGTGGGATTTTGATGGGTGGATGGTGAAGGCTATAGCAAGACTGCTTATATCCCTCTGCCCCACTTCCTCCCAGCCCTGAGGTGAGTACAGTAACTCCCAGCAACTGATGCTTCAGTTAATATCAATGATTTCAAAACAAAAAATCTATTTTGTAGCTGAAGAAATACCCAGTTCTGTGAATTAGGTGAAATACATAATTCTTTACTTAGTGTCATCTTCAAACACAGATGGGGTATTTTTTTCAATTGTACATAGACAATATGAAAAAGTTAAGAGATAAATGGAAAGCTAAGTTTAAAGAAGGTGAGTCTTTGCAGTTTCAAAATTCTCTGAAGGATTTAATTCTAACTGGTAAACATTTGTGATTTCTTACTTGGTGTTCAGAGCTTTTAAAGAAAGTAGAGCTTCTTAGAAATAAACAGGTGGTACTAACGAATAGGGCATTAACAATTGCCGCTGCTTATAACATTTCCTGTTCCTGAAAAACAAATTATTTTTCTTTGTGATTCCTACCCAACATTTCAAGGATTATGAAGGCAATGAAGTGCTGTGTATACTTGCAAATGTTCTTTAAGACATCTAAGTTTAGTTTTTCTGTCAAAGTGTCAAGAGGGGTTGACTATGGTTTTGAGACTATCTCTCATAACCTTATCTAATAAATGGTATTATAATATGAAATTTTAATCTGAGTACTGCTTAGGCGAGAGATAGTGTGTGCAAAGTATGCACATTTTAACTGCCAATTCACAATAAATGTCAAGGTTACAGCTTGAGAAATGGGCTTTGCGGAGAAAAAAAAAAGGCAAACCAGACTGCAATGTGAGAATAATTATATCCTATAATTTGCATGCAAATATATTTAAAGAAATAATTCTAAATTATTCATAGCATAAGGTTGACGTTGCATTGCCATTATTCTCTACATAAAATATATGCTATAAATCATGCTTTTAATGTAGAGAATATCTGAGGTGGAAATACAGTTTTCTCCCAGATGTACAAAATGAAATTGGATATTCCATGTTGAGAGAGGTAATTCTCAATTACAGCATATTGAAATTACTTGATAATCCATTACATGTGAGTGGTTTAAGCAAAATGTGCCTCTTACAACAAATTAACTTTTCTTCAAAGAATGTATTTCTACTCTTTGTGTAAGGTAATAACTATTTATTTATATACTATAAAACATATAGCACTGTTTTGCCTATAGCACTTAGAAATTACTAGGCTATATATTCATTAAAGAGAAGTAATTACTTTCTAGATATCTTGCCTACAATCTTTTATTGACCTCATAATGCAATTGCTATGCTTAATAGATTGATGCAGATGTTTATGCATTTCTTTTCACAACATATGAGTTTTCTACACAAGTTCAGTAATAATTCAAAAAGGCACACCAGCTTAATAAGCTTAACAGGCAGAAACACAGAGCATGTTGTACATAGAAAAATATCAGTTGAGTGCCCTAAGAATATGGAAGAAGAGAGCAAAAATGATAAAATGTCTTTATGTTAATTGATTTGTAATTGTTACTTCCCACCCTTGGTCTCACTGGGAAATAACAGTTTTTGAGGATAGTAACTAAAATCATTTGAATTCTGATTTGAAGATATTTGCAGAGTTGGAGTCCATTTTCTTAAAGGTGCCATAAAATATTTATAGATCAATATGGACATGAAAATAAAGAATTATTAACAGCAACAATAATACAACAATAATTTCTCCTTCTTTGGTGAAGGATATTTGTTATGTGTGTGATTTATGTTGTGTCACGGGTTTTTCATCCAGTATTTTTCTGACAGAAAAAGAAGATGTTGGTATGAAAGTGTAAATCCAAACTTCATCGGAATAGCAAGGAAATTTGAAGAGACAGTATGTGTTATGTTGATTTAAATTATAAGTTTGAGATGGTGACTTTCTATTAACTTTGCAAATAGCTAGATTTATTTTTAAAAAGCATTTGAACCACTTATATAAATATATGTGTTTATATACATACACACATATACACACATATGGTCATAATTATGTATATTATCTGAGCACTTCAGGCAAACAGAATGAAAAATTACAAAAAAATGATTTTTAAAATGTTTTAAAGTTGGAATTTATATAAAAATTCTCAATTTACTATGTACTGTATCAAATCTACTATTTGCTTAGAAATGTGTTATTATTTTAGTCTGTTTATTTCTGCTTATAAGTTTACTGTTGATAAAGAACATGAGATAGAAAAATGTACTATGTTGATAAAACCCTCTTTGAATATAAATGATCTTTATTTTTAGGAGCTCTTAGAGGACAAAAATCTAGGCATCCATATTACTGTTTCAGTTTTTCTAGTTAACAAAAGACAATTCAAGCAACATGGTAAAAGAATATTAAGATGATGAAGTGATTAAATCTAAAACATTGGTGTTTGATAACTTTAAAATTAGACTGCAACTTTGGTCAGAAAAATACTCATTAATGTTCTCTGCTTAGTATTAGTATCATATGGTAGTATCATTTTTTATTAACATAATACAAATATCCTGTGCAGTGCTACACCTTTCATTGCTCGTGGCTTCGGAGTCAAAATGTCACAGCAAATTTTACTTTCACTAATAGATTGAGACTTGCACATTACATTAGTAAAAGTGAACAGTATTGTGGCATTATCATCCAAGAGGACAGGTGGGCACATACAGCAATTTTCTAAACTGCAGCTTGGTTCCTCTTCATCCGAAACAATAGTGAAAGGGGAAGAAGTTTGGGTAGGTAGTTTACCACATTTTCAGAAAAAAAGTTCACCTTTCTGCACCTTCTCTATATGCATTGTCAAAATATCACATTATACAATTCACTGGAAGTGAACTTACTGCTAAATACCCATTAGGTTTCCCAGGAGAAGCCTTACATTAATTGTTTAGTGAAAGCACCCTTAGGCTATCACCGGGGAAGCACATTAAATGCACAAAAAGAGAAGTTGACAGAGATCCCTGTAGAACAAGATGCATCTACCAAGCTCAAGACTTCTCTAGGAAGAATCTTATGAATCCATGTTGAGAATGGTCATTTGGGGTGGAGGTAGTTTATCCCCCCACCCACCCCAACCCCCACAGGTACAAACATAAACTTACTATGGGAGAAAAAAAATGATGTAACAAAATAATTTGAATAAGATCGTTTGGGAATTGTAAACAAATTAGCTTATATATCTTGATCCTGAGGCACCAGTGCAGTTTACAGACAGAAAGAGAGTTGCAAAAGTTAGAGACAAAGGGTATGATTCATCTAATGATGTAAAAAGAGGAATAATGACAAACAATAGACAGGGGAAAACTAAGTTTTGAAATAAATGAGAAAAAAAGTGACTGGTAGCGATGTGTTAGGCTAATGACCAAATAGGCTGATGTATGGAGAAAAAGTCAAGTCACAAAATAAATGACAGGAAATTCTGGCAAAATATGTTTTCATGTCTGTCTGCCACATTGCATCTGAAATCGTTTTGCATTCTGAATATAGCACAGATTTTTATCACTCCCTTGTTTAATTACAATTGCTGATAAAACTATTGTATGTCTATTATGCACTATTATGTTTGTTTATTTCACATTATTTTGTTAAGAATGTTTCTAAAAAGGAAATGTAAAAAAAGCAAACAAAATATGTGCTTGCTCTCCCCACCTTTTTGGGAGTCTGCGTTATTGATAAAATTCCACTAGAGGGGGCACTAGTAAAACAAGATGCAAGCTGGAGACCGATTTTAACTTTTTCATTCTTTTTAGAGGAGAAAAAAAAAAAAAACAAAAAACCCCCCTCACAATCCTTCTTTTCTCTTACCTGGATAGAAATATTCTGAGGAGGTTACCAGGAAGCAGTAAAGATGCCATTTGGAAGGATTCTTTAGGTCTTTAAAATACTTTCACTAACTTAAGTTTCTTATTTTAATGTTAATGTGCTGCAGTTAAGGTTTGGACAAAAGAGCAAAACTTCTTGATTTAAATATAGACAGGATTTCATATGTTCCTATTAGACTGCTGAAATCTGAAGCCTTAAAGAAGAGCTGTTTCACCCATGTGACTTTTCTTTAGTGACTCGTTATTACATAAGCAACTGAAAGATGAGAATTATTATTTAGCTGTCAAATTGAATTTACCCAAGGCTCAGGCATGGTCTTCACTTTAGTTTATCACAGTAAATTTTTTAAAAAGGTGATAGACACATTTTAAAAACGTGTCATTTGTTTATAATTAATCTTTATTAAGGAAATGAGAAGAGCTAAAATTTGACAGGCATTATAAGATTTAATATAACTATTGATTTGATGCTGTATTTTATTACTATTATTTCTCTTAATAAGTCATATTAATTTATAAAACTTTCTTAACAACTAATAATGCTGATATGACAGAGGTATTGTTTGCTATGAGAAGATGTCATGTCTTAAGGCACATCCACATCTGTTGGTTCATATCAGTGAGGAAAAGCCTGTTCAGAAAGATCCCAAACAGACTTCTCTTCTTAAATGTCTACACTTCCTAAATTTATAGCATGACAAAAATACATTTTTTTAGTTTAATTTTAAAAAATTAGTAAAATGCCATGGTATTGGATTAATCAAAAATAATCTTTCTTCCTCATTACAATGCCCAGTAGAATATTTTGTTCTCAATAAAGGTTAACAAATTTTTGTTTATTGTTATTCATTCAAAATATTCATGTCTTAACCCTCAGAATATATAGTTTGGCTAGGTATTCATGATATGCTGTCATCCTTAGTATTTCTATCCAATCTTTTTTTCTGACTTAACCTACACAGATTTTCTAAAAGAAATGGCTACTCCTTGCTTTCTACCCTGACACATTAAAATGTTATGGATTCATATTTTTTTTTGCCTTGGTTTTGGTAGATTGCCAACATTTCTTACAAATGTCAGAAAAATGTTTTAGACAACGAATGTTTAATTTCCCTAGCTATGTACATTTTATTGTCACTTAAAAAATAGCTTCGAAGAGAATAACCATCTATTAGAGCCATTAGCACATTTGATTCAGAATATGTTCTTAGAAATTATGTAGCTCAAATGCCTCTAACAAATGGAACCTGGGGACTAGAGGAACTAAATGCCCGCCCAAGGTCACACGGCTGGTTGTGAGCTGAATGAACCATGACGAAAACTCATGTTACTCTTCTCAGAATTATTTTTAAATTCAAATTGTGGAATTGGTCGTTTTCTTGTTTGATTTATAAAAAAAAAAAAAAAGATTTCATGACTAGATAGAAGGTGGCGAAAACACCCCAGACTAACGTATATTTGCATAAAACTTTCAAATTTATGAAATCCATTTCTAAACAAGGTTGCTTTCTTTTAATGATGCCTTGGTATATAATGGACCGTTTATGTTCACTTATGCTGCAAGCAAATTTTTCTCATATCTTTTAGCATCTTTTTCACTCTATTTTTAAGAATTCTAATACCTAATAGAGTAAGGGCTGCTGCCCCTGTTACGAAAACTATTAAGCTTATGGTTGGACTATAGCTGCCTCGGAAACGGCTGTTTAGGGCAATTGGCTCACTAGTGCTGAAATACAAATTTTCTTCTCTGTTTTGCTGTTCTATGACCTCAGGTTTGTAATGGACACAAGAGTGGTGATGGCATTTGGTGCCTGGGGCAGTGCCACCAACATGGATCGCTGTCATGATATTCATACGCCTAAAGAAGGGAGGGAAGGAGGAGGGTGCAAAGATATTTCTTTGATCTCTAATTCCCTGTGGTCAACTGCTTTTCTCCATCTCTATTTCAGAACATACTTACAAGTCCCCCTTGGGGGAAGTTTGGTGAATTATACAATTTCAGTATTAGAAATAAACTGTAGAGACTCCATGTTCAACTTTTTTATTTTATAGATACACAGTGATTAGAATGACTAGCCCAGAGCCAGTCATTTATTTATTTATTTATTTATTCGTTAATCATTATATATATATATATATATATATATATATATATATATATATATATATATATTTAAAGATTCTACTCTGCTGAAAGAGTTGTACAATTAGTCAATTAGTGGTGGAGGTGGGAATAAAACAGTTTTCTTTAGTCAAAATCTAGTGTTTTAGCCATGAAGCTTCCAATAAAACTATTGACCATGTTTTTGTCAATATCAAGCCGATAATTCACTTCTTAGTCTTTGATTTGATTTGTTTAGTTTTTAAAAACAGGTTGAAAATGCATGTTTTTGGAAGCTCTTCTTCAGTGCTCAGGTGAAATTATCCAATTAATAGTAACAAAACATGTTCAAAGGAATCCTTTTAGTTTGGGGATCTGTGATTCCTTCAGAAATAATTGTTTTTTCCATATTATAAATTTTAAATAGTCTTCCTTCAGTATATTTTGCTCTTCCTTTCCCTCATGTTAATCTTATATAACTGTTTTACTTTTTGTTAATTAGTAGATTTTTTTAATTCAAAAATAATGTGCATTTAGTTTTTTGAGCCTTTTGAACATGGCCAGCTCCGTATAAGTGCAAATGGCAAACAGTGCATGATGCAATTTGAGTAACATTCCCAAATAACTGTCCTGTCCAACTGGTTTCCAGCTAGTTTATGTTGGGGATTTCTATCATTTTTCAATTCCTTAGCTGAGTTTAGGATGTGGATATATACAGGGGTAACCCACTTGTTAATTAACACATTTAAAAATATTTGGCTATCCAATTAAGTAATTGAGAGTGTTACAGGAGCTTTGATTAACTGGAAGAGCACATTTTAATAAAGGTAAAGAGGTAAGAGTTGAAAATAATGTCTAAGGACAAGTGGGATATTGTACTGAGGCCAGCCAGGGGGCTGTGTGAAGGTAGTAGGCACCAGGGGTAGGAAAAATGTGAGTGTTGAAGGGATTAGAAAGACTATAACAGAGAAGGAGAGGCCCATAGATTAAAAAGAGCAAAACAAACCAAACCTTGCCCCTCATTCACTTTTTTCTTCATTCAGCAATTTTTAGTTCCTACTATGTGAAGACATGCTGGTCCTTTAAAAATAGTGGTGAATTTGTATTTTTGTTCAAAATCCCCTGGTGTAACAAGTGCTGGCTGTGAAATAAAACATCTGAGAAGCAGGTGTATACTCTAACCCCGAAGGCAAAATCCACACTATTTACACTTTTGCCTCAGTCTGTCCCTCTTCCCTTCCCTCTGCAGTGTTTTCAAGGGACACTATTAGGATGAAAAAGCAGAAGTATGAATGTAAGAATGGTGAGCTGTTTTCATTTACAGAATTGTCAACAGGTATGTACACAGCATCTGTGACTCTGAGAGAGTTGACAGACAGGCTAGGAGCCAGCTGTGGCATACACTTGAAAATAATAATAATATCCACTTAGGGGTATGGAATTATTTATCACTACTGGTAGAATTTTTGCCAAAGGCAAAGAATGAAAATATCCAATGAAAAAATCCTCAGTCCACACAGGCCATCATACTCATGCACCACAGGAACTGATTAATTCTGTAACCAAGAATAAATAGTTATTACTATTACTATTTTGCTTTTTAAAGACAATGGGAATTAAAGAGTCAGAGCAAACTTAGCAACTGACAGGGTTTGTATGAGCAATTTTTTTTTTTTCTTATGACAAAGCTTGTACACATGACTGATGTCTCTGAGGGAGCTTCTTTCCTTCCATTTTTATTTCCTTTATTTTTCTCTTCTTTTACACTGTTCCTATCTACAGTCATTCTGGGGCCAAAGACAGGAATGTAAAAATGGGATAAAGACCTACTGGGAGTATTTTTATGAAACTTACAAGAGGGTGCTCTATCTGTCTATGTTTATATGCTGGATGTGTTTTAATAAGTACTTATGGAGGGTGGGTCATTATTATGTTCCTTACCTCAGGTTGTCTTATTATTTTTATCCTGTTAGACTGTGCGTATGCTATAAACCCCTGCATATATGTGACTGCACACTCGATGTGAGTTCTTGTCAGCTCTTTGGCTCTACATGTGACTTTTTAACTAGAGAAAAGCAAAACGACCTATCGCCCAAGCTTGGCCTCTCTGTGAGCCTGGGCTATTAGATTTCTCTCCCTATAAGAAAAGACCATGTCCGAGGATCTTGTTTCTGTACCAATGTTCAGCCCACATGGATTGTGTCTATGCCTTATTTTGACTCTGGTTCTTATCTGAGACCCTGGCTTTAGGTTCTGGAGCTGGGTCTAAAAGTACCTCATGTTACCTTGGTTGTCTCTCAGTCCACATTCCCCTTGCGGTGCAACTTGCTTTGTGTTCTTGGCATCTGGCCTTCTTCGTTAGAGAGGTTTGTTTTGTAAATATCTGCTCTGGGTCCTGTTTTATAGCATGTACTTGGAAATCATTTCCAACCTTAATTCTTTGGAGCTCATTTCTGAATTTTCCTGGTTTTCACAAACCAATGTGTCCATGAGAGATACCTTTTCTTTATCTTGACCCCTAAAGAGTTAGTGTTAAGGTGCCAAAGCACAACTCTCTCAGAGGGAAATTGAACTGTCTTTTCTGTTTTGTTCATCTTCCTTTCTTTTTTCATCTTTCCTTTATTCTTCCTTCCTTCTCTTGCTTCTCTTTTTTTAAATTTCTTCTTGTCTTCTCTCTCTTTGACTCATATGGGTATTCTAAAAATTCCAAAATGGAATATTTGGGACTTACCTAATTATCAGGGTTTATATGATATCATGGATGGGGATTCTAATCATGTGACTTAAAATAGTCCTTTTTGCAATTTCTTCCCTAAGTAAAATATAATCCTAATGAAATATAATCTCCTAATATCTAAAGTTAGCCTAAGATGCAAGGCCAAGATTTTTGGTAAGTTTGAGGTTAAAAATAGAAAATGTGTTATTTTAATAAATCAAACTTTGTACTAAACCAAATAAATTAATAAAAATAGTGTTTCTGAACTTAATATTTAATGTACTTTTTGGTGTTTATGCACATATCCTCTGGGTTTCACATTTTATTTTATCAAAAAATTATAATTTATATGAAGCTTCTGATTGTATGTATAATCTTAAAATAATTTTATAAAAATATACGAAATATTTATTTGCAATATAGTTAATAGAGATATAACAAGTTTTAAAACAATAAATCCCATGAATAACATTTTTTAAACATTAGATTATATTTTACTGAGACCAGCTTCTAGAGTTTTATAATTCTTTTGTAATAACTCTAAATATTAAGAAAATTTTAAATACATGTTCATATTTCCTCATCTTCAGCCTTGAAATCCAGCAACCACTGGGAACCTTAAGTTTTAAAAATTAATTTGGCATCAAAAAATGACCTCAACTGAGGAAGCAAGCTATTTATAGCCCTTATTCATCCTACTTATTATGAATATTTATATATTTCACTACAGAGATATTAATGTATTGAATGATTATCCAGCCCAAGGCCCCATTCAGGGTTTTATATAATATACAGTATGTAACCTTTTACATTTTACAAAATTCTGAGATAAAATCTATCTGGCCCTATGTTTGAGATAAGGAATTCTGGACTTATATGTGGATTACATTTCTAAAGGAGATTGTAGTTCTTATTTGGAATCTAAAGAGAACAAATCACATTGGGAAAAGAAAACAGTGGGTTGGTCACTTGGAAATGCAAAAAAGAAATTTATTTTCCTGGCTTACACACTAAGTAAACCATTTTCGATATGACAGCACACTACAGCATTGTTCTAGCTAAGTTGAAAATTAGATGAATTACCTTCAGTGTATAATCTAGTGAATCATCTTAAAAGAAAAAAAAGGCAAATGAAACACAATAAAAAACTTTGATATCTGATTTATTTTTAAAAATTCTATTATATATATTTACTCTTCTCCAAAGGTAAATATATATACAATTCTCTTTTTAATTCAAGGAGCTTCTCTTTAGCACGTTTGAAATTCCCTGGAAAGTGCACATTGCTCTGATCATCCTGGCTTATTTCTTTGGCTGCTTGCAAAGACTATAGGAATCTTCACATGATTAATCAAGGGCCTCTCATCACAAAATCCAATGATGAAAACATTTGACTGCTGCTCATCTGGGCAAACAAGGGGGGTTTGATCTCCATGTTCTCGGCTGAGCTTAATACGTTAGTACAGATACATATCAATACTCAATCCATACCTCCCTTCATATACATCTGAAGAAAACTAGGGAACAAGAATTGTCGTGATCCTAAAAATCACTGTCCTTAACTTTTGGGCACTCAATATCGCATATTTATTCATATGAGATACCACTGCATGTGAAATATCTCTTTTCAAAGCAACACTTTTAACTTAAAAGTACATTGTTGCTAATCATGAAAGTTTTACACACTCTTTATGTTCAAGAACCTGTCTCTTATTAGGCATTTTAATGTTATATTTTAAATTAATATTCATTTAATATTAATATTAATTTAATGCTTTAAAATGTAACAATTATTTAAAAACTCTCCAAAGCAAATTATTAAAAATCTTTCTCTGTCCAAAGATCTTTATGCACATGAAAAATGATTACGTATGTGATATCTTGATAGATATATACATATCTAATGTCTGTACATATAAGTATGTGTATGTATGCATAAATATATATGTATATGTCTATAGTATTTAAGAAATCACCATCATAGTACAATAAGTTTTGTAAATTATATTCTTCTTCACTTTGTTTTTATTTCCAAAATGCCTTCTTATACATTTCTGGTTAAGAATAAATAATTCTCCTAAATATACAAAAGAAAAAAATGAATGAAAGAAACCAGAAAGCAAAGTGCTTTCAGTGAAATTTATAGGGGATCCAGTGGTTTCTGTTAATCACCCGTAGGCATCAATTTGCCTCCCCTCTCCTTACTATCTCTCATCATTTTCCAGGTTTATCTCTTCTGGTCATGGCTTTTTCTATTTAGACAGGCTGGTTCTGCTTGTACCCACCCTGTTTCCCTCTCTTTGCCTCAATGCACCACTTTATACGTTTGGATCTCCCACATGGCTCTTCTCTCTCATGCAGCATTGCCTTTAACTTCTGCTAAGGACACCTCTGTTTATGTAGATAAATGTTAGCTAAAGTGGGGAAGTAAAGGGTTTCTGTCTGAGGCTACATTGTTTATCATCACCATCAGGATATAAAAGAACAGAATCCTTTGCATTTAAATAACAGGATTTGTTTCAAAAGGTGAAAATATTTTCTCCCACCCTTTAACTCTTTAAGAGAAAAAGATTTCAGAGAAAAAATATGGTTTTATTTCAACCACGGGGTATTTTTCCTTTAGAACAATACATTGTTGGATACTTGTGACTTTGGAGACACAATAAAGTCTCATTCTATTAGCAATGACATCAGTTTTATTTTTCTGGGATAAAAGGACACACTAAACCTTTTTTCAGCAATTAGGAAATTATGCCATGACACAAAAATAAGTAAGTAAGTAAGTAAGTAAGTAAGTAAGTAAATAAGATTAGATAGCTAGATAGATAGCTAGATAGCTAGATAGCTAGATAGCTAGATAGCTAGATAGCTAGATAGCTAGATAGCTAGATAGCTAGATAGATAGATAGATAGATAGATAGATAGATAGATAGATAGATAGATAGATAAAGATTAAAGGCATTCTGTTTCCAGCATGAGATTCCCTCTGATATTCCAACCTGACAGTAATTACAAGAGAAGTGATAATGGTCTTCAGCCCAGGGTATGTTTACTCCTTTGTGCAACTGTGCAGTCTATTCTGTGCTCAACCTTTTGGTATTAATGTCCATAGAACCAAAAATAGTGAAGTAGTATTCTGGGCCTGATTCATCAGAAACAGAGTAAATTAGGCCATAAAAGGCCACATTGGGAACACGGCAGAGGAATGTGTGTCTTAACAGAGTGGCATATCTACATCTAGAAGTGTGTAGGAAATCAACTGGGATTCTCCGAAAGATGGATCAGCATAAATGTGTGTTTTTAATGACTTAGATACCAGCCATTGTTCTTTTCACAGATAGGCTGGGCCATATGCTTTCTTTTTAATTTGGAAAACTACTGTACCACTGCATATAACTACCCTGCCAACAAAACTCCAGGGTCACAATTAAGGTTAGAAAAGCATGGGGAAGCACATACAGGATATACGCAATTTAAGAAACTCTTCTAAGGACCTATGCATTACTGCTTCTACTACTACTACTACTACTACTACTACTACTACTACTACTACTACATAAATAAACAAACAAACAAACAAATAAATAAAATAGACTCTCTAGTTGGGAATTTGGTTTTGAAAGTCACCTAATAGCTTTTAAATATTCAGTGAAGTTTCTCATAAACCTCAAGAGGTGAGGCCAGAAGGAAGTGTTTTCTGTTCAGAAGGTTTACCATACTACTGCTTCCTTCTTAATGTAGAGGACTGGGGCAGGAAGAAGACTCATTAAGCCAGACAGTCAGTTGTTGGAGAAGTGAGGGTTTTGCACCAGACCTCACAGCATGCCAGGAAGATCATAGCCCAGGACCTTCTGGTACTTCAGTTACTTATTTATTTGTTTTGCGTCACTAAGAAGCCAGATTGCTACTGTTTCACAAAGCTCAGGCAGTTCCTCTGCCCAATTTAATCGGAATAACACAGCAGATTCCCAGTTTAAAGAGTACCAATTTATCGATATCAATGTTAAGAAATTTGTCTACTATGATCATGGTGGTGCTTGGCATTCAGGAAAAATCACTCATTATTTGTTTTACTGATGATGCCACAAAAATGCCTCAAGTTATCAAGTTATGTGAAGTGAAAAAATTTAAAAACTTTTCAAATAGAAGAATTTTAAATTAACAAAATTAAAAAAAATCAGACTTTCTGTTCTTTGGTTAAATTTATTTGGATAAACTATAAATCACACAGCATCTATTCTCTCATAATCTCTTTGGAGAGACATTTTTGTGCTTGTTTTTCCGACATGAAAACTCGAAGAGAGAGATTAAGTGACTTGTCCAGTGTTACAGAGTGAGTAATAGGGGAGAGTCCCATGTACTCTAGAATTCATTTTCAGTGTTTTACATTATGTTTTTTTCTCCAACTAGATGATATCTTGAGAATAGACATTGCATCTTAATACCATGGTACTTGAAATTTATTTAGTGTTTTCAGTAAATAACTGTCTTCTTGCTAATTTTACTAGATTGTAGTACTTGATTAGATATTATAATGAAATATTAGTTGCTATAACCTTGCTCGACTCATTTGAGAATTTATATGCTCTGCATAAAAGTGAAAATACTGACATAACCTTGAAAATGTCTAATCTTAACTATGCTTCAGTCATTGGTTGTAGCGTGGTAAAGGTTATAATGTCTTCTGGGCAGATTGATCATCAAAAATACATTATGCCCCCAATAATTTCTCAGGATAACCTGAGTTTATTTTTTTTTTAGCTCCAAACATCAAGTGATGTCTTAGGAAAGAAATCTCAAAGTCTATCCAACCTAAAGTTCTGGAAAGCTTAGACATGAAATCAAATATTCCACACTTGCAGATCGCAGATCAGACTCTGAAAAATATCTTGACTGCTAGAGAATCCTCAGAGATATCATATATTCAAAAATACATTCCAAAGCAATTGCTATCTCCTGAGGAGGGTGAGCCACAGTGACTCTCAAATCCTGAAAATAGGACACTCTCCTGGTACTACCTCCTGAAAAAGAGCTACTTGTTGAAGGAGGAAAAAAATAACCCTGCAATTATTCAACACCAGACAACTTCTTGAATCCAGCTCACCTAAGCTATTTTTTTTCTTGCTATTCTCTGAGAGCAAAACGAATGCTGCAAGCAGTCAGAGTACTAATGGTCTTTTTTTCCACTTGTTTCCCTTCCTCCCCCAACCCTGAAACCTGAAGCAAGGGACTGGAGAGACTTCAGGAGACTCTTCACACTATCACTTCACAGGCTAGAAGGTGACAGCTTCGCCAGGGACTAATGCAGTCCGACATAATTGAATGTGGCCTGGAGCAAAGCAGCTGCCTGCAGCCACTCTTGATTGTAGCTGTCATCAGGTAGTGCCTGCTGCTGGAAAATACATTCCAGTGGAATGTGTCCCACCACTCAGCTCCATGGTGATAGCTTATTTACCCTTGTGCTGTGGCCACAGTTTTGTAGTTAATAATTGTCAGTATCACACTGCTGAGTGAGTGCAGCACTGAGCCTTTAAATTATCAATAATCTTTAGTGATCTCTCTCATTTTTTCTCTCTTCTCTCTTGCTCCCTCTCCTCTAGAATTAAATTGTATCCTAGAATCCTGTTTATTCAACAGAATTTGACCTGATTCAACATTTCTTTACAAAGAAAATAACAAAAATAAAAATGCTTGTCTTTTTATATATTGCAACATCTCAGAAAATTGTCTCCTAAATTAAGTTTTATGAATAGAGTTAAAAGTGACATTTTTGGATTTCTCTTTAAGTGATTACAAAAGCTCATTTGTTGCAAATGAATAATGTTTCTAAGTATTTTATTTATCTTCTTCCATTTAGATAGATTATTTTAGAGTGTCAGGTTAAATTTTATGCAAATATTTTAGGGGTAAATATTTTATATGCAAATGATATAATATGCAACAAAATAAACATAGCTATACTTAGTATTTGTATATTCACATATGATAAAGCAAGCTGTGTCATTCTGTAAATTGAAGTACAAGTAAATTGAAGATGGAAAAAGACCAATTTGATTTGGATTTTGCCAATTATTAATTTTGTGTTCTTGATTAATAAGTTAGTGTTTTAAAATAATATAAATATTTCTGACTTATTTGCACCCATTTGACTTTGAGGTAAAAATAAAATTCCTCATGTAACATTGATGAAATTAATTTTAGTTATAATTAAATTTTAATAACAGATTGTGGTGTGAGCTTTATTTTATAGATAGGTAAATGCTAAATATTCCTAAGACAGATGCAAGCATACAGATGTCAGATGTCAATGCTAAAAAAAGAGAGCTGGATTCTTGAAACCAATATAAATCTACCTTTTTTTTTGGGAAAGTTCCCTTTCCTCACTACTCCAACCCCACCCACATACCTAGTTTCTCTAAATCTTTTCTATATCTACCTCCTGTGGCATCATTGGCGTCACCCCTCCCACCACCGAAAAAAAAATTAGATTCAATCTGGCAATTAGGTATTTGACAAAAATATTTCAGACTAGTGGCTAAGGTAAATCTACTAGGTTCAAATGCAGCCAGATTGTCATTTTATTTGAACACTAGGCCAGTATTTCTGTTCTTTACTATAAAGCTAAGTCATGGCTAAACCAGTAACTATTTACTATTCAGCCCCATATACTCATGTCTCTAAACTTAACCAAAGAGGTGTAGAAAGCTGAACTATTGTCTGCCAAATTCTAACAGCAAAATAGACAATAAAGTTGAATTTTTCAAATTCTAAAATATCCCCTCTAAAATTCATATAATTAAGATATGCTACCTATATTACTTGATTTCTTCTGACAGCTACTCATCTCTCTAATATATAGAATCAAACTTAGGAGAACTTAGATATATATGTGTGTGTGTGTGTGTATGTATATATATATATATATACATACACACACACATATATACATATTTAGATACATAAAAACATCTATATATTTTCTCTATTAGAAGTAAAAGAGGAAGAGAAATAATATTGTTAGTTCACTGTGTATGTCTTAGAGATTTTCACATATTTTATTTTCTTTGATGGGCTTAAAAGCCCTTCAATATAATCTGTGCTGCTTGGTAGTATTCAATTAGAAGGTAGGTGGGGTTAAGCCCTCAGTTCCAGGTCCAGGGTTTCCCATGGTTATTAGCAGGGCAATAGCATCTATAGGCTGACATAGTTAAAGAACAGATTCTACATCAGTATAACATTTTATTATAAAAGTAAATAGCTGCAAATAAGTGTATTCTGATATTTTGTATGACATTTCTTTCTTGGAATAAATTTCTTACTTGCCCTTTTCTGTAGATGTTAAATTGTAGATATTTCTATTGTTTAATATTTAAGGCAATTGCTTCAACCATTTAATTATCTAGAATTTTAGTGTGGAAAGATGTGGGTGGGGTGAATATTTGGATAAAGATATTGCCCTGACTTGCACATTTTTGTTTCAAAAGTATTATGACTAATCCCTTCAATATGAAGATGTATTGAGGAGCAGAGAATGAAATTTAAGTGCTGAGGGATAATTTTAGATAAAAGTAATTTCCAAAGTGAGCAGTTTCTTCTCATTATATCAAGGTGGCAATATTGAAATCTGACGAGTGTGCATAGTGCTGAAGACTGACATATTAAAGAGTTAAAACCCACTTCTGATTTGTCAATAGTAAATCATCAAAATGGGCTCTCCTACTAACCCCAGAAACAAATAAAATGAATAAAAATATTACGACTCTCCATTCCAATTCTTCTATTAACCTGGTCATTTAGAACCAATAGAGAGTGTCGACACTGAAATTCCATCTGTCTCCAGAGGCTTAACGTCATGAGCTCTTTGTTCACAAGCTTGAAAAAAAATGCAGATCTATGATTACCTTTGAGATATTATTATGTATTAACTTATGTGTATAAATATAACAATAACATATATGCATATAATTACAAAAAATTTCACAATAAAAGGATAAGAAATTAAATTAGTAAATGAATCCAAAGTGTATTAGGAAGATACCGTGGTGGTTAGCATATGATTTGGAAACATTTTGACACCAAGAAAAGTCTTATCATGTGGCTGTACACAGATTGTAGAGGAAATGCTCTCCAAACATTTATTTTTATTATTGAGATAATTGACCTATAACACTGTATTAGTCTTCAGTGTACAACATAACAATTTGGTCTGTCTATATTATGAAATGGTTATCACATTAAGTTTAGCTGACATCCATCACCACACATAGATACAATTTTTGTTTCTCTTCTGAGAACTTTCACAACTGACTCTTAGCTACAATGTGTCACAACTGACTCTTAGGTACAATAGATGATCTCTTTGCCAGGATCTGTTCATTTCAAATTGCAGTCAAAATCATTTGCTAATGGTTCTTCTATTTTAGTTTTAAAAATGTATTTTTTGAATTCTATCACATGTGCTGGTCAAGGGTAGTCTATTTGTTTTTTTAAACAAATGAGGACTTTGTATTTTTACCTGGTTAAGTAGGTGTAGGCAATCTGTATTCTTCCTGTACTTTGCTTTAACATTAATTACTTGTCAGTGATCAGTCTTTTTGCTATTAATCAAGATAACAGCTACCACCAGCAGCTGTAGCTTCTTTAAACTTACCTCACATTATTTAGTAACTTTAAACATATTTGGCAACAGAGATATGTAGAAGTCCTTTCAGCTAGTTAATTTTAGAAGTTCCACTCTAACAGAGCAAAATAGTTTTAAGCAGTAAGCAGAATTGAGCACCATAATACACTATTGAAGACAAACTTTTAAAATATAAGGACTATTGAAAACAGTGGGCAAACGGCATGAAATAAAACATCTTCCATCTTTTAAAATATAACCTCCATGGGGTACAGCTGTCTTGCTGAACAAAGGGAAAGAAAGGTTTTTGCCCCACAAGCGCGAGGAGGCTGCCAACAATGAGATTGTTCTTCTCAGAGGATTCCACGGTTCATCACTGAGAGTGAGACACAAGTTTGCTGTATTTCCATGAACATGAAAAAGTATATTTTTAGGAGTCGGCCAACGATGACTAGTCAGCTGTCGGATTGTATTTAGATTTGGGGAAGGCTGTGAGAGGATTGAAACCACTTGTTTCTCTCTCTCTCTTTCTCCACTTGTCACTGCAATAAAGTTGGCTTTGGCTCCAGGGAGCCCTTGGTAAAGTACAATGCCCAGGGCTATGGGAGATGGAGGCCTCAATAACTGATATGAAAGGTCCTTAATTAAGCACTTAGCATTTCAAGGCAGTCATCACTGCTCGCCCACAGCCTGAGCTGGCAGTCCGTCACCGCTGATAGGCCACCTAGAAGACTAACGTGAGTTGAGTCGAGTCTTTTGTACTGGAGGCGAGCCGCCCGAGGCACAGGCTGATCTGGTGACCCTCCCAGATACACTTTCTCTGCCGGAAGGAACAGGATATCGGATGTGACAACACTGCAGCCTGGGAAAGGATTCCCCCCTCCTCTCGTCCGCCCCACACCCTCTGAAAGATCAGGGATTTGAGGAGAAAGAATGACAGTGGCACTTTCTTGGCTCAGCAGATCAGTATGAATATAGCCGAACCCAATGAATGAATAATGATGAATGTATTATGAAGCAAAATGGAAAACTCCCCTCATTGTAAAATGTCAATTATTTTGCAATTACCCAGGGCCTTGAAAAAGTTAATAAGAAAGAAAACATCCCTCTGCCCCCACCAGCCCCCACCCCAGCACATAATTCTCTGGGCATGAAAAACCAAAATAAATATAGATGTTTGGGGAAGTTTATCTTTATATTAAGGAGCTGGGAGACTTGGCAGTATTAAAATGGAAAGGGTTAATGGAATAAACTATAGATTAAATTGTAAAGCAATCAAAGAAAACCAAACAGTTTATAGCAGACAACCATCTTCTGGTGTTTGGGTCTGTGTCAAGCCATGGATGTGGAAAATTAAAGCCATACTGAGAAGGGAAATGAACCATGTCTAATACATCCCCAGCAATAAAATGTTTTCACTAGGACTGTAAAACTGTGGCTTACATTAGGAAAAAGAAAATCAAACTATATGTCAATTCCACATCATGGGACATGAAGTGTCCACAAAAATTTATATTACTATTTAGAAGTGTTTCATTCTGGTGTTTTATTGTGATTGGATGCGCCCTCCTCAGTATCTTTTGACTGGTATGAAAATGATTTGAACTACTTTTTTAGCATTTATTTTACATCTATTACCTGTTCTATTACTTTTTATTATTTTATTGTGCTTGTGTAGAGGATTTTGCAGAGTTTTCATTATAATGTAACATTAAGTCAATTTATTTGTGTATTACATGCTGTATAATTGCACCTTTTTCTAGAACAATTTAGATTTCATTATCTAACAAATCAGCACTGTTACATTTCTAAAAGCTCTTGTTAGCAATCAAGTGCATTTTCAAAGTAGGACAACAGAGGTCAAGTTTGCACCAAAAAGATTTCTCAGTAATGCTGGAACTATTTGAACATTGGGTGAAGGTCATATTGAAAAGAGAGAAAGACTTGTTTCTTTGAGAAAATATTTAATTATTCACTATTGTACTAGGTTAAGATCAATAAGGATCAATACTGCAAGAAAAAAAGTCTTGTAGAACAAAGGGTTCTGACATGGAACAGATAAGAGTGAGATATAGATCATGGAATACACAAATTAATCCAGGAAAATGTCAATTGTAACAGCGTTTGTCTTATTATTATAAAGGTTATCAAGATGCTATTTGGATGCTTAGTTTACCAAGGCTATAAATTGCAAAACTACCAGGCATGATGAGTGTACCTGTTTTTACATCACTATTTTCATAAACTGATCTATGCCTAACACAGAGGTGGTATAAATGATTCCAGCAGGCACTTGGGTAAAGTGCAAAACACTAAAAACAAAACAAAACAAACCTACAATTACTAAGAAATTGATTAAGTTTGTCAAATCATTAACAGAATGTGAATTGATGTTTCATAGGCATAATTATATTTTACATTTTTAATAAGTTAGGATGTAAAGATAATAAATTTTTTGAGACCACATTTTCGAGACTGCATAATTGGTATTTATCTCATATTATTTTGGGTTTGTTTGTTAACTTCTCATGAGTGTTAGCCTTATTAGACTTTAGGTGACCATCTAATATAGTAGCTCCCTTATCTGTGGTTTCAGTTACATGCAGTGAACCATGGTCTAAAATAGTAAATGGAAAATTTCTGAAATAAACAATTTATAAGTTTTAAATTGCACACCATTCTGAGTAGCGTGATGAAAACTTTCGCTGTCCTGCTCCATCCCACCAGTGATGGGACATGAATTATCCATTTGTCCAGTGTTTCCACTCAGTAGGTACAGAACGAAATATTTTAAAAGAGACCACATTTACATAACTTTTATTACAGTATATTTTAATAATTGTTCTATTCTGTTATTAGTTGTTATTGCTATTCTCTCACTATGCCTAATTTTTAAATTAAGCTTTATCATAGGTACATATGTATAGGAGAAAATAGTAATATAAGATTTGGTACCATCTGTGGTTTTAGACATCCACTGTGGGTCTTGGAATGCATACTCTGAGAATAATTGGAGGCTATTGTACATCTCTACAGCCCTGTGACACAGCAGACATAGTAGTAATATTGACTTTTTACTGCTAATAGTAGTAAACATCAAGAAATATTCCATTGTTGAAGACAATAAGTTAGTTATTTTTTTGAACTTTAAAGATATGGGTCACTAATACCATTTTTTTTTTCTTAATGATATATGGGATATGGGAACTTTAGAAATCTAAAGAAAATTCAATTTTATGAATTTGGCGATGTATTTACCAATTCTTTATAAAATAAAGGTGTTTTGATCTTAAAGAGTTCATTATAAAAGATAGATTACATTTTACTTGACCTGACAGTTTTACTTGTTATTGATATTTTACCCTAATATTTCTCAGAACTAAGGTCTGAGGAAGTAAGGTCTCTTGGTGTGGGGTTTTATACCCCTTCTATACCAAAACTACTGGGGGAGGAGGCTTTGACAAAAATTTTAGCACAGTTTTTTTGACATGTGAATAATTTCATTTCATTAAATCTTGAACTTTTTTACTGAATTGTTATTTTCACAAATAACATCTTTTAATAATAACATTTCTGTGATGTACTGCTTTGTCACTCTCATACATAGCAACTCAAGTTGTTGGGAAAAACAACAAACAACAATAACAAAAACAGAATGCATCTATTCATTCAATGGTTGAAGTAAACTTTCATGAAGGCATTGACTTAGTATTTTTTGTTCCTTAATTTTCTCTTTGTATATTTTCTGTTAAACTTTTTCTAATTTTGTGGCTTATTTCTAGTATTGGATTTTAGATATACACTAGTGATACAAAAGTCAATCTATTTATTGGCCTCTACCAATTTTTTTGGGGGGAGTTGGTTAGATTTGAATTTTTAAATTTTTATTAAATTTGTTGGGGTGAACATTGATTAATAAAATTATATAGATTTCAAGTGTACAATTCAATAATATATTATATGTGTATGGCATTGTGTGTTCACCACCCAAAGTTAAATTTCTTTCTGTCACTGTATATTTGATCCCCTTTACCCTTATCTACCTTCCCACTCTCAGCTCTTTATTACTTCTGTAAAATTGCCTGTGCTGGCAGCTAATAGCCTTTATGCTAAGAGACATGTGTTTCTGCTTTCACTAGTTGAGTTGTATGGTTACCAAAAGTAAGTTCTATTTTTTTCCCCCAAATTTGTACCTTTCACTGTAATTAGCACAAGTATTACATCGACCAATAAGATATACCAAACATTTGTTCCTATGAAAACTTTAAAAATATGTTCCTTTGAACACTTTATGAAGACATGATAAATTAAATTTCAATATAAGATTTACAACCTTCTTGAAAATAAGGTAGAAAAAAACAAAATATTTTCAATTCTGTACACATTACTTTGCGGATCTCAAGACCCTCAATTCTAAAGAAATCTAAACTAAAAATATAAGACTATACTTTATGGGAATGATTTCTGTTTTAAAAATAAGGACCCCAATCAGAAGATCTATACTCAAAGAAAATATCTTGGCCCTAGTTTAAAAGATTGATAAATGAACAAATTGATATTAATATATACTCAGTTAAAGTAATTTTAAAAATCATATCTATGATTCCACTGATAATAGTACTATAAATAGTACCAGTTGAGCTTAAAGATTTCTAGGAACTATGTTAATGCCAAAAAATCAATTTAAATACATGCCACAACAGAAACTTAAATACCTAGATTTATATAAATCATCCAAATATATAATCAAGCAAAGCAAAATATAATTATTCATGAAAAAAGTGAACTTTTATCTCTTTCATATTAAGAACTTAATAGGCACTATTTCAATTACCCAGTAAAGTTGAGAAAGAATTAAATACAACTTTCAAAAGTTATAAAATACTTTAAAAAACAAACAACAAAAGTCTATATTTTCTAAATTACTAAAGGGAAATTAAAGAATAAAGACTAATTGCCAGTGAAAGAAAAAATGAGTTATTTACAATAAAGATAAAATGGCAACTATAAAACCAAAAATATGATATATGTTATATATCATATAAAACATATGATACATATATCTTGGGATGAACAAAGTTTAAAAAATACGGCCATGCCACCCTGAACAAGCCCAATTTTGTCTGATTTCAGAAGCTAATCAGGGTCGGGTCTAGTTAGTACTTGAAATAGAAGACCACCTAGGAAGACCAGGTGCTGTAGGCATAAAAAAATGAAAAAAATAAGGAATTGTAAGCTGACAAGGTCCTTGCAATCTGTGAAGTCAACCAAGAGTAGCCTTGCTTAAAAGAAAAAGAATATAAAATTGGATGAAAAAAATGATTCCACACAAAACAAAATAACTTAATCTTACAAGTTAAAAATTAAGAATTATAAGCAAACCAGATAATAATCAGTACTCAAATTATTATTATAAATTGAGTTAAAGTTAAAAGCATAAAATGTAGCAAATGGCCAAACAGGTATATAAAAAGATGCTCAACTTCACTAGCTATTAGGGAAATGCAAATTAAAACCACAATGAGGTACCATATTACCTCTCATCTATTAGAATGGCTGTTATCAACAGAATGAGTAATAACAAGGGTTGCAGAAGTTGTGGGGAAAAGGGAACCCTCATACATTGCTGTTGGGAATGTAAATTGGTATAGCCACTACAGATAACAGTATGGAGATTCCTAAAAAAATTAAGAATAGAATTATATAACCCAGCAATCCCTTTTCTGGGTATCTACTCCCTCAATTTTTAAATTTATCCATGAAGACATATGCATCCCAATGTTCATTGCAACATTATTCATAGTGGCTGAGACATGGAAACAACTGAAATGTCCTATCTTCATCTGATAGAAGATCAGATGAAGAAGACGTGGTACATCTATACAGTGGAATATTATTCAATCATAAGAAAAGATGAAACACTGCTGTTTGTGGCAACATAGATGAATCTTAAGATTATCATGCAAGTGAAATAAGTCAGACAGAAAAAGTCAAGAACCATATGATTTCACTCAAATGTGAACTAGACTACTGAAGCAACAAACAAACAAATAAGACAAAGACTCAGACATAGACAATAGTTTAATGGTTACTAGAGGAAAGGAGGGGAAAGAGTGAAGTAGGTAAAAGTAAAACAGGACAAATATATGGTAATGGAAGGAAATTTAACTTTGAGTGGTGAACACACATGCAATATACATATGACATATTAATGAACTGTACCCTTGAAATTTATATAATTTTATTGACCAATGTCACCCCAATTAATTTAATAAAAAAAATCACTAAAAAAAGCATAGAATGTAGAAAAAAACATTATCATTAAAAATACCAATAAACATGATAAAAAATAATTATATAAAGTGTAATGAACTAGCACCTTTCAAATTGTACAGGAGATAAATTTTTGAAACTACATTCTGGTATTTTAGGAAGCATTGAATATAAGATGATAATAGTGGTAAATATTAACATATCTATTAATTTCTTGATAATTCCAAAACACTAAATATAAGTAATGACCTAGACACTTTAAATAAGTTAATATAATTAATATCATTAATCTAATATGCATATTAAAATTATTTACCTTTCAGAGAACACAATAGTTTTTTTCGTGCTTATAAATCATTTTTAAAAATGACTACATATTAAGCCTTAATAAAAGCTAAAATGTTGCAAACCACAATTATCTGTATATAGTAAAAGTAGATATAAATATGTAATTTGGAAAGAATTGAAAACCTCTCAATAATTTGGAAGTGCCCACCTTTATTCACTACACTATTCTAAACAAACTTTTGTCAAACTTTAGTTTATCTAAGACGGTTTTTCTCAATGTATTCAAAGATCAGTTCATTTGAATAACTGTGGAAATGTTTGTTAAAACATAAATATTTTTATTACCTAATGTAGTCCTTCAAAACTATAGTTTTTTAGAATGATGCTCAGGAGTTTATTTTAGCCATCTAGGTTAATTTTGATGAACAGTGATCTAGAAAACTAGTGATAATTAGCTTCAAGCTTATGTTTGGAAAATCAGAAGCTTATGTTCGAAGATGGAATATAGAACATATTTATCCTTTGCTCCTCTAAAAATTCCTCTGAAATGCTATAAAATGGAATAAATAACTATAAATCCATAGAAGTAGATAATAGTAGAGAAAAATAGATAATAGTAGATAAAAGTTGAAGAACAAGAGAGTATGTTTCAGGCATCAAGAGTTCTTAGTGGTTCTGGAAAATAAAAAGCAGATGCTAGTACAATAATTCATGTAGTAGGACAAAGAAAGATATAACTTTGATATTCATAAAGGAGAATATGGGTGAGAGTCAATTTGCCTCATAGAGTTTAAAAAAGATTAGAATTAGGAGAAACCAGAGTACAAAATAAGAAACATAGATAAAGACAGGAGGATTTGTTAAAAATTTATCTATAGAATAGTTGACTCATAGCCTCTCCCTCATCTAAAATATATAATAATAGAGTCAAATATCTACCCACTCTAGACCCAAAACATTATAGGCAGGAGATTTAAAGTCTTTCTGTGGAGAAAGTGAGTGGCCTCAGAGAAAAGAACTTCACCTTCTGCATTTTTGTGTTCCCTTAGCAAATTAGCTGACATTCTGATGATTCTAATACCAAGTGCAAAACTCAATAATTCAGAAACACAAGCTCTTAACCAGCTGTTTACCATGTTGAAATTATGGCTGTTAGATTAAGGATTGTCAAACATTTGAGGAAATTCTTTAGCATAAAAGAGGGAGACCGAGGGTGAGAGAAATGATATTAGAGTAGCAAGATATAATGAAGTTCTAATAAAAGATATCAGTAAAAGTGTTAAATCATAATTTTTAAAAAGAACAAAATGTTGTGATAAAAAATAAAAAACCAAAGAACAATTTCTGGAATAAAAAATTCAGCACACAAGTGGTACCATAAGATAAAAGAAATCTGCTAGTAAAAACAAAAAGATAGCAAGACAGCCAACAGAAGAAGAAACAAAAAGGACATAAAAAATTATTCTTTAAAATTCAAAACCTGAAAAAAAAAGGAATTCTAAAAAGAGGGAAGACAAAAACTGTGGGAACGAAATATCAAAGAAATAATAGAAAAGTCCCCAGAGCTCTAGATTTGTGCTGTTCAATAAGGTAGCCCACTTTGCTGCAAATAGTCAAACACGTCCCCAAAATAACATCAAAATATGTTATCGATAAAGCAACTTGAGTCACAAAGGCACAGATTTTCTAAAATAAGATGGGAAGCTACAAGTTAGTGAAATAAATCTTTGAAGTTCCAAGGAAAATTATTTTTAACCTTAAAATCTAAAATCAGACAAACACCATATCAGATCATTTATATTTTATGACCCACAATGATAGAAAATTTATTTCCCATGTACTTTGTTATCGGTAGCTTCTTGTGAATGTATTACAGTGAATTCTAGGAGTAAACCAAGAAAAAGGAGCATATGGGAAATAGAAAAATGTGGATTCAGCCCAGAACATCAGTTAAGTTGCAAGGTTAATTTTCCCCCTAATCTCTCTAACAAAGATTATTTGAAAAACTTATATATTCCTGTTCAAATGGCTTTAATTCTATTTCTTGCAAATTAAATTATAATATTAAAAGAAGTTTACTGTCATTCTGCATTGGGTATATTGCAAAGCATCCCTTTTTATAGAACCAGGTCTATATTGTTTTTGCCTTAATTTGTACGCTTTCCCCACTCTTAGGCCAGGAGGTAGAAAAGTGTGAGTTTTAGGTCTGGCTGTGATCCAGGTTCGTGGCTAGGGCTAGGACTCCGGATTTAAAATGTTACGTTAATGTAGTAAAGTCCCTGCGCCTAACTTATGCAAGTATGACTCAGCTTGTTGTTTATTACGCATGTGTGGCAGAATGCCACTATGTTCTCTGACATATATAGAGCCCATGTGGTCCCCTAGTGCAGAAGCGCTCACTCTCAGCAATAAAGTTGGTGCCTGCCCTTTCATTCTCTTGTTGGCACCTTGTGCATTCTTTCAAAAGGGTGTCTCACCACCGAAAGCTTCCCTTCTTGATCGGCTTGGTGCTGACAAAAAGTTCACCCTAATATATATCGTATTGGACCTGTGCAAAAAGATGTTCATAAGGTTATTTACTAAAAAAATGTTTTATGTTGACTCTGGGTGATGGGGCTTTGGGAGAATTTATTTTCCTCTTTATACAACCTTGTTTTGCCTTGTTTCCTTTTTGTGCATATATATCCTTTGCAAGCAGAATCTTAAATTATAAATTCACAGGGAATAGAAGATTGGAAATACATAAATGATCATAAATTGAGTAAACTGGTTAAATAAATTATGATATATCTACACAATGAATACTATATAGCCATAAAAATGAAGAAGATCTTTAAATATTGAAACTTTAAGTTAAAAAAAAAAAGCGCTGCGACCCTCTTAGTAAGTAGAATAAGGTACTATTTGTATAAAAAATATAACATAAAATATGTATATATATTGGTTTATGCACAAATATCTCTGATAAGATGAATAAAAACAGATTACAGTGGACTCTAAAGGATTTGGATGATTTGGAGGCAGTGGTGAGAATTTTCATTGTATGTCCTTTTGTAACTTTCTAATTTTGAACTATTTGCATGTATTATTTAAAAATAATCTTTAAAAAACTGTGTGAGTGTATCTTTTAATGCTTGAAATGCCTTTCTCCCAATTTTAAAACTAGTAAACTCATAATTATCAGACTCAGTTAAAGGTTTAAAGATTTTTTTGTCCTTAATTTAGTCATCTCTCCTATCTCTATATCTGTTACCAAGTTCTATGAATTGAACTTTTTCAGTTTAATCTTTATTTTTTTATTTTTCTACCACCAAATAGTTCAAATAACTCATCAATTATTATTTCAATCAATTTGTAACTGTTCTCCCCACTTCCAAGTCAGTACTTACAGTGTGATCTTTCTAAAATACAAATTAGGTCATCTAACTTTTTTAACATTGACTGTCCTCTAAAAAATAGAAACTGAAACAAGACTTTAAGTGACAATCTATGTGAGAGATGCAAACCTAGAGCGGGAAGAAGGAGAAAAAGGGAAAGTAAACAGGAGAAGACGTGAAGCATTAAAATGATGTATTACAAAATGATCAGCTATAACAAGATGTGTACATTGCTCTGTGGTTGGTTCATGGGAAGAGAGAAAAAAGGGAAAATTCTAACTGCCTGGCTTTCCTGTCTCCCATTGTTCAAAGTTCATTCTATCAAAAGCAAGGTCCCTACACCTAATAGGTGTTTTCATTCAGAAAAGTTGCCAGATTCCATGCCCTGCAATATATTGCTTTCATCAAAGTCAGAAAGTGGCAAAAATGTTAGATACTGATCATGCAAGACTCCCAGAACAAGTGATCCTTGATGGAGGAGATTCTGTCCAGTAGTTGGTCAACACCTTTGAAAGGAAGAAGTCACAAGATATGTGTGTCTGGTACAATTGTCAAATTAAAATTTTCAATGCATTCTACATTTTTTAATCATAGTATTCAAACTTCTTAGCAGGCTTCATTTCATGGCAACTTCTCTTCTTCTGTCTCACCCTTTTTTCCTGCCATGCTGAACTTCTTGCACCTTTCATATGCCATACTCTTTCAGGTTTCTGGTTTATTCACCTTTTCTTTTCTTGGTACTCTATTATATCCTTTATTATTTTTTAAAATTTATTTTTATTTTATTATTATTATTATTATTACTATTATTATTTTTTTTGGTAACATTGGTTAACAAAATCCAGTGTTTCAGGTGTACAATTTAACAGTAAGACATATACATATTGCATTTTGTGTTCTCCTCCCATAGTTAGATTTCTTTCTGTCACCATATATTTGACCCTTTTTTAATTTTTATCTCCTTCTTCAGTTGACTCACTCTAGGTAATCCTTCAAAACTACATTTGGTTGTTACATACTTCAGGAAGTGTTTCTTAAACTCATCATTTTCTGTAAAGAGATGATACAACATGCCGCATTCACTTTGAGCCCAGCATTCATAATGATTTTCCCCATTAGAGAATAAGTCTCTCAGAAAAAGTGTTGTTTTGTTTCTTTTTTTTCCCCCCTCTTATCATTACTTTCCTGTCAATGTGGGCTGGTTCTTTTAGTCAAGAGTCTTTGTGTTTGTGTGCAGGGACCAGAAATGTACTCAGGCTTGATTAAGAGAATTGGAATTTATTGCAAAGATAGTTCACAGACATTGGAAATGATGCACATCCAGATCTTATAGGAAATGGAGTGAAACTTTCTTTCAGTTAATTACTTTCTATCTCTTACTGATTTCCAAGTGACACATGAACACGATATTCTCATCTTTGCTTTTTCTTTCCTTTTTCTCTATACAAAGAATAGAGGAACCAGTTTTCTTTGTTTGTTTGTTTTTTCCCAAAGCCCCTTCAGTTTAAAAATGGACTGCCCTCTTCAGCTTTTTTGAAACTCTCTTTCTCTCCTGAAAATAGGCAGTATTCCTCAGCTCCAGACAAGGGATTGGCATGTAGTTCAAACTAGACTATAATATTCTATTTTTCCAGGAATTTGAATTTTGAGTTAAATGACACAAAGTATGATTAAAACTGATAAACTACTCTGGCTGTAAAAGCTTAGAGAGACTCAAGTTCTTGTTTAGAGAGAGTGCCTGAGTCTTTGTACTGAGATCCCATTCCAGTTCTTTTATAAAATACCCCATCCCCTTACAACATGTCTTTCTGACATTTAATTTAGTCAGTTTCTGTTGCTAATAACCACAGAATATTTACTGATATTCCAGTTTTTTCTGCTTGCACAAGGCCAACAGCCTGAGCTCATGACCTTGTATGTCTTTTTGTTTGAATTCTAATAAGAGCATCTGGTTGCTGATTATTTGTGTACTGATTGTCCTTAGTTTAGGTGTGCATATTTTAAAATCTACTGTCTTAGTATATTTCTAATATTCAATATAGTATTATTGACTATAGTCACCATGTTGTACAGTAGTTCTCTATCTGGATCTAATCGTTTTATGTAACTACAACTTTGTACCCTCAAACTGAAGAGGAATTTTCCACTCAAAAGCCTAACCTTACAATCAGTTTTTTGTTCTGCTTTTGTAGATATGCTTGCCTCATAGGCTAAAGGGCAGAGTGACCTTAAAATTAACTAAAGCCTCATCCCCACTTTTGCTTGTTCTGTCTAGATAACAGATGTATTGCCTAAATTCCTGACACCCTTGTGCTTTGTAACTCTTTGTAACTGCCTGTAACCCATAGCAACTCCCAAGCTCTGTAACTGCATAAAGACAAATTAACCAATTGGCCCATGTCAACTGGCTAATGTAACTCTGTGAACAAGCCCCTTAAAAGCAAGGTTGCCCCTGAGTTTGGATCCCAGATCTTCAGAGCGCTAGCTCTTCTGGAACTGCCAGCATAATAAACCTGAATTTTCCAACTCTCCAAGTGATGCTTGGTTTCTTGCCAGTCTGATTTTTCTGCAACATTTCTGCAACAGAACAACATCTCCCCATTTCCCACCACCCTCCTGGCCCCCAATGCCTAATAATAGCAGTTCTACTCTTTGCTTCTGAGTTCAACTTTTTTTTAAAATTAAGTTTATTGAGGTAACATTAGTTAATACAATCATATAATTTTCAGGTGTACATTATAGTTTGATATCTATATATTCTATTGTGTGATTACTACTCAAAGTCCAGTTTCCTTCAGCTACCATATATTTGATCCCCTTTACCCACTGTATTTGACACCTTTTACCCTGTCTACCTCTCTCCTCCTCCCCTACCCGCTTACCTTCTGGTAACCACTAGTCCATTGTCCATGTGCCTAAGTCTCTGTTTGTCCTGTTCATTTGTTACTTTCAGGTTTATATACCACATATAAGTGATATCAGATGATTTTCAACTTTTTCAGTCTGGCTTATTTCACTTAGCATGATTATCTCAAGGTCCATCCATGGTGTCACAAATGGCAGTATTTTATCTCTTCTTATGCCTGAGTAATATTCCATTGTAAATATGTGCCACAGCTTCTTTAGCAAATCATCGGTCATAGGACACTTTGGTTGCTTCCATGTCCCGGTCACTGTGAATAATGCTGCTGTGAACATCGGTATGCGAACATCTTTTTGGATATGGGTTTTCAAGTCTTTGGGGTAAATACCCAGCAGTGAGATTGTTGGATCATATGGTAGATTCATTCTTAGTTTTTTGAGGAACCTCCATAATGTTTTCCATAGTGGCTGTGCCAATTTGCGGTCCCACTAGCTGTGTATGAGCGTTTCTTTTTCTCCTTATCCTCTCCAACATTTGTTATTATTTGTCTTGTTGATTTATAGCTATTCTAACAGGTGTGAGATGTTATCTCATTGTGATTTTGATTTGCATTTCCCTAGTAGTTAGAGATGTTGAGCATCTTTTCATATGTTTGTTGGCCATTTGTAAGTCCTCTAGGGAGAAGTTTCTGTTCAAGTTCTCTAATTTTTTTATTGGATTGTTTGTTTTTTTGTTGTTATTGAATCATATGAGTTTTTTGTATATTTTAGATATTAGGCCCTTATCGTAGGTGTTGCTTGCAAATATATTTTTTCATTCAGATGGTTGTCTCTTTACCTTGTTGATGATTTCTTTTGCTGAGCAGAAGCTTTTTAATTTGATTTAGTCCCATTCATTTATTTTTGCTTTTACTTCCCTTGCCTTTGAGGTCAAATTCATTAAAATCCTCTTTAAGTCTGAGGTCCTTGAGTTTAGTTCCTATATTTTCTTCTATGCATTTTATTGTTTCAGGTTTTATATTCAGGTCTTTAATCCATTTTGAGTTAATTTTGGTGTATGGCGATAGACAACAGTTTAGTTTCATTCTTTTGCAGGTGGCTTTCCATTTTTCCCAGCACCATTTATTGAAGAGGCTTTCCTTTCTCCACTGCATGTTTTTGGCTTTTTTGTCAAAAATTATTTGCCCGTATAAATATGATTTTACTTCTGGACTCTCAATTCTGTTCCAATGGTTCGTATATCAGTTTTGCTGCCAATACCATGCCGTTTTGATTACTGTCGCTTTGCAGTATAATTTAAAGTTGGGCAGAGCGATGCCTCCAGCCTCATTCTTTTTTCTCAGGATGGCTTTGGCAATATGAGGTCTTTTGTGCTTCCATACAAATCTGATGATTTTTTTGTTCTATTTCTTTAAAAAGTGCTGATGGAATTTTGATGGGGATTGCATTAAACCTGTATAATGCTTTAGATAATATGGTCGTTTTAACTATGCTGATTCTTCCAATCCAAGAATGTGAAACATCTTTCCATTTCTTTGTATCTTCTTTGATTTTTTTAATAAGGTCATGTAGTTTTCATTATAGGTCCTTCAAATGTTTCGTTAGATTTATTCTTAGGTAGTTTCAACTTTTAAAAAAAAATTCTATATATAAGTGACATCATACTTATTTGTCTTTCTCTGTCTTGCTTATTTCTCTTACCATGACATTCTCCCGGTTCATACTAGTTGCCAAAAATGGCAGAATTTTCTTTGTTCTCATGGCTGAAAAATATTCCATTGTATAAAAAAAATTCCATTGTAGGTATGTACCAAAATTTCTTTCTTTATTTATCCATCGATGAACATTTGGTTGTTTCCATATTTTGGCCATCATGATTAATATTGTAATGAACATGGGAGCACAGACATCTCTTTGAGATATTTATTTCATTTCCTTCAGACATGTATGTAGAGTGAGATCACTGGATCATGATGGAAATTCCACTTCTAACTTTTTGAGGAATCTCCATACTGGTTTGTATGATTTTCCTTCTCACCAACAGTGTATGAAATTCTTTTTTAGTCAATACCACTCATTTTGATATTTACCTAATGTTTATAGAATAAGTTAATTTTGGAGTTTCCATCATACTTCTCCTCTCCCTGATCTAGCTACTTTAAACTTCTTGGATCTCTCATATTATCATGTTTCCATACTTTGCACATTTTTTTTTCCTCTTTCTGGAATGTCATATTCCCAACTACCTTTTGTCTGGTCATCCTATATGTATTCTTTAAAACCAGAATCCAACACCATTTACCTGGGAATATTAAAAGTCACTCTTAAAAGGAAAAACCTCCACTTTCACAGTAAGTTTGGTGATTTTCAATAACAGTAAATGATCAAGGTCATGTGTGAGGTATGTTGTTTTAAGTATTGTGTTAAAATTTGTATATGGCTTATTTTTAAGAATAAATAAGAATGGAATCAAGATTTTCACTATCATTTTACTCTTCTTTATTTACATTTCTATATATTATCTTAAATGGTAGAGAAAGGCTTGGAGGCATTTATATATTTGCTGTGTACATGTTGTGAAATTCTATTATAATCATGAGAACATGTAATAAATATTAACAAACTCTACAATGTGTGTCATGGTGGAACTAAGGCTGAGCATCTCTGATTTAACTCATTAATAACCAGAGGAAGCTGTATCTCTGGATAGGATAGAAGGTGCTGGAGTGGATAGACTGAATGAGATTGTTTGAAGAGTCAAGTCTCTGGCCTTCATGTATCCACTTATTTACCCTCTGTGCCAAACTTATTATCATAATTAGCTCTAAGGGAAACCTCTTCTATTTCTACTTTGGTTTGTGTAAGTCACCAAGGGTCAAAGTAAACCAATCATCTTCTCTAGGGAATTATCTTTTTTCATGGATATGGTAGCTTAATACTATTGACAAGTGATAAGGGATACCATTTTTTTCTATAGAAAAGCCTCATTCCAGTTTTGTTATCAGCTTTGTTATTATTTAGGATTGTAGTGAAGTAAGATTCCCTTCTCATGAAATAATCTACTAAATTTATTCTTGTAGAACAGCACATACATTTCCTAAAAATTATAATTTATTACTTTTTGAATGCAAAGTAACATATGCTTACTGTAAAAAATATAGAAACACACTACAGAAAAAGATGAAAATAAAATTTTGTATAATTCTACAACCCCAAAATTATCATTTTTGTGTGTCAATTCTTTCTTTTCAGTATTTTTGGTTATATCTGTATGGATTTTCTTTATTCTATAACTAGGATTTACATTACAGCATTAAAGTGAAAACTGATTCAGCTGACAACCAGATAAAAATCAAATGAGATTTTTACAATGGAATATAAATGTTTTGCAGAACATACAGATATACATAATGAGATAAAAGCAAGGGCACACCGTTACTAAAAAGAAAAAGTGACTAACATTCCTGTTTTGAGTGACATTGCTTTCTTACTAGTGACAAGTCTAGAAACACTTCAGTCTTCTTACTTCCTGGATAAAAATTAAGAACCCAGTTACCAAAATGTTTACAATACTTGACAGCATCCAATCCAGAACTGGCACCCTACTTCTGTTAGTCTTTGTTAAAATCATCTAGCACCAGCTGAAATTCTATAAACAGCTCCTTTCAACTCCTCTTTACTGAGATGCTCCTAACTTTTTCTACAGTGCATTCTCCTTTGCTGCAGCAAGCTAAATAAAACTAACTCTGTACATTCCTGGTGGTTAATCTTGATGGGTTTTATGTATCAGGTAACCAGGGCTTTATGTAATGAATATCTCTGCTTGTTGTTGATAATTCTTGGAAACCACTGTCTTTAATGCCTATGTAGTATATTATTGTGTAGTTCTGTTGTTGTCAGAAATGTAGCTTGTTAAATTGTTTGTTTAATCTTTTTTCTATTGCAATGACATATTAACATATAAGTATTTTCCTTAATTTTTACTTATTTACATGGTATAGATATATTGGAGTGTATTTACTATAACAGAGGGTAGAGATATTATTATGGTATTCTATGTATATTGTTAAGTTGGTTCTAGAAGGAAGATTAAACTTTAGATGCCCATCAGTTATGTTTGGGCAATCACTTCATTGTACCTTCACAAGTAGCAGGGTCATATTTTAACAAATCTTTGTCAATTTGATAGAAAACAAATAGTGTCTTATTGATCTACAAATATTCATTCCTCTGACTACATTAACGAACAGATCCCAGGTTTCATGGCTATGTGTGTATTACAAAAGAGTCAGCTTTACAGTGATACTCTAAATATTAATGCTCACTTGCTTGGCAAGAACTTAACTTTTCCCTGAATTTAGCTCTTAATTTTATTCGCCAAAGTCCTGGTAAGAATAATAATGATTTTAAACTTAAGAGTCCTTACCATGTACCAGCCACTTTTCAAAGCACTTTGAATGTTAACATTCATTTAATTATCATAATCCTCTAATTTATGAATTAGGTAAGATTAGCATCTTATTTTTTTATATGAAGAAACTGAGGCACACAGAACATGTGTAATTTGCCTAAATTTCTGTTGTTAGTCATGGGTGAAATTGGAATGTCACCTCAGGCTGTAAGGGAAGGATGAACCGTCTAACAGATAACAGAGAACTGTTGACTGAAGATCTGCAGTTTTTATGCTGGGTTTTACCTTCTGCTCCAGCAATACTTCACTTTCCTAACCAAGTCCTCCTTTTGACCCTGTCTGGGCTGTTGCCAACTCTCTCTGACCCGTTCAACTTGGAATGTTTCTTCTCTCTGGCTAGCAGAAAAGCTGCTTCTGTTTCTCTTGATTAGCTCCACTGGGATACAGTTTGTTCCTTTGTATGACAGCCCTCTTTACTGGAGTGTACAAGCACCCCCAGGGTTTGGGGATGGCCCAGAGGTTCTGAGGGCACAGCCTCACCTTGTTCTTGCAAACAACTTCTTCTAACTTGCAGACCATGCAACTGGCTTCTTTCTTCTCTAGGGATCTGTTCAAGTTATTATTGCTGCATTACAAATCACCCCAAAACCTAGTGGTTAAAACAACAATAATTATTTATGATGGTTACTGTGGGTCAAGAAATCAAGAATGGCTTAACTAGGCATTTCTAGCTCAGGGTATCTCATGAGGTTGCAGTGGCTAGGGTAAGGGGATGGTTCATATTGAAGGCTGCTTCATTTACATTTCTAGTGCCCAGGCTTGAACCACTCAAAAGCTGGGGGCTGGAACAATTGGAACTCCTTGTGCCTTTTCTTCTCAGTGTGGCCTCCATATAAGGTCTCTCTAGTATGGTGGCTTCAAGGTAGTTGGATTTCTTACAAGGTAGTTCATGGCTTCATGGGCACATATTTAGAGAGAGAAGAGTGGGGAAAGGAAGGATGGAGAAGGTAAGAAAGGAGACAAAAAAAGGGGGTGACGGGAGGGAGGGAAAAAAGGTAAAGGAAGGATGGAGCGAAGTGGTAGGGTGGGTGAGAGAGATAAAAGTCGAATCACCTAAAATCAGAAGTCTTGCAGTCACTCCCACTACACTCAGTTTGTCGGATGTGAGTCAGTAATGCTACCACATGTAGAGCATGTTTCAAATTCACCACAGGCTCTTATTTTTCTTCTCAGTTCCACCACTTTTGGGCAAATAGAATGAATAAGACTGCTTCATACCATGTAAACCTCAGATGTGGGTTCAATTTGCTCCACAGATATCTTGGCCTCCATATATAAATCAGACTTGAAACTAAGCTTTTCTTTTGGTCGATCTGAACATTTCCTGAGAGTTAGAAGTTTTCTGCACTTTGTATTCTTGATGCTCGTCTGCTAGAACATCAGGGAAGTTGTGTTGTATAACTTCCTGCATGACTCTCACGAGTCTTGCATCTGACTCTGCTGAAGTGATTTTTTATTACCTCGGAGAATTTTTAAATTATATATATTACATATTTCAATATCTTCTCAATGGTGTTCTTTCATATCCTTTGCTACTTTTAAAATTTGGGTCTCGACATTTTTTACTGATTTGTAAGAACTTTTATATATTAATTAGATTATTTGTTGTAAATATGCTTTTCTTATTGTCACTTGATACTTTATTTTGTTCATTCAAAATTAAATTTTTTTTTGTTGAGGTATAACAACAGCCATACAGTAAATCACATAGCTCAATATCAAAACATTTCTGCCCTTCAAGAAGGCTGCTTCTGCCTACTTCCAAACAATACTCCCCCAAATTAGCCATTATTCTCACTTTTATTATCATGAATTTGCTGTCTGCGTTTTAACTTCATTTACATCAAATACTACATTATACACTTGTTTCAGCTTCTTTTGCTCAAACTTATGTGAGATATTCATTTATATTGTTATGTGGTGCTCTTTTTATTAGTATGTAATACTTCTTTGTGTGAATATTACATAATATATTTACCTATTTTCTTGTTGATAACCATGTATATTGTTTCAAGACTTTGGCTATGAACATTGTGTATATGTGTTGATGTATATGTGCATTCAGTTCTCTCCGATATAGCCTTACAAATAAAAATGCTGAGTCTAGGTAAATGATTAGGTTTAGTTTTCTTAAAGGATTCTAGTACCAACTTATACTCTTACTAGCAACTCATGAGAGCTCTAGTTTCTTCATTTTCAGGACAATGGTTGGTATCAGTCTTAATAATGTTGGTCAGTTGATTAGTCTTTATAATATTACTCAGTTAAATGTACATGTGGTCCTTCTTTAATATAGTTTTAATGTGCATTTTCCTGATGATTAAATATGTTGATTTCCTTAAAATATATTTATTGCCCATTTGGTCATTATGTCTTGGAAAATGCTTATTTTTTTTCAATAAGTTTAATTTTTTAGAAGTTTTTTACATATAGAAAAAATGCTCAGGTAGTACAGAGAGTTCTCATATACTTCATTTCAAGATTCTCCTATTAGTATTTATGTAAAATAATGAAATTATACTACTATCTGTCACCACACAGTGAAATTAACTCAGAATGGATCAAAAACCTGAATATAAGACCTGAAACAAAAATTGCATAGAAGAGAACCTAGGTAGTAAACTCATAGACCTTGGATTTACAGAAGATTGAGTGTTTTTATTTTTTAATAACATTTTTTGATGAAAAGTTTTTTGTTTGAATGAACTCCAGTTTAGCGCTTTGTTCTTTTATGTTTGTATGTTTGTGTCCTGTTTAAGAAGTCATTGCTGACTCCAAAATTATGAAGCTATTTCTCTGTATTGTATTCTAAACATAATCACATAATCCTCCAAATTTAGACATTTAATCTATCTGTTACTAATTTTTGTGTGTGGTGTGAGGTAAGAATTAAGTTGAATTTGTTTTCCCATGTGGATATTTAAAGAAAAATGTGCTATTTATTAAGAAGGTCATTCTATCACCATTGCATTTAGTGACATAATTTTAACTTTTTAAATAATACATTCACATGATTAAAAAATCAAAACAATATTAAATGTTATATACTGAGAAGTCTTGCTCTCATTTATTAGCTCTCATTTATTAGCTGTCCTATCTTTTCACTCCATCATAGGTAACTGTTCTTTATTAGTCTCCAGTGTTTCTTTATGGAAATAAAACAAATGCAAAAATTTTATCATGTCCTTTTTCTTTTAAATTTAAAAATGCCATTCCATACCTTGGTGTTTTCCCTTGAACAGTACAAAAGCAATAATTAAAGAACATTATTATGCCAAACTTTAAAGGTGCTCAAAATTGGAGAGCAATAATCTCTGAAGTGTCCATCACCCAACCACAATAGTTATCAATTAATAGCTACTCTTGTTTCATTTAACTTTTAATCTACTACCACTTATCTCTCAAAACTGTTAGATTATTATTAATCTCAATATTATATAACTTAATTCATTACTACTTCATTTCTAAATGGAAAAGATTCTTTTTAAACACACAAACCCAATATCATTAGTATGATGTTTTTTAATGTAAATTTTTAGAAATTGACACAGGTTTGTTGATTTGAAGTTTTTTTTTATTATTTCTATGTATTCCACTTTATTTTTGCTTAGATATTCTTTCTAGAATGACCAGTTAAATATTCACATCCTGCCTAGCACCATGAGATTTTAGAATGCGAAGATTTTAGGACTCATGTCATTTACCTCTGTTATTTTACAGATAGGGAAATTGAGGGGCAATGAAATTAGAATGATTTGCTCAAGGTTTTACAACGAGTTGTCAACTAAGCTCAGACTAGGATATGGATCATATAATAAATCAAATGGTCATTTTACTGAACCAGTTTGCCTCTTTTTTTGGAGCTAGGTTAATTTTGGAGTAAAAGTCAGACTGAGACCAATGAAAGCCTTACTTATGGGTTATGGAGGTGCCTTCTTTAAATATCCTCGTACCAGATAGACTCTTTCTACTAGCTGGGTATTAAACTACAAACTGAGAAGTGTGGACATGTACAAAAGTTCGTGGCCTAAAGTAGGTCCTGCCATTGGCTTGGCTAGAATAATGCTATCCCCTTTCCTAGAAATGAATACAGTTCAGCTATGTAGAACATTACAGGAAATGCCCGCATCCACCTCATTTTTTGGAATTTAGTATTGCTTATGTTTTTGAAGATCTTTGTCATTGCTTGGAAAGACATTGTAAATCTCTCTTTTTTCCCCTATAAATTCATCCTTTAAGGTTCTTCTCAGGCACTATCTGCAACAAATAAACAAACAAAACAAACAAAACAAAACAGCTCCATATACTGTAGTCCAGGCTTGACCATATGCTGTTCTTTTGTATGATCTTAGCACCTTGGCATATTCTCTTTATTAAGATCATCAACTTAACAAAAATAAAAATTTTATTTATTTTCTTCTTTTAGTTTTTTACATATTTATCTTCAAGATCCACTAAAGGAAATGCAGGTGATAAAGTAAGAGTCAGAAATCTAAAAGGAGTGAACTATGCAAACACAGATGCATGGTCCTAGAGAGAACATATACATATGTGCATGCATTTCCTGATGAAGTCGAGATTTAAGAATTCACACTTGCACCTATATGCCTTCTCTCTGGTGAGAAAAATGGAAGCTGACATCTCAGGGCAATTCTTTGTCAGAAATATACATCTGCATGAAGAGAAGAGAGTTAAAAATTTAATCTGCAAAGCTATTTAGAGAGTGGATAGGCCTTGACAGGCCTCCCAAATGTATTACAAGAACACGAACAGTAGAGTTATGAAAAAAAAAAGCTGTTGCAGCAAACAGAATGAAACTAAGCTTTCTTGACAGAATCAGTTTGCCAAATAACTTTAAAATCACACTGTCTTATCCTTTTTTTTCTTAAATATACTCTAATTTAAATGTTTCAAAGAAACTTCTAGGATTGTGTCACAGGGAGACAGGGAGACACATTTTGTTAATTTTAAAATTGTTCATTAGATGCTGAATTTTATCATCCACCTTTTCTCAATGTACTTTTAAAAAAATTTTCTTAATATGATAAACTATATAAACTGATTTCTAACAGCTCTACTGAAGTAATATTTACATATCATGTAATTCATTTGTCTTAAGTTTATAATTCAGTGATTTTAAATAAATTTATAGAGCTGTATACCCATCACATCTAATTTTATATCATTTAAATTCCCTAAAATAATCTGGGGTCTATTTGCTGTCATTCCCTAGTCCCACTTCTGGTCCTAGGCAATCACTAATCTATTTTCTGTCTTTGCAGATTTGCTTTTTCTGGACATTTTATATAAATGAACTGTACAATAGTATTTTTGTGACTGGCTTCTTTATTTAGCATCATGTTTTCCTGGTTCATTCATATTGTAGGATGCATAGTTCATTCCTTTTTATTGCTGAATAATATTACATTGTGTGGATATATCACATTCTGTTTATCCCTTCACTAGTTGGTTGGCATTTGGGTTGTTTCTAGTTTTGGGCTATTATAAACAATGTAGCTAGGACTATATGAATACAACTATTTATGTGGACAAATGTATTCATCTCTCTTGGCTAGATACCTAGGAGTGGAATTGTTGAGTATAGTAAATTTATGCTTAACATTTTAAGAAATTGCTAACTAGTTTATCATGGTGAAGGAAGCTCAGTCGAATGCTACTCTTAGATACATAATTTAAAGGCCCTTATATGGCTGTTAAGTGGACAAGTATTCAAGAAATGAATCAGAATATTCTTTTTCTCTTTACTCTCTCTTCAACTATTTCACACACACACACACACACACACACACACACACACACACACACATTCTTCATGGAGAGTGAAAACCAATATGTTCTAGCTGGTTTATGATTCTTGGAAGAATAGCCTTTAAACTCTCCATTTGTGCTTGAGCATCCCATTTATTGAATTTCTGTGTAGGAACTAATTTCTAAAGGGACTGAGTTCTCTGTTGGGATAATGTCTGGCATACAGAGTTAGATGACATTGTTTCTTTTAGGTTTCTATTTAAAAACTCTGAATTATCAGTACTGCTTTAACTGTTTAAAAATGATCTGTCCTACTTGATTGTATTTTTATCACATGTAAATATTACTGTTCCTAAAACAACATAAAGCCATCTTTAATAGTACATAATTATAAGTGGCTTGATTCAAATAATTTAAGAAAAAAATTTTACCCATTATGTCATCTACTTTTTTATTCTTTGCTTCACTGTTAGTTTTCATTTAAGTTGACTGAAGGCATTAATTTATTTTTTACTTGTTATAAATAAATATCCAAAATATTCCCCAATATGTGTATATATCCCTGATATGAGGACCAAGCCTAAAGCTGAGACCTAAATTATAATGCTTTTTATGTAACTCAAATAGGTAGCCAGCAGAAGAGAAAATGAGAGAGAGCTCAAACAAGAAAAGCATGATGATAAAATTGAGAATGAAGGGATTCTAGCTGTCAGAGGACTATGCCAGCAGATAAATAAGTCTAAGAGCTCAACTGGGGTTTCAAACTCATTGCTGCTCTAAGTTCTCTCTGACCTGCAGAGACAAGGTATGATCTCCTTTATTCATAGCTGGGAAACAGGCTCCAAGCTGAGGCAAAATTTAGCGTGTAACAGGGTTCACCACAAGGTTGGCCCAAGTAAGTAGAATGGATTTAAGCTTTACCTTTGGCATTATGCCAATTAACCTGTTCTGAGTGTCTCTCTGTCATTTAATAAGCTCTTGACACCCTGATATTCAACCAATTAGAATGATTGAATAGTTGGCAGTTTAAGGTATGGCTAAAAGCTTAGGCTTTGGACTTATTCTGTGAAGATCTGAAAACTCAATGTTATTGTGTATTACTTTTGTGACCTTGTGACATGTACTTAAAATTTATGCTTAACATCATATATTCAAAATAGGTGTAATTCCAGAACTAATGGCATAGGTCTTTTGTGAGGGTTCAATAAGAAGCCATGTAATGCAGGACAAACAGCATCTGTCAAGGAGTAAATTCTCCATAAATGTTGGTTATTATTATTAGTGATGATTGGTTGTTATTCTGAATGATAGTCTTTTTTGTTCCTTTTTATTTATTGAGCTTGATATATATATATATATATATATATATAATTTGCATACCACACAGTTTAACCATTTAAAGTGTATAGTTCAATAGCTTTTAGTATATTTACAGATATGTGCAATCATCATCAGTCAATTTTCAGAACATTTCTATCACTGCAAAAAGAAACTATATCTTTTAATCTAACACTTCTCTTACCCCTTTCCCAACAACCCTATACAACCACTAATTTTCTTTTGTTCCTATAGATTTGCTTTTCCTGAACATTTCATGTGAATGGAATCACCTAATATATGGGATTTTGTGACTTTTTTTTTCATTTAGAATAACATTTTCAAATAACACGTATCAGTACTTTATTTCTTTTCATGGCTGAATAATATTTCATTGTATGGATATACACATTTTGTTTTCTATTCTTCAGTTGGTGGTTTGTTTCCATCTTTATGATTATAAATAATACTCTTATAAACATTTTTTAATGTGCATATATGTTTTCATTTCTTTTGGCTAGATACCTAAGAGTAGAATTGCTGGGTTGTATGCTTAATTATGTGAGCATTTGCTGGATTATTTTCCAAAGCAGCTTCACTATTTTTTTATTCCTACAAGTAGTGTACAAGTGTCCTGATTTATCCACTTTGACTAGAAGAGTCTTTCTTCTTTTCTTAAAAGTAAAATAATTGTAATTTAAGTCTACAAAAACATCACAAGGACTTAAGCTGATGTAGGATTTAGTTTGTAGAACTTTAAGGTAGTCACAGAGACCACATAAGAGTAAAAGATAAAGCACCCAAACTGCACTTTTATTTTGGACGATTTGGTGTCTACAGTTATTTAACATGCTATATTTTATAAGATGAGCATATAATTTATCGTTCGAAACACAAAGTATTTGAGAGTGAAAGGGTTTCTATCTATAAGGATGCTGGGACATCCTTTCAAGAGTAAGTTGAAACTGGCCTAGGCACACTGAGATATATGGTCACCCTATGTGTAGTGAAAGACCTCACTATAGACTTGCAGTCATTTGGAAATAGAGTTTTACTCATTTTAATTTTTAGCAGAAGTGATAGCTTTGTATTCATTTCACAATTGTAAGCAAGGGTACATGGATACATATGGTGGATTAAGTTAGGGGTTGAGTCTATTCTCTCAGAACAGAGCCAAAACAATTGATGCATCCAGGGAACAAATCCTAGCTTTTTAGTAGGCTGTGTTTTCCCAGCTAAACATAAGTGACTTGCATCATGGATTTTATAAAATGTCTACATTAAAAAAATTTTGTAGACACTATATCACCATATGTATTATTATATCCTTAAGAGTGTCTATATAAATGTTGCCCCCCCAAAAAATATTTTTAAAAAATATTTTGTGTTAGATTGCTTAGTTTTATGGGAATGTGCAAAGGGGCCAGTTTGCATTTTAGAGATTGGGGTTATTAAACCAGACTTTCTCATGTAAATTCTCTTATCCTAATCCCATTTTCTCTTTCTCTTTCCATTATAGTCCCCTATTATGCAACCAAACTAATAAAGTCATCCCAACAGCCCCAATAGTATCATCTCTTAAAAATACGCTATTGAGATTTCTGATTTCAATGAACACATAGGGTCAATCTGGCAAATTATAAAACTAGACTAGCAGAGCACTACCATGGAAATGACAATCAGAGAAGCACCTGTTGGTGGCCCATGAGAGATGTACTCAATGCCATAGTTTTGCCCTCATTTACCCTTTTAAAAAGTTACCTTTGCCAGCAGCAGAAACTGAGTTATAGCTATTAAAGAACAAACAACTGTGAGAGAAAAACCAGCTGAAAGAGAGAGGAAAACAGCTCTGTCCACTTTGAATACACAAGAGGGCTTCTTTAAGAACACTCCAGTTGTATGCACAGTTGACCCTCAAACAGTTAGTTGCCTAGGTTAGCAGGATCTGGGGCAGTTCCTGGGGTAAGGCCTAGTGGTCAGGTAAGTTAAAGCTGCCTTCAGGGCACTTTCAATTTAGGCACCAATTTCCTCAAAACTAAGGATAAGACAGAAACACGGTTTGAGTTTAGCTTTCTCCTTCACTTTTCTTTTTCTTGTTTTCTTTGTTCTTGTGAGTCTGTATGTCCAAGAGTGACTTCTGATGGCTGTGAAAATTCTTTGTAAGGATGTTCCCTTCTGGTCTGACCATGCACTAACTCTTTAAAACAATCCTAATTATTTTCCAGGTTTAGGGCATCACTGTGCAGAATTTTTGAAAGGACATTTTTATTTCTAGCTCCCTAAATTCTAGGTCCCCTTTTGCCATGAAGTCTACAAACTTTTTCTTAGTTCCAGGTTTTATGTAGGGGGGAGTTTCTGTTTCTTGTTACAATTTCACTTTCCAGTTCTCAATTTGCTCTGTGTCTAGATTCTTCCATGTATCTCTGAACCTGCCTTGTATTTCTCTGGACTGATCCTACTCCTATCTTGAGAAATTCAGAATATGTTCTTTTTTCCCAAAAGAAATTATATTTTCACTGTTGAAATAGGGCATTTAGGGAAATACTTTTTCCCCCACATATGTATTGGTCTCATGTTCCCATAAACACAGAAAATACTCTGCAGTTTTGCTTATACTGTAACTAACAAGATTAATTAGAACTTTGCTTTGAATATGGTTTGGTGATCTTAATATACTCACCAAATCTTGTTGCTTATTTGAAACTCAGTCATTTTTTTTTCTAGAAATGCTCTACTTTTTGGTTTTCATGACATTGACATTTGCTCATTCTTCTCATAACCCTCTGGCTTCCCATAATCCTTTTGCTTTGGTCTCTAGTGGCTTCTCTTTCTCAGTGCATTTTACAGTTTTATCCTTGGAGCATTAAGCTTCCATTCTATGCCATGGAATAACATATTCAGCAGCATTCAGACAAAAATTGCTTCTTAGTCAAAGTTACCCATAAAAATCTCCTACGAAGGTGCCATATGAGAGATATCCACATAGCATATCTTGGTAAGTATTAATTATCTTTTTCTTCAGTTTTGAAACTTCAGTAACTCCTGAGGCCCCGATAAAGTAGTGGCTTGCTCTTAAGGGCCATGCTACATGAAAAGTAAAGAAAAATGAGAATCATTTTTAATTAGTCAAAATATTTGTTATAGGGTAGGAATATGAAAGCTGAGACTGAAGGAGGGTGTATTTCCTTTGGAAGAGCAGGTGGAGTCACATTACTTGTTAAGTTGTGATCTCTCTCTCTCCCTCTCTCTCTCTCTCAGAATTTTGCAAATAGTTGAATTTGCAATAGTAAAGTATGTGTATGATCAGGCTTGGTTAGTCACCTGGGGTGATCCTGTTCATGTTCATCATTTCACTTCACACACCATCTCTGTATGTGTATGGAAGCAGTTAGTATCAATATAGGTATTAATTTAGTTTCACTTTCCTGATGGCATGTGGTAGGTCCTGAGACCAAGAACACATGGGAAGCTGTTATGGCTAACTTCTTCTTGGTCTATGTAACATGTAATTTTTCCATTTATTCAACAATTACCCATTCAACTCACTGTATGGTAGGCACTGTTCCAAGTACAAGAAACACTAGGGCAAAGTAGGTAAAATAATCTTAGTTTTAACCAAGCTCATTACCTTTTAAAGAGTGATGAGTACATTCATTCATTTTATTTATTTCATTTTAGTTGTTCCCATTTAGTCACCTTGACCTGTATAGTGAAGGAGGGGTAAAATGGTGGATTGAAGAAATTGCAACAGCAAAGACAAAAATGCATAACAGATAATGGCTTTATGAAAGAAACTGTTTAGTTTTAAAATGCTACAAATTGGTTTTTTTCCACTTTGGAAGGGGAAGAGGAGTAGTAATGGCGGGAGATGAAATTGGACAGGAGCTTTTGAACTTTATCCTACAGCTTTGTTATGCTCTGCAAGGATTTAATATGGTGAATTATTATATTTAAATTTGCATTTTACAGATTTAACATTAGACAAAATGTGAAAAGTGTCTTAAAGTGGTAATGCTAGATAGAAATGAAGCCTGGCTGCAGAGGAACTACTTAGAATGTAATTGTGCCAAGGTGGTCTAGAATTAGAAATATAAGAGATGTAAAGCAACTAACAAGACTCAAACACTAAAATTTTGTATATAATAATATATAATAATTATATATATATAATGAGAAAATGGGGGGCATACAAGAAAATCACATAGTTTCTGTCATAGGTGACTGAGTAGACTATTAGGTAGTCAATTTAACCGGTGATTTAGCTACGGTGCATCAGGAACTTCAAAGCAATGCAGTTATAGTATATTTTTCCCCAATAAAATTTTTGGTGTGAGTTGATAGGCATAGGGCTATTTCCCTGGATGGAAAGACAAGATCTGGAGCAGTGTTTTTCAAAGAGAGTAGGAAGCTAAGAACAGTGGAAGAGATAGCAAGTATTTATGAGTATATTTTCTGCATCTACTATAAATTCAAGGTGAACTAGAAGAGCAATAGTGAGAAAAGATTCAATTACAGATTTTGAAAGCCCACTCTCCTCTCTAGAAAAATATAAGCCATAGGTCTTTATATATTGTAAGCATGAATTTTTCGAAGTTTTTGTTGATACTCAGACTATACACATTTTTAATTATCCCATTTTATAAGGAATGACTATCTTTTATCAAATGTGGCTTTGTAACAAAAATTTTTATCCAAATCCTAAATAAGAGAGACTCTGAAATATTCAATATGATTTGTTTTCATAGAAAATTTTCAAAAATAGGCAAAAAATGTGAGCCATGGTACACAAAAATAATTTATCCCAGTGTATTTGAAGAAAAATTATCCCATGAGTGACCATTATTTATCTTCTAATAAAAAGTAAAAAAAAATTGAGTATTGCTTTAAATTTGCATTTAATATTTTTGCATTTGCATTTGAATTTTTTGCCTTTAGATTGCATTTGAATTTTTGCATTTAAATTCAAAAAAGAATTGGAGCTTGTTTTTATTCAAAATGTAGAAATGTTTTTATTTTTTTGTTTTTGGGAGTGAATTATATACTTTTTAAAGAATTATTGTTTTCAAGGTTTTATTAAAACGGGAAACAGTAACGACCATCGGTTCAATTAGGGGAAAGTCATTGCAATGATCATCTGTTGGTTTTGTCAATCAGCATCTATGCAACCTTCACTGGTAAAAATTTCCTTTGGAAAATCACCCGGCCTCCTAAGCTCAACAGTGGAATTAAATGAAACGAGCCATGTCTTGTTCTAGGGATGTGCCGACTGGAACAAGGCCATCGACAGAGCCCAACTTCCTGAATACAATGATCAGTTTCAGTCTGGGCATGTAATCCAAACTGCAAAGAAGTGTGAGATGAGATTTCCTGGAAACAAAGGCCTCCTTTCCCTCCTAAGGGTGCTAAGCAAGGTGACTCTAAGTCTTCCTCTGGATGGTGTAGTAGGAAGACAGGAGGACTGGAAGTGGTGCATCCATTGTGCTTTTACAAGAGGGAGAGCCTGAAGGTTCTTGGAGAAATCGCCATGTAGAATCAACTACAGGCTCACATTGCAGGAGGCTGAGAGGAGAAGCTCGATCTTTGTATAGTGTTTGAGTTGCATTTTTCTTGTACTTCCAAATATGTTAGCTAATTTAGCTGAGACATTCATAAGTGTATGTCATGGGTCAATAATACATTTTCATCTTTAATAACTCTGAACAGCTTATCTACTAATTTAAACATATGTTCATAATTATCAGATCATTATAATTCTGAATATTAAAAGGGAATTATTAGAGAAGCCATCTTAATACTATAATCAAGGTAAGTCATGGAAGTGCTTTGATGGGAAATTTAATTAAATTTCAGTTCATAAGCAGGAAAGAGGTAATATATGTCTTTGAGTGTATAAACAAAGCCCAGGAAACTTGAAAGCTGATGTACTTGCTTTAAAAACTTCTTGTGATTAATTCTACAATTGTCTCAACTTTTAAGAATCAGAAGTAGATCAAGAAAGGGTAAGTGTCATGACTTTCTGTAAAGTCTCTTTTTTGCTTAAAAGAAAAAAGTGACTAATCGTATAGTTTTATAACTGGAAAACTCAGGGAGGGTCAATAGTAATAGATCTTTATAGCACTTTAGATGAATATCCCATTTCTTTGGCCTCTCTTTATGTAATGTTTACATAAGTGAGCATGAGGTTAATCCAAAGTTAAAAGGGTACTGTGATTCTTTCCTGAGATATTAGAAGCTGCTCAGCATTTAGACTATTGGGTGGCAATGTTGGGTCAGCTGTACTAGACAATGTGCTTGGGGCATAGACAACAGTAGAATGTGTGAAAATGTCAGGAGGGGAAGTATGAAATAGAATTTTAAGAAACAAATTATTGACTATCATATTCCAGGTCTCAAATGTGCAATGTCAATGCCCAAAGCACGTACAAATGAAAACTCAGCCATATCACCCAAGAACAGTGACTCTGATTCTATCAAATTCAACCTCTCCATTTCATAATAAATGTTTTGTAATCTCTTTACTATCCTTGAATGAAAATTATAGATAATATCTCTTAACTATATTTGTAATTAAAAATATAAATATAATAAGTAATTGTAATAATTCAAAAAATTTTAAACTAAACAAAATCTAACCTTCCCTGGATTTGCAGTTTTGGAAATTTTAGGATATAAAATTTCAGTACATTAAAGTTGCAAAAATATTTTATATTCATATGTGAAACTGAATTATAGTTTGGATACACTTATAAAATGATTTTTAAACTGGTCTATTATTTGTGATTTGTAACAGGTGTTGGACAAATTATCATTATGTGAACACATTGTATCCACTCGCTAACTGCACCCCCTACTGGCTTCTCTAATAATTCTCCTTTCATATTCAGCACCCCTTAATCATTGTGACAATGCCCAAACCTCTACCCATAGCAAAAATACACATAGATTGATAATTGGTGCTCTAGATGTTCATAGTTACCCAAATCCTGAATTGTTACGAAGTGTTATATCTATGTAACTGTTATCCACAAGGCCAAATAAGAATTCAGAGTGAGGACTGTGCTTGAATAGTTTACACATATATAATTTATACCAACACAACTTACCTTTTAAATTGTTTTTATATAAATATATATATATCTGTTTTTTTTCCTACTCCCCACAAGAAACCAAATGAGAAGTACATAGTACTTATGTTCATACTTGGCATTTCAAAGAAAAATCTTTTGTTAAAATTAATAGCGTCTCTCCACATTTTAATAGTTGACGTAGAGCCTGAAGCACGCTTGGACTCAAACACGCAACTCCAGGAATGGCTTTTATTTTGGAATTGGGTTGTGCAGACGCCATTACTGCACGTATGGTATGCCAGCCTGATCAATAGCCCGATGAGGCATGTGTGGCCTGCACTGCCCAGCCCCACCATTTTCAACCTAATTAGCAGCTGCTCAAAGATGGGAAACAGGTGCAGATCCAGGGCCAGACCAGGGAAGTCTCCCTGTAATTAACAAGGAAAAAAGGGTCAGATATTGGGAAGAATATCAAATCGGCCCACTGGGGTTAGCATGCTGGCCTCAAAGGCATAGTCACCTGAGATCTTAAGCATGCTAATGTAAATTATGCAAGTTTCAAACAACGTTGCTGCATAATCAGTTGGCAGAGAGAAAAATGATTTTCTTTTTTGGAACAGAGTAGGGAAAAAGGGCATCTACAAAACTTACACTTTTCTCATCATGTTGTGGACTTTGGGGAAGGGAATATATAGAAGAAATAGTAACATCAGGTGCTTAGGGGTGGTTTATTTCTCACTCACAGTGCTTGTCTTCTGGATTGACTAAGACTTCAGATTGACTTGATTACAAATCTTAAATTGAGAAAACTCTCTCTCTGAGACATTGCCTGTCTTCCTGTGACAAAGAGAATACAGCATGGCAGAACCTTGGGAGTGGTCTTTATCCTTTCAATTCCACACCACTTGATGTCCTATGACATGAGTGTGGTGGGATTTATGATCCTCCCTTGAGGAGGGACAGTGGGTACTTTGAATAATACAATCAACCACAGACCTGGGTCAATCTATATGCATTTTTAGAGAGCCAATTCTTACTATGGTGTTACTACTATGAGTACCAGTTTCTCAAAATGAGTGTGAATGTTTTAGAATTAGAGTCAAATGAAATAGTACTAGCTACCTTATTTTTGTTTTCAGATACGCACTATGTGCCAGGTACTTTATAATTTTTTTTCACCCTCATTGCAACCTTGAAGCTTTGGGCTTATCATCTTCATTTTATTAAAACTGTGGTTTAGAAACTTTCAGTAATTTGCTCACGTCTGCTTAGCTAAAAAGTGGTAGCACTGGGGTTTTAACCCAGCTCTGTTGTACAGCACACTCCTCTGAATACACTACACTGCCTCAGAGGATGTGGCAGGTCTGGCAGGCACCTTATCCCCTGGGTTCCTAACACAATCTGTTGCATCTGTCACATTCTGATTCTGAGAAGATTAAGGGGAAGAGGATGCCTATGCCACCTGGAGAGAATCAGTGACTCTGTGCTCAATGTAGTAAGCTTGAGTACAGAGCAGGACATACCCCTTCAGGACTGAAGTCCAGATTAAAGTCTTCCTAGAGTCCCTTTACTTTAAAATCTTTATATTAGTATTCCTCAGTATTGTCACTCTTGATTTTTTGCACTGCATAATTCTTTGTTGTGTATTGTGTGGTGTAAAGTTGGGAGGGGGGCAGTATGTTATTAAAATGTTTAGAAGCATCTCTGGCCTCTACTTTTTAGATGCCAGTAGCAACTTTCTCCTAATTGTGAAAAACAAAGATCTCTCTAGACAAATAATTTCCAAATGTCCTTGGTTTCTCTGTCTCTCTCTTTCTCTCTCTTTCTCTCAGTGTGTGTGAGTATACAAAAACACCCCCAGTTAGGAGCTACTGCTTTACATACAAACAATAAAATTGGTACAGAATTAAAAATAATATTACTGCATATAAAAACTCTAATTTAATTCTCTTGTATGATAACCATTCATTATTTAAACAAGATTAATTAGTCACCTAATATATGATGGGCACTTTGTTAGCTTTCATAGGGATCAGTAGTATGAAAACAAGTAGGATTAGTCAGTTCTTCACTGGATGATGTGGTTTATAATTCTGCATTCACAAAGGAGCTAAGAAAAATCGAGAAAAGTTGAAGTTCTTTATGTGGACAAGAAAAGACTGAGGATTTTTAAATATGTCTAAATACATCAAAGAATTTTGAGTAGGACTTGACACTGAAAAGAAAAAATAATGCAATTACCTATTTACCCTTTTCTCTCCCCAGGATCAGCTCTGACTGCCTTTATTCAGAGACATCTCAGAGCCTAAAATATCTTTAAATAAACCCCTTGTTCTCATGGATTCAAGAAATGAGAACACTAAATGTAGAAAGAACCTTAGCCTTGTCTAAATCTTGGAGCTAAGATCTGTCGGGAAAGGTAGCAAAGTGAATTGAAAACTCTCTTTTTACTCTTAGGAAGATTATAAAGAAGATAAGAAGAAAGAGAAGCAGAACAAGGAAGAATGTTGGAAGAAGAGGAAAAAGAGGATCTTAGAGCCACAGTTAGTGTGATACAGCAGGAAGTTTAGCACATTTGGTCAAAGCCATGAGACCTCAAGCTAAGTGTGCATCAGATGTTACTTCATTGCTAGAATGGGAGGAATTATTGCCTCCTACTTGGATTATCATAAGAATTAAATAATATGCCCGGTTTTCTATGATACATTTTAACAGTTTTAAACTAGTACGTACATTAATGTGCTTTTTGTTAGTCTCCTTCCAATTCTGCTACATGTTATTAACATGGGGGAAACTAAAGTTTTTGACTCAAAAGTTGCAATTTACCTAAGTTTTACATACTTGTTTGGAGATTGGGTCAGGGAGCTTTGGGATAGGTGAGGAGATGAGGCGTATTCCTTACACTGGTTAAAGGATGGAATGAATGATCGACAGAGGAGAGAAATTTTGAAGCAACCAATTAGCTGTGTTTAAATAAATAAATAAAATAAAAACCATTATTTATAATTAAAGCCATTTAGCTTTAGGGAAGGAATGTTAGATTACTGGTTGTGACAGAGAGACAGAGAGAGGAGGAATATTTCTGCTTGAGTACCCTCCAATTCTGTTCATAGGCTTCATATGGTGAATAGTAGAACTTTCACTCTCATTGTATACCTTCTTTTTCTTGTTGAATTCTGTTGGAAATTTTATGTCTATTGATATTATAAATGACTTGATATGGCTTAGATCTCTTACCTAGTTTTTCTCATTTGCTTGTGACACTAATTATGTTTTAAATAGAAATGCTCTGGAACTTAACTTGTTTTAGTAGGAGACCAATGCCCATGGGACATCAGTGCTGTATTTGATTACATTACCTTGCATGTAAGAACATCTTAATAAATATTGGTTGATTGAGAGATTAATGCTACAAAACTTGAAGTAAAGTCCTGTATATGGTTAAGACTGCTCTTTTAAGTCTAAATTTTCTCTTATGTTGCTTATTTTTAATTACAAGGTATTAAATTTTAATGGTTGGATGAGCAAGGAAATAATATGTTTTATCTCTATTTAACAGATGGAAAAGTTCAATTCTAGATAGTACAGGCATACCTCAGAGATATTATGGGTTCAGTTCATTATCCAACATAATAAAATTGATATTGTAATAAAGTCAATTGTAATCTTTTTGTTGGTCTTAACTTCAGTTCATAAAAAACACAATGCCTTTAAAGCACAATGAATCCAAGGGCAATAAAACAAAGCATACTTGTATAGCGTTTATTTTATGTAACATGGTAAATAAGTTTAAGCTGAGACTCTTGTTTCTAGAAAATTATGAATTACACCACTACAACCACTTTCTCAGTCTTAGTCCAGCAAACACCAGGTTAAAACATGTCCCCTTTAAGACAGAAATGGTTCTATAGATGCTCTGTATCACATTGCATATTATTAATACCAAGGGAAAATGGTTGTATCTCATAAATTAGAAGTAAATAGAGCATCATTAGATATTTCAGTCAAGTTCAACAGCTGCCCTCGATTTTTCTTTTAAAACCCAGAGACTCAAAATAGACAGGCTAAAACATATAAAAATAGATTTGTCTGTCACTTCTAATTTTACATTTTGCAAACAAGTTGTGCTTCAATGAAAATTTGCAGCTAGATGAGCATCTGGCAATAGGAAGATTGTCATGAGTTCTGTGGTTTGGATTTAGACTACAAAAGATAATTGGTAAAGATAATCTTTTGTTTGAATAGCCTAAATGATTTTACCTCACTAACCCTGATGACAGATGGTGAATATAGTTATTATCAATTCATTTTTTATGATAGGAAGGAGGCTAAAGAACCAAAACATTGAATCCCTCCTCACTGCTCAAGCGATGTATCATTATGGAATGAATTCCAGCCCCGGTTGCAAGCCTGGTTTTTGTCACTAACTGGCTTTATGATGCTGGGCACACCTCTGAAATAGTTCGAGCTTCACTTACTCAGCTGTAATAGAACTGAGTAGATTAGTCCTTCCCTATTCAAAATGTGGGCCACCGACATCACCTGGAAGCTTGTTAGAATTTTAGACTCTCAAACCTCACCCCAGACTTATGGAATCAGAATGTGCATTTGAAAGAGATCCTGGGTGACTCCTATGGATGTTGTAGTTCAAGAAGCTCTGAATTTGAAGATTTTAAGACTTCCTTTCAGTTGAAAGATTCTATCATTTTGAGCATAAGGATGGTGGTGATGGCCCCACAAGGCCTATTAAAGTACTTGACACAGCGTGCTTTATGAATGAGCAAACAAACAAGAGAAAGCTATTCTCACTGAAACTTCAAAGCCAAGTCATCTTGACCAACAGGAATTTGAAATTTCAGAAAGCTCCTTTTGTGAGTCATGCCAGTTGTTTCCTTCACATAGCAGCATGAGATCTTTGTATTCTAAAATCCATTATTTTTCTTTTCAATAAAACTATCTTATTTTCACATTAAAAAATAATAGTTGCTCCTGACCTCTCGCGCATTTACTGACTCTACAAACACCAAACCAATTTGTCCTTTTTCTTTAAGCTGCTTCTTTTCCCCTTTCTCAGCCCACTTACTCAGGCATCACATTACTGCCAGGCCATTTGCACCATCTGCTCATTAAGTGTCAGTTGATGAGAAGACGAAGAACACCTGTTGACCATGAAGTTGGCCAATACACTGAAAGAACTAGCAGAGTGGTAAAAAGACATAAAATAAAACAGACCTTGGGAATCCTGAGGGTTGAGTTTCAGAGAAAGGAGGGATGAGTGAAGTAGGTCGAGCTTCCAAGGACCTGGACAGTCTCCTAATTTCCTGACATTTTGCTCTGTGAGCAATGCCATGTAAAGGGAGAGAGATTCCTGAGGAAGCAAGAGTATATACATCATTTTCTGCTGAACAGCTGCTTCCTGCAAAGCAAATGGTATATGGTAAGCTTGACCTAGGTATCTGTTGGAGTGAAGATCATTAAAATTTTTGAAAGGGCACCCATGTGTCCAAGTTGCTAGCAAGGTTCTTGCTTCTAATTCTTCCCGGCATCTGTAGTCAACTGTTTCTGAAAAGCAAATTCAGACTGAAAGACCTAAGTATAACCTGAATATGGCCAGAGGGTTGCTCTTTGGAAGACTGGGCCTCAGAGACATGAAGGGTCTCAGGCCAAAGTTAAGACATATAATCCTAGATATTCTCCAAGGAGCTTCAATGGTCAAACATCTCCTCCTCATCTCAGAGTTACTTAAAAAAAATTGTCACATATTTAGGTCATGGTTTCAGTTCCTAGCAGAAAGCAACTATTGTAGTAGTTGAAAAATGACTGCTTAAAATTATTATTTGACTATCGCCATGGGAACATAGGCTTTTAATTACTGGAACATAACATTCTAATAACAAGCTTTCTGCTTCTGTACTCCCGCTTGCATACCCAACCTATGGGTCGACTGGTAGTGAATAGAAGAAAAATAGACCTTTGTGTTCAGACAGAATGAAGAATGGGGTTTAGGGCTTAAAAACCTTGCACCTCTGCATTTTGGGTCTGCTTAATTTGAGCTCTGCGTACCCCTGGCAGATCCAGCTGGCTGAATAAAGAGTGTGTTTCTTATAATTCACTGATTTCTGGTGGTCCATGTGTCTTTCGGGGGCTGGCGGCTACAACACTATGTTCTCTTTCACCTCAGCTGGTAATATACAAGTTCATGGAGAGCACTAGTAGTAGTGGACATGATAATATTTTGATCTCTGAACCTAATAAAATCATTTCAGAAATTGTAAATAGTTAATCAGAGCAAATTGCATAGAAGGAGTATGACACGATGATGTTGATAACTCTAGGATAGAATCCTGACTTCATAACTTACTTGTGTAACTAGGGGAGAATTAATGTTTTTTTTTTTTCTGCCTCAATTTCTTTATCTATAAAATGGGATAATAATAGTAACCTGACTCACAGGTATAAAAAAATAATGCAAATAGAGCCATTTTAAAATGGAGTTGGAATTTCCATCCCAGAGGAACTTCCTTGCATGTCTCATGCCACAAACTTTTGGAATATTAAAATTGGGCAAAATAATCTTTGGACCGGGACCAAAATAGCGTTGTATTTCAAACAGCTATTTGCAAAGATAACAGAAAATCATACACTGTGACTACTGGACTGCTGGCTATTACACTGAAAATTGAAAACATCCTTTAGAATTAGTATCACTATGTTTTCTTATCTGCACCTATAGAAATTCCTTTCTTCTACCGATGTAATTGTTCCCTTTCTCTTTCTCTTAAATACCCCTTGCCTTCACCTTCTAATTAAAATGCTATTTGGGTTTCTGCCTGAGTCAGTGCTTCCAAGTAGCTACCTTTTTTTTTTTTTTATCTCAAATAAATGCTTCTTGCCTCTCACTTTGACCTTTTTAGGTTAACATAGGGTTGCTGTAAAGACTACATGTATCATATTAAAAAAGTCTAGTATATCGTTAATTATTACACAAGGGTTTGCTGATATTATTGGAGATGTAAGATTATTCTTAAACATTTTTTTCTCTTTTTTTATTCACAGAAAATAGAAGCTAATTAAAGAAACTGTTATGATTAGCATTCTGCATGAATTCCAGAAAGGTGATAAACCTCTTCCATCTTTCCACTTCCAGTCAGAACCTCTCTCTCAGTACCTTATTATTTGAGTCTTAAGTTCTGTCAGAGAAAATAAGAAAAAAAGAAATCCATCTAATGATTCTTTCCTGTAGTGTCTTCCTTGTTAGCATCTATTCCATCACTGGTGAATATTGATGTATTGAAGGTTCCCTCCAGCTTGTTCAAACAGGGAATTAATTTTAATTCCCAGTGATGAGAGAGGGCTTAGTTGGAGCCAAAGTATCTTGCTGCCTTAAAACTAAGTCCAGGCCCTCACAATGGGTTAAGTCAGAAGTCTCGAACTCAAATAACCATGGGGACAAGACAGGTAATCTGAATGAGTGAAACGTGCTATCAGCCTCTCTTTTCTTCTTCACATTAGATAAAGATGTGACTGTAGACATATATTGTTCTACTTATAAGCACATAACTATGCAAGTACAGTACTTAACAGCCATTCACACCTGATCTTAATTTGGGGCCTGTGGAAAACTGGCATCCATATGATCTCAGGCGGGTTGCTGGTACTCAGCTGTGCCAAATTCCTGCCATGTGAACTCATTTTTGTTTGATTTTCTGATATTTAAAGAGGAGCACCAAATCTGAATTTTTAAAAAATGTAATCTCTAGATTTTTAATATCAGCTGAAAATCTCAGATGTTAGGACATGGAAGAGGACAAATAAAACATGTTTAGCAGTTGAATCTGCTTCATTGTTTTCAATTTTAGATTAAATTATATCTCTGAACCAGTCAGTAGGTAATTAAGAGTTTCGCACTTGCCTAATGGACGGCGTGGTGCTGTAGAGACAGAAAACTTTTTAACTTTGTTCAGGAGATAGGAGTCTTAATTAAGAGGACTTTTTCACTTTTATTCTTTAACTTTTTATTTTGAAACAATTTTGGATTTACAGAAAAATTATAAAAGTAGTACAAAGGTGTATCAGATACCATTCACCTAGATTCTCCAAATACAATTAATATTTTACCATATTTGTTTTCTCATTCTCTTTGTCTTGTTCTTTTTCTATCTCTTTCTTTTTTTTCTATTTATGCATACGTGTATATGTGTGTGTACATGTACATGTATGTGTGTTATTCCTGAACACTAGAGAGAAAGTAGAAGAATCAGTGTCCTACTTCTAAATGGTTTATAGGACTTTCAATATCTTTTTCAGTAACACTAAAAAAGATTTGGTAAAAAGAGGCACAGGAAATTTAATTTTAATAATCTGATATGTTAAATGTAAGCACCCTATATCCTTACAGTCCTAAATTATGAAAGCAAATGCCAAGGATTGGGAAGTTTTTACATGAATAGAAGTCATTAAACCAAAATCTTTGCAGAATTAATTTGGAAGTCACAAATGGGAAGCCTCTGGATCTTGGTTTTGTGTAGAAATTCCCTCTTGGTAATTTAAACAGGGTATTACAATTGGAATTCAAAAATTACTGTGAGAAAATAGGTGACAATTGTTCATGTGTTGAAAGGAGAATATCAGGGACTGAAACAACAGGTCCTGTGTAAAGGAAATTGTTACTCTGAGAGTGTTCTGACTCTCTGGTGGAGTGACAGTGTGCAAGTAAGCCCTGTATCCAAGTTCAGTGACATATACATCCACTTTATTCACTTTAGATTTTCACAGATGTATGACATCATAGTCCAGGTAAAGATGAAAGAAACTCAAATTCCTATTTTCTAACCTCTATAACAAAGTTACCTTATGTGTACAGATATTTCTGTTATTTTTGTCCCTATATTTGTAAAGAAATAAGTCATCAGAAATAGGGGTGGGGAGGAGGTAAGTTATAGATTGGATTATTCTGTAGTGTTTTGTTGAGAAAACAGAACTATAGCTTCATCTAATTCTATTTATTTTTTTACTCTGCTTACAAAAAGGATGATCATATGACTTAATATCCAAACCAGGGTACTTTTGAGAGAGAAAGAGGGTGCTATTAGTAATTGTACTGAGAAAATAGAAGTAAACTGAAACCGACCCAGGTAAACAAGGGCATAAGGTCATGCTCTCCTTGAGGACTTGTGTCAGGAATTAAAATTACTATGAAGGGTAAACTTTAGTTGAATGGTTAAGCAGATAAAATTGTCATGGGGCAGTAATTCCCCTTTGTGCTACCAATATCTTCTTTCGGTGGTGGGCAATTTCTCTGGGTTGTTTAGGGCTCTCCACTATGGTATCTCATCAGACATTAATTGGCTTTTCTATAAGAATGTGTGTAGCCAGTGCCTCTGTTCTCATGACCTGAATCAGAGAATTAAAGATTCATCTTACAAAACTCTTTTATGATAAGATATCTATTTCTGGTGATCTTAGTATGGCCTCCTTCTTGGACAAAAGAATTCGTGGTCATGAGCAATGTGGGAAATTTGTAGCTAAGATGTTTGGAGAGTGGCTATTTTTGTTTTAGGGGGGGTTTGTTTGTCTTTACCATGTAAGTAAAAGCCTTCCTTCCCTCTGCTTCAAAATGTTTTTTTTTTTTTTTTTCCTTTGAGGCATGGGTATTTACAATCTTTCAATGTAGTATTATGACCGGAATAACCAGACTCAACCTGAGTGCTCTGATATTAGAGGCAGTTTATTAGCCGGTGGCTGTCCTTCCAAAGGAGCAGCCCCGAAACATAAAGGTACAAGGGTTTTAAGCCCTAAATCCTATAAATCATTTTGTCTAAATCACAAAGGTCTAATATTTTTTCTATTCACTACCTGTTAACCTAAAGGTGGGTTGTGCAAGCGGGGGTACAGAAGCAGAAAGCGTACTGTTAAAATGTTAGGTTCCCAGGGGTAATAGTCAAACAATAACTTTTCAAGCAAGCAGGTGTCCAGAATTGAGACATGCCAATTAGCACGTAGGCTCTTAACCTTAACCCATTACTACATCTTTATGACCTTTTCAGTAGTACACCATCACAGTAGGTAATATTTTCTCTCCCCACAGAAGGAACAGGTAGTTTATATAAGGTGGTTCAGACATGGAGCATAGGCTTCCCATTTTAAAGATGAGTACAAGTTAGACCTGAAGAAGCAAAGTGAGATGCTGTGTCAGAGCAAAAACTGATGTCTATACCTAGGCTAGAATTTGGGATTCTTGAATCCTGGTCTAGTGTACTTTCCCTGGTACAGCTTTTCTGACCTAGATAAATATGTGTCCAGTGCATAAAGTAGCCACGGGCACTCCTGAGTTAATAATAGGAATGTAATAATAGTAGCTAAATTATACAGTACTTACCATGTACAAGGTACAAGGTATTGTTCTAAGTGCCTAACATGTATTAACATTTCTAATGTTTTTAATCAATATTTAAAACTGAACCAACATTTAAAAATTTTCCCTAAGGGTAACTGCAAAATTTGATTTTTTTTTTCTTTTACAGGAAGTAAAAGCAATTGTTTGCAGCACATTAGCCCTGTTTTGTTTTAGTTGCCTATAAAGCTCTGGGTAGGTAGTTTTCTCATGTAACTTAGTGCTTTTATCTCCTTCATTGTACATTAGAAGATTGATTTTCAGCATGCATCTTGCTGCTTTTGGTTCAAGGCTGAGTGTGGCTTTTTCTTGCAATGTTTATATTTGCATTGAAGTGATATGGACTCATGTGATTAGGTAAGGTTTGTTGCTGAAGGCAATATTATGCAATTGCTAAAATCTTACTCAGTTCAGATGGTTAACAGTCTTCAGTGGCATTTAACTCCTGCTTTGTGTTCATTTGTATTCAGGTACTTTAAGAAAGAAGTTTAGCTAGCTTTCTGAAGTGTCTTTCTGATTAATATCATTGCTTAAGCTATATTTCAAATATAGAAAAAAATTTTTAAAAAAAGAAAGAAAAAGGAAAAGAGAAATCATAGGGAACACATTTTAATTTGTTACTCATAAAATGTTCAGGAAGTCTTTTTTTCCTAAATATGAACCAGATATACAATTAGCCTGAAAGGCATTGCTTTCCTATGTAATCCAACATGGAGACTCTCTGTGAGAGCTGGAAGTTGAGCATTCTTGCCTATAGCTTCTTGCTGTTTAGATCAGGTACAAATGAATCTTTTTGGAATCCTAGCAATTGTGTTGACAGTGAGAATGTGTTTCATGTTAAGAGATGATATAGATTTTTTTTTTTTAAAGATTGATAATTATTTATAGGAGAAGTT